>CM060639.1:6497734-6847734 GCA_030578275.1 Meda fulgida | reverse complement strand
AGGAAAGTCCGTTCTGATGTCTGTAGGTCTTGACCATATTTTTGACAGCAATAAAACTAGTGGTGGGCCGTTATCAGCGTTAACGTGCTGCGTTAACGTGAGACTCTTATCGGGTGATAAAAACATATCGCCGTTAATCTATTCTCAAGTTTGGGTTGGGAGCTGGTTCTATACTACTCAAGCTATGATGACTTTCACCTTGATATTTTAGCACGGATGTATACCCAGCTGAAAAAGGAACTCATTTTCCTCGATTTACTGAAGCTTATATGTAAAACGCATTTGCAGCTACAAAAAAGTCAGTAACAAACCAGCATAATATACTAATAAAACCAGACATCGTCGGGATTATTAGTATAGGAAAATCAAACCGGCCAAAGCGGGTTTTGTATATATACGTATGCGATTGTTAAAAAAAACTGTTCAAAATTCATGTTTAACTGAATAAACAGTTAGTAAACACAAGTACATCTTATTGAACATTATTTATTTTGATCACCAATTATCATAGTAGAATAGCTTTCTCGAGCAGTTTGTGATGCATTTTGGAAACAGGAGATGAGCCCCTGGTCTAATGCACCACCTGGCTTGAGGAACCCGTTCTCAAAGACTTACTTTTAGTCATTATTTGGGTAGCACACATATTCTGAATGCCTTCGGCCCTATTCAAATGAGCCATTTGTATCTAGATTAATTCCAATATTACAGTGAAATTAATCTAGATTAAAAAAATTAATCTATGCCCACCACTAAATAAAACCAACTTATCTGATCGTAGTCATGGTAACCCAAAGACCCTTGCACTGTTGGGGGATGGGGCCACAGGTCCCAGAGTGAGCTTTAAAGATTAATTGTTAACCATAACAAATAATTGTGTCTGATTGGTCTCAGTCGTTACAGGTGTGACATTTCCGAAACACACTAGATGTGGTCCAATCACAACACACTGGTCCAGGTGACCAATCAGAGAACACTGCTGCAGAAATTTAAAATATGAAATTAAAACCTGTTCTAGTAGACACCAAAAACAAAATCAAGAGTTTTAAAAGTGCATAATAGGTCCTCTTTAAGCATAAGAGTTGAGCACGGTAATAACAACGCCAAGGTCATGGGTTTGATTCCCAGGGAATGCAGTTGGAAAAAAGCCAAATGCATACACGTAAATCTACATGCGATTTGAATTATGGGTAAAATGTGAACAAGAGAAGCAAAATTACAAATTTTTTCTACTACTATTCTCTTTACACACTGACAGCTGTACTTCTCTGTTTTTGCCTCTTGGCATTGTTGATGATTGTGTAGGTGATTAATATGGCAACCAATGTAGAAAAAATAAAACGGATAAAGACTTACCAGAAACCAGAAATCTTTACCACCTAAACATTGGCCCTTGGCAACTCCCTTTAAATAGCGTGCTATCATCATCCCTATACTGCCTGTGGTCATCCAGGCGATTAACATCAGGGCACCTGAACCAGACCAGTAGCATTAGGACCACAGTAACACTGATGTGAGGCTCTATTGTGGATCCAATGGCAGTGTTTCATGATGTACTCACCATGGGCTTTAATGATTGCTGGGAAATTATCATTGTTTGTGGTGACCAGGGATGGATTCAGTAAATCAGCCTTGGTGCTACTGACGTATCGGGTTGTGTGGTACTGGATGTTACCTACAAAGGTAATTCTTCAGTTAAAGGACATAAGATGCTTTCATCATTTACTCTCCATCATGCTGTTCCAAACCACTGACTTTTTTTCTCCCAGAAAACACAAAAGAAGATGTTTATGCCATTCTTGTGCATACAATGAAAGCATAAGTTGACTAGAGAAAGTCAAGCTCAAAAAAAGTACCACAAGATTAGCATAAAAGTGTCTTGTGCACCGGTCTTCTGACAGCCTTCTGTGAGGAATATTTGTTATTCACTGAAAATCCTACCTTGTGTAAATTGCGAATTCTGCAAAATATCTTGATTTGTGTTTCATGGAAGAACAAAAGTCCTTTGAGAAACAACATGAGGGTGAGTATAGGATGACAATCTTCATTTTTATGTGGACTATCCCTTTTGGTATATTAAAGCAGAATGAAAGCATTATTTATTGTATGTAACATGTATGTAATGTATGTAAAGTCCTTTGAGAAACAACATGAGGGTGAGTATAGGATGACAATCTTCATTTTTATGTGGACTATCGCTTTTGGTATATTAAAGCAGAATTAAAGCATTACATCAGTGTTGTTATTGTTAATGTTCCTTTCTTTAAAGCTGAACTAAAATAAAATATAAATATTAGATGAAAAATAAAAATTAGAAATAAGAGCTAAAATGACCCTAAATTACTAAACTAAAACTAAACTAAATAAAATAAAAGGTCACACTTTAGATTAAGGTCCAATTCTCACTATTAACTAACTATTAACTATGACTTTTGCTGCTTATTAATATTAGTTGTAACGTTTAGGTATTGGGTAGGATTAGGGATGTAGAATAAGGTCATGAAGAATAAGCCATTAATATGTGCTTTATAAGAACTAATAAACAGCCAATATCCTAGTAATATGCATGCTAATAAGCAACGAGTTAATAGTGAAAATTGGACCCCTAAATTAAAGTGGTACCATATAAAAATAAAGCCAAAGAAATATTTAAAAAAACAAATAAAATTACAAAAGCACATAAAATTATTAAAAATTAAAACTAAATTTAAAAATGAAATGGAAAATATAAAATAAAAGTGAAATGATTCATAAATACTATAATAGTAATTATACTAAAATAACACTGAATTACATTTTACAGTTTTTGTTCAAATCTTTAATTTTACACGGCATATAGATTTTAAATCAGACTCAATAAACCACTGACCTTGACTGGAGGGTCCAGAAGCAATCATGAGGTAGTACTGGCTAGTGGACGTTGCACTACTTCCTGTGCTAATGGCATTACAAGAAGTAAAAGAACAATTGATTTTTCCATTCGTCAACGCTGTCTTGATATTAGTCACATTCCCCTGTAAATCATGTAGAATATGTATGTGAGTGATGATATTTTAACAGTTAGAAATGGTGGCACACTAGAGGAATGGAAGCGATCTGTACCAGTGAGAGAATATTTGGAGTATTTCTTCCTGTGGAATAAGCGTGTTGCACTTGGAGGATGCCATTGCTGTTCTTACTACAGATGTAGATGTCATCATCGCCCTGGAAATACAAACAAAACACTTCTTAAACCCCTATGAACATAATGTTGTCTCGTTGTTCCAGGAAAAACAAAATCACATATGGGTTTTGCTGATGTTTGTTGAGAATTGAACAATAATGAGTCAGTGCTGACAGAGGTAGTCCTCCAGGAAAGATTCAGCAGATGGATCTCATGTTTCAGGTGAAATATAATATGTCTGTGACATGAATACAGTTAACACCCATCACTCGCAAAGTTTTACACATTCCACATTTCATCAAGGTTTGTAAAATTAGGTAGAAAAGGTCTGCAGATTCCATTTGGGCCTGCTGACATCTCATGAGCAAGTATAAATGTATGTACCATTTTCTGGTCATCTGAAAACCCAATGGCGACATATCCATCAGCCTGGCCAAACATTTCGATGGTCATTTCAGATTGGTTAGATGATGTCTGAACTGCCATGAAGTAACAGTCTGTGCTGGTAGTTGGGTCACAGTCGCTAGGCTGACTGAAGCAGACTTTCGTTATCCCACAATCAGGGTTTGATGGAACCTGAAATAAACAGAGCAAATATAATATTATATTCAATGTACTGAATATAAAACAACATACGAGAACAGGTCGACATATTCCTAGATTTCATGTTTTTGTAGGTGTAGGTGTAAAACTTACAGTTGTTCCTGTACCATTATACATAACAGCAGAGCTCTTGACACCAACCCAAAAGGTACCTGCATTTCTAACAAATGTTGCTCTGAAAAAAATCCATTAAAAATCACGCTATGTAGAAGTAATGCCATAATACAAATTATAAATCAATACATTTAAAGACAATGACAAATGTATACCTGAACTCTATATTGCCAAGCTGTCCAGATGTAGGGGCCGTCCATTTGGCTTGCATTGAAGTCTTTTGAGAGCTGTCTGTGTGAGAAACTGCTCTATTCTGGATAATATAATATATAATATAATATATCAATGCTGTTATTTTTAAAACAAAAAATACATCAGTCATCCCATACTAGTTTATGATTATTAGTGATGGAAGCAAGTAATGTAATAAAAATACAATGTAGAAAAACTTACAGCCACACTACTGCAGGAGAGGACCTGTGCTCCAATGTCTGTCACAGTAAATGTGCCAATGGGATTTTCTGATCCAACTTGATTTGCTTGTAACAAAAACCCTTTAAAATCATTTCCTGATTGTGCGCTTAGAGACACTGAGAAGGAAGAAACAGATCAGTGGAATTTCCTTAGAGACAGACAGACCCTGAACTAGCATAGATAAACTGATGTATGATTATGATATGATAAAAAAAAAAATCTGATTATTAAAATAGTTCAACATAGTCCATGTAAAAACCTGATTGGCAGTCATTAATTAATGAATAGTAGTATATAGTATTGTGTAGTATAGTATAGTATAATTATAGTATGCATTGTGAATGCATTAGGCGATTTATGTAATGTACTTAACTTAAGTTAACAATTCAAATGTTATTGTAAGTGTTATAAATGTTGAATATTATTTATTTATTAAGGCTCTGCAATTGATTCTGATCGGTCAAACAGCATTCAGTGGTTACGTACTTCTTTAATGTCTGAAATAGAAATTCTGGTTTAATAATAATTTTTAAAATTTCAGGCTAAATATTCAGTATAATTAGTATGTAGTCTAACTCTAGTAGACTATATATTCCTTCTATGTTTTATAAAGAGTATAGTATACACCAGAGCCGATCCTGACCTCCCTGAGGCCCCTAAGCAAAATTCTGTTAGTGTAAATTGCCGGTTACTTTTTTCACGAAGATAATGCAATGTGCTTACTAAACATAAAAATAAGAACCGCCCACCATTGTTTTGTATATTTTTATACCAAAATGCTGATTATAATATAAAAAGTTGGTACTTTTTACAGTGGTTTTAAGCACTCCCCCTCCCTCCACTCCACTAGGCTGGGCGTGACGTCATAAAAGGGACTTCAAGCCTAGAGTCACCATTAGTCTAACGGCAAGTGGGCTAGCAGTTATGGAGACCTAGCTAGCAAAAATTGTTAACTATTACTGTGTTTGTGCGGGATGTGCGATATACATCAAAAACGGGGGATAGGCTCCACAAGTTACCCAAGGACAAACGGCTGACTCGTGCTTGTAAATGTTAGCATATCCGAGGTAGAGCTTAAATCGGGCCCAAAAAATGAAGCCCGACCCTTATAACGTTACCCGAGCCCGTGCACGTTGTGTCCGAGCCCGGCCCGACATATTTACTGTAATTATGAGCCCGAGCCCGATTTAAACCCGAGAATGTTTTAATACGTGGGTCGTTATAATAACTGACGTTCTCAACTACTACTTTCTATGTTAGCCTATCTGTTCTGACCTTTGCTTTTTGTTTTATGCTTTATTTATTATACTTAAAAGAAATGTGTAGCCTATATTTGTTTATTTAGTTTTTTTTCTTTATTCACAAATGTGACTTTTGGAAGTGCAATTTGATTACCATAAGTTGAATTAACGTAACCTTCTGTAATTTTTACTCTTCAAAGTGTACACTTGCAGGTGTGGATTATAATTAGCTAGGCTAAATAATTTACTGATAGCCCCATTAAATAATAAGGATAAACAATATTTAAAAAGTATATAATTATCTAACATATATGACTAATTCTAAACTAACCTCAAAACATAAAATGCTAAATGAGGGATAGCCTATCTAAGGCCTATGCAAGGACGTCGTTAGGCCTATTTTAGGGGGGCTAAAGCTACCCCAAAATGTTCCTTAGCCCCCCTAAATGATAATAAGAACAACAATAACAATTCGATGTATCAGTATCCTCGTAAGGAAAGGGGATACGGGATATTTTCGGGAGTCTCCCGCATAATAATAGCGAATCCCTGATGTGCGCAAATTAGTTCAAATCTCCCGTAATATCTAGAGCTCGCGAGCTCCAAACCGTGTAGCGCGCGCACACAGAGAAAGAGAGCGAGAGTCCTTGCGTGTGTGTGCAAATGTGCGCGCGTGTGCCTCACGAACCACATGTAAAGCTATATTGCACATTTCTGCCCAACCCATGGTAAATTACTACAGTACATTCATGGTAAATGTTTGTAAGGGTGATTAGGGGATTCAAGTCTTCTAATTTTGTTCACGCCACAATGTTTCTCCTGCTTTCCTCATCAGTCTTGTTGGGAAGGCTTTTTCATCCGATTTAATTGTTAAATCATCGAGTGATTTGTGGTTTGTAACAGAGAGATTTCTGTCGAACTGAAACGCTTCCCACTGGTTGTCACCATGTTTAATAATAGTGTCCAGGACCGGCAGCAACTCTGTGCTGGGCCGTGTTGAAACAACTAGTGAAATAACTGAAAACAGACTCGACTTTCAGCATTAGCCTTGGTAGAAAAAGACTTATTGTTGGAACTGAAACGCACAGATAACCTGTACAACAGAGTTTAATCGAAGTCGTGATGAAAGAAATGAGGATGGGTTTTGTGTAAAAAAATAAACAGTATAGGCCTAGTTTTAATCCCAGAAGGCTACATCACGGAGATGCGTATTTGATGTGCGTGTTTACATCTGGATGACATATTTTTTTAGAGTGTTTGCTCATCTGCAATACGTCTATAGGAAGTTTCCTGTTAGATGTCAAATAGACGTTTAGAAGATGTCTTTAAGATGATTTATAATGTAGCTATGTTAAACTGACATCTTAAAGATGTCTATCAGTCTATCTGTCATGTTAGTAAACAGATACTTTCCAGATGAAGTGATCTTTGAGGTGCATTCAGGTAAGACACCACCGCCCGCCACTGTTTTATTGTAGGCCTATACAAAATAAAATAAACTGTGGACACAGTTGAACTCACTAACACAACATATTTTTATATTTGTATAAGGAAAAAATACAGGAATGTTAAAAGAAAAATGATGATAAATATGCTTAAAATGATGATAATTAAGTGTAAAGATGTATTACTGAAAATGTTTGGTGATTGGGGTGAGGATTGGGGTTGATCCATTCATAAAGCATTTTATTATTTTTTTTTATGTGCACAAATAAGCGACAGGTAGGCTAGCCTACTATAATATTTTTCTTCCTGTTCCTTTTTTTTCGTTCATGCAAGTTATGAATGAATGAATGAATAAACATTTATGTATGACTTGTGCAAAATAAACAAATATTAATCCCATTAACAGCAGTTGCAGAAGAACAGCCTCACCTGTGATTTCATCTCCCTCTTTAAATACGGTCTTGCCAGCAGTAACGGTGAACGGAGAAGAGCTGGACTGACCGCTAGTCCCGTGACCAGGCATCAAAGATCCACACGATCCGCTGACCTGTCCATTAGAATAACACTTCACGATCCCAACACACGCCAGGAGAACATACAAGAACATCTGAGGAGATTTAAAAACTCACTATAAGTAATAAAGTCATCGTCGAGAGTATCAATAAACAGCGCCGGGAAAGAGAAATAAAATAAATGGATAAAAACAACAACCTTTGGAAAATTTGTGGTCGAGGGTATTGTGTGTGGGTGGCTGTGTTCTCGCGCTCAAGACTCCAGCCACTTCTTCTCTGCAAATAGTGTTAAGTCATTGTGGGTGGGCAGGGCTTTACCTGGATAGGTAAAAGATTATGTAATGCAACAGTGGGCGGCCATGAGATTATGAGTTTCTCATAAACTCACTTAATCATACTTAAATAAATAAATAAATATACAATGCATGTTGTTTACTGACTCACCTGTGTTTCAATGGGGACATTTTTGTCCTTAAGGTCCTGACTGTAAGTGTAAAATAGATTCATAATGGGAAGGAAATGGGGTGAAATAATACAATTCCAATAAAAATACACACTTGTGCCAAAATGTATGCTGGCATTAACACAGGCAAATTGATCAGAAAAACAAAACTGAAAAAGACAAGAATGTCCATAAGGAAACACAAGGTTTAAAATGGTTAATCATGATTAATCATAAGATTTTTCTTAAAAGAAAACAAAATAAGTAACTAGATTAAATTTGTCTAGCCTCTAACTGTTTGAAGAATACATGGTAAAGAAACAAAAATGTCTATAAAAATGTTTTTTGATTTGCTGACAATTGATGGTTTGTTTGCTAAGGCTGAACAATGTAGTAAAAATGCATATGAAGATATTTTTCTTCAGAGCAAAAAGAACAAAGAAAAATGCATTCATTAAATTATTTAAATAAAACTATTTATGCTTTAAACAAACTATGTTATAATTTGTTATTTCCCAGTTGAGATCCACTGTTCCATAGTATGGATCTTGTAATGATGCAATATAATGCAGCATTTTCAACAGAAAATAGGTAATAAAACTAATAAAAAAGGGAAACAGTTTGAGAAATTGTACTCATTTATGTACTCCATTCCCAATTTCACCAAAAATAAAGTTAATTTTTCTTGTGAAGATTGATACATTCATACATTTCAAACTCCTAAAAGTTGAATGAATCATTTTTTTCTTCAGTATTGTTCTAAAAAGAAGTGATCACAGTTTATGTCCTTTCCATTAAACACAGCACAAGTTTAACAGCAATAATATAACTGATGCTATAATTGATAAAGAATTGCCAGTGAAATTGCATTACTGTAATTCCAATGTAGTGTAAATATTGTATATAGCTGCAATGTTCATGTTTTCTAAATTTTTTTAAAAACTACTGTAGTTTAGACAAAATTGATCTTTCAATGTCTAAGACCTGGGGGAAATCAGATACAGAAGAAATGTACAGAAATCTTTGAAATTCTAAATCAACATGTATTTTCCATGTAAGGGCGACCCAGGAAACGGAAATGACTTTGCAATTCTAACCATACAATTTGTATTATATTTGTTTCTGAATAGCAATAAACAAACAAACGGTGACCATCGGACACCTGTAGGTGATAGGTGCATAGGAAAGGAAGACCAAGAATGGTCGACAATCTACAATTAGGAACTCCCGCACACTATCAGTACTTGCACATAAAACTTTAATTTAGCGGCAACGTTTCGGTCTTATGACCTTCATCAGGCATATCCAAATTTTTACAAACACATCCTATTTAAAATACACACATGACCAATCAACACAGCTCCATCTGTGATCACATAAGCTCATTGATAATCTCTAATTGACAACGCGTCATCAACAGTTACAACACATAATTGTACACAGTTACAACCATACTTGGGGGGGGGGGGGGGGGGGGGGGGATTGTGTGTATTTTAAATAGGATGTGTTTGTAAAAATGTGTATATGCCTGATGAAGGTTGTTAGACCGAAACGTTGCCGCTAAATTTCTGAATAGCAAGAAAGGGAAGAAAGATCAAGGTTACAGGAACATTGTACCATAGAGTGTTCAAATTACACTGAAATGGATTGTTTTATTAAGCTCTTATATTAGTTCAAAGCTGAGATTAAAAATAACTCATGAAACTGTGGTGCATCTGCTCTGTAATGCATGAGTGAGACTAAAATATGTATGTCATCTTATGAAAAAGTAGTTGGTTGTGTTCATGAACGCAGAACAAGCTTTTGTTGCCCTTGGAAAAGACCGCCCATATTGCATATCTAAATTATGATCTGTTTGTATGGTCTAAGATTTTGTTTATATGAATTTAAACAATGAAGTAAAAGACCAGTTTTATTTTGAGGTAAGGAATCTAATTCTTTGTCTTGAGAGATCATCAGATGTGTTTTAATAAATCACAAATGGGCATAAATCTGT
The DNA here is from genome assembly GCA_030578275.1 of Meda fulgida. Taxonomy (NCBI): domain Eukaryota; kingdom Metazoa; phylum Chordata; class Actinopteri; order Cypriniformes; family Leuciscidae; genus Meda; species Meda fulgida. Next base: position 6,837,806 of record CM060639.1, on the reverse strand, counting down.
CTTTTAACCAACAAACCTAATCTGAATATGCTGGTAGTCACTAATAAGAATGTAAACATGACAAAAAGCTCTCTAAAATGAGTTGGCACAATCAGCATATAATGTATTTCCATTTCCATCAAAGTAGTAACAGTAGCAGCGCACATTTGTGTGTGGACAAGGTTGTGAATGTAAAATAATGTCCTTTGAACTTGTCAGTTAGGTGGCAAGTAGTACATGAGATCTTCAAGGTCCTTGACCCTATCATAGATCATAGAGGGCCTCCAGAACAGTGGCGATAGAACTGGCCTGTGTTTCACAACTGAATGGGCAGTACTGTCCGTTTTCATTGGTCAGCTCAGGTAAACCCTTCCAAGGTGATCTAGAACAGTAGACAACATATAGATATGAGCTGCTGTATACTGTGCAAATGACTCGAATACTTAATTATTAAACAAGAAATAAAACCATTTTTGTTTGTGTGAGAGATCTGCAATACCTTTCTAAATGGGTATAAAGTCTAGACAGAACATTCTTCACCAGGTACACACTTTCGTTGTACTTCTCTTTGCCCATTTTCTTAGCGAAATAAAGTTTGGCTCGTAAGAAGTATCCAACTGGCCACAGCCATTCCTGAAAGCGAACGATTAAATGTGCAAGAGATTTCTTTTTTTTTCTTTTTTAAACCACATCTGATATCATTTAAAAATATACTTACAGGTCCTTGGTGATAATTGAATCCTTTCGCACAGTTGTACTTGTCATTATCCAGGGCGTTGTCATAAACGCCACAATACACCAGATCACTGTTAGACAAATACAGACACGCTAACATCAAAGATATCTACATGCGAATGACTTCACTGATGCACATGATTTCTTAACATTTGCTTTAGGAAAATTGCATCCTATGTTTTCACTGTAATTAAAGCCATCAATGATGCATTTATAGAGGTTAGTAACTATATTATCACTCACAATAAGTATTTATAAGAACACAACACGGCTATTAAGAATGATATATTCACTTATTTGACAAACAAATCTGAATAACAAAAAAAAAATTGTGTTATGTGGGTGGCGGATGAACCCAGGCGCAGACAGTATGCAATCACAGAACGTTTATTGTAGACAGAAAACAGGGAAAACAAAACCCACGAGGGGGTAAAACAAAGGCAACTTTGACGAGGGAAGACTAAACTAGACTAACACTTGACAAACTAGACTATAAATTTAACAACAGATCAGTAATACACTAGACAAAACTCTCACAAGGTACTCACAGGTAAGTTAGCAATGACTCACACAACGTATGACAAAGTCAAACAATGAACCAACACAGGACAGCAAACACAAGGGGATTATAAAGGGGAACACTAATGACAAGGACAGGTGAAACTGACTAGACAATAATGACGAGACGAGGATAACAAGGGGGCGGGGTAACGAGACAACAAGCACATGGCCCAAACAACAGACCCTGAGCTTGTACATAAAACATGGGTCTGTCATGATCCTGCCACAATACTAGAAGAATACAAGGACATGATGGCAGAATCATGATAGAACCCCCCGCTTAAGGAGCGGCTTCCAGACGCTCAAAGGGACACTAAGCACAAGACAAGACATTGACAAAAACCAACAAAACATGGAAAACACTAATAACGGCATGCTTGAATAAACAATAACAGGATTAGGGTGAAACATCAAAAACAACATACAAGGCAGAGGAGGTGGAGGAAACACATGGGGGGAGGTCCAGGGAAGATGGGAAGATTGGGGGTCTTGGGTCCACGGGATGAGGACGAGGACTCTGGGCAGGCTTAGATGGGTCCACGGGATGAGGACGAGGACTCTGGGCAGGCTTAGACGGAGACACATGAGGAGAGGTCTTTGGGGAAACAGTCCGGGGTTTAGTGGAGACAGGGAAAACAGTCCGAGAACAAGTGGAAACAGGGACAAACGGGGAAACAGTCCGGGGGCTGGTGGAGACAGGGACGAACCAGGAAACAGTCCGGGAATTAGTGGAGACAGGGGCGACCGGGAAAACCAACTGGGATACTGCTTCAGTGGTAGCAGCAACAGATTCAGACACGGAGGACACAGAGGATGAGGAAACGGGACTCCTGACGGGGGACATAGCAGGCGAAGGGGCAGGACTGGGTGCAGCGCTCTCCGTGGCAGGCTTGGGTGCAACGCTCCCAGTGACAGGCTTGGGTGCAGCGCTCACAGACACAGTGGGCTCGGGACAAGACATGACAGGAACATTGAGGATCTTGACAAGCTTGGCAAGGTAATCTGCTAGAGTCTCGGCAGCAACAACGATAGGCATCCTCTTACGAGCAGACACCGCTTGCAGGACTGCTTCTGCAGCTTGATCAGCCGCAGCTCTCACAGAGGCAGATTCTGTAACCGGGCAACCAGCTGCTGACTCCGGGACGGCGCTTGCTGGAGCGGGCTCTGGGACGGCGGTCGCGGCTGCAGATTCAGGAACAGTGCTTACAGTAGCAGCTTCAGGAACAGCGCTTTCAGCTGCAGACTCTGGGACAGCGCTTACTGTTGCAACCTCAGGAACCGCGCTCGTGGCTGCAGAGTCAGGAGATGGGAAACAGGAAGCTCCCTTCCTTCTCCTTTTTCTCTTTGGCCGCGGGGCAATGGTCACAGCGGGGCTCGAGATCGGCTGGCCGGGCTCAATGGGGGACGAAACAGGAACAGAGAAGACCACTTCTGGTTGGGTCAGCTCAGATGACGATGACTCCGAGGGGGAATCCCAAGAAACCCGTCTCCCTCGTTTACCACGGAGGTCAGAGGGTGTGGAAGATGCTTCTGGAGTCGAAACAAGGTGACTCTGGTCTCCCAGCGTCACGACGCCAATCATACAACCCTCCTGGATAACAGGAAGACAGGCAGAAGGTGAAGACCTCGAGGATGCCGCCTCAGACTCCTCCCGGGAGAAATGGTCATACAGTCGGGAGAAGTTTGACAAGATCCACTCACCCTCGGGTGAGTATGGAAGGGTGACACTCTTCTTGTTGGGGGGGGACAACCAGACTTCTTCAAGGGGGTCCAGACGATGCTTGGCAGAGAAGGACAAACGGTCTGCTGGGTTCTTCTTTGGTCGGTTCATTCTGTTATGTGGGTGGCGGATGAACCCAGGCGCAGACAGTATGCAATCACAGAACATTTATTGTAGACAGAAAACAGGGAAAACAAAACCCACGAGGGGGTAAAACAAAGGCAACTTTGACGAGGGAAGACTAAACTAGACTAACACTTGACAAACTAGACTATAAACTTAACAGAAACAGGATCAGTAATACACTAGACAAAACTCTCACAAGGTACTCACAGGTAAGTTAGCAATGACTCACACAACGTATGACAAAGTCACACAACGTATGACAAAGTCACACAACGTATGACAAAGTCACACAACGTATGACAAAGTCACACAACGTATGACAAAGTCACACAACGAACCGACACAGGACAGCAAACACAAGTGGATTATAAAGGGAACACTAATGACAAGAACAGGTGAAACTGACTAGACAATAATGACGAGACGAGGATAACAAGGGGGCGGGGTAACGAGACAACACAAGCATATGGCCCAAACAAAAGACCCTGCGCTTGTACATAAAACATGGGTCTGTCATGATCCTGCCATAATACTAGAAGAATACAAGGACATGATGGCAGAATCATGACAAATTGTAACTATAATACAATAACATTATGGCAATGCAGGCTGCATCATTATAAATACATTCATGGAACCATAGGACTGACTAATTCATACTTATTAATTAGTTATTGGATTATGAGTATGCACATTGAAAAAGCAAAATGCATGACTTATAATTATAAAAATAATATAAATGTAACTATATCTGTTCTTATAATGCACTATAGGTCTTAATGAGTCTTTATAAATATATTTATAAAATAGTAATACTTTCTTATTTATAAGTATAAATGGAGCTATAATTCATTATAAGCATGGTCTTCAAAGAAAGTGTTCCCAAAAACACTTATCAAACCATGTCCAGTCAGCACGCCAGAAGAGCACACTCTTAACACAAGTAGATGCTTAGGCAATAGGCAGACAGCAGGTGTTGTTTTCTACTTACTCTGGGTCCAGTGTTTTCATTCCCAGAGGACCGAGCAGCTTCTTCTCTACCATCTCTAAAGCCTTCCAGGCTGTATGCACTGTAAACAACTCTGGTGCCTGGAAAAAAAAGGTGTATAAGAGAACAGCCTCCAAAACATTTGAAAATATTTTTACAAGCACTAAGACTCACCACAACCATGGCGATGGTGAAATTAGGCCTGAGCTGGTAGTCACACCAGGTGCTAGAGGACCCATAACTGTCTTTGTAAATGGATTTCTTGTGGACCAGGTCTGGATGTTGCTCATTTGGGTCCGCAGGGTCATCTGACACGTAGAATAACTTTTCAAAATTGTCTTGAATCAGTTGATTCCACTCCTTATATGACATTGACTGTTCGGCTCCTGGATGAACCACATTGTAATGGTCATGATCGATCGTTAAAATATATGAAAATATATAAAATATATTTTCATGCTATCAGCTGAATTGGCTGTAAATATATGTTAGTCAATAACAGTGAATTGTGATACAATTGAAGGTGTGGCTTTTCAACAGTGCAGGATAGGAAAGTGTCACTTTATTTTGAAATATAAATAATAAAATAATAAATAAATAAATAATTGAATTACTGGTAACTTATTGTGCAATAAATTAAAATTGTAGATATATATAAAATGTTATTACTGGCACTTTATTTTGTAATAAAATATTAAACACTGACATTTTCATTGAGAATGAGAATGTGTTATAAAGGACGTACCATCTCTGTGTATTGTGACAGAGGAGTATGGATAATTTCCACTCTCATTCATCATCATCAGCCAGCGCACCGCTGACTTACTAAGACCTACAATCTCCACCGCAGAGCCATCCCTGAACAGAAACACAACTCCATCATCCACTTGACATAAGGAGGACTGGTTTATCCAGTTTAAAACCACTGAGTCTCAGTGTTTCACATTAAAAGCCTTATTTTGTAATAGATATAGTGGAGCTTTATTACACTGTAGAGGTTTAGCGTGACAGGTATGTTAGCCGGTAATTATAGTACCTGGATGTGGCTGGAACACCTCTATTATGGGCTTTGTCGCTCTCTCCCATTTTATCCATCCAAGTCCCACAGTTGAAGCGATTTCCACCGTAAACAAAGCCTGTCTCGGGATTTACTTTGGCCTCAACATTAAAGCCTATGAAGCAGCGCAATTGAAAAAGCAAGCTATGGTTAGAAAGACATGGAAAAACAAAGTCCTCTGTGCATTCATAGAAAATGACTCACCTTCATCTCGCATGTTACGGTCGATCTGCGGACCCGCGTTTCTCTCTCTGAACACTATTCCCTGGATATGACGCTGCATGGCCTCTTGAATGACCACATATAATGGCTGGTCGTGATCCTGATTCAAATCATGAACAAAAATATGAACAGCATTCAGTCAAACTGAAACCATGCCAATTTTGTTTTACATTTTTGAAGAATACTCTGGTTACATTTTTCATTTTGAGGACTGGGGTTGTTAAGCTACAAAATGACAAAAAAGGACCATAAAAATATGGTATCATATAAAGGAAATTATCCTTCATTCCAGAGGCTAATAATTTAAATATTAAATGGAAGTTAAAAGGATAGTGAAAATTCTTAAATAAAAAATTAAAATATTGGGAAAACCCAAAAATTAAAATTCCGCCATCATTTACTCACCCTCAAGTTGTTCAAGACCTGTATGCATTTCTTTCTTCTGCTGAACACAAAAGATCTTTTGAAAAACACGGGTAACTTAATCGATTGATGGGCCCCATTGACTGGAAAGAAAATACTATGGAAGTCAATGGGGTCCATCAACTGTTTGGTTACTGACACTCTTCAAAATATCTTCTTTTGTGTTCAGCAGGACAATGAAATTCATACAGGTTTGGAACAACTTGAGAGTGAGTAAACAATATTTAAAAACTTAAAATACCTAAAGTCTAAACCTATTATAAAGTGTATGATGTTACACTTATAAGCAAAATGTCATATTTTATTAAAGAAATTATTTTTAAAAAGGCCTTGAAAGTTGCTTACCAACGCTAATGTTCTAGGTAATACTTATGTAATAGGTAATTGTGAAACAAAATCATATATATTTTTATTGTTATTCCAGGGGCTATATAATATTTTGGATGTTAAATGGAAGTGTAGTAGATTAAGTAGCAAAATATTAAAAAGTAAAAAAAAAAAATTAAAAAAAAACTTCCCTTACTGAGGCATATAGGGCATAGACCTTATGGGGCTTTCGGCAATAGATAGTTCTAGGAACTTACTTCTAGGAAGTTACAACCAGGGTGGTTCCCCGAGAAATAATGGTTGCCTTAGGTCTTAGGAACATTAAAGGAGAAACCTTTTCATAGTTACCGAGCATAGACATAATAAATACATAGACGCCCTATAGGCCACTGGAGCGTACGTTAACGGCGCCGCCATATTGCGAAGGGCAACTTATACCTCTCATACCGGGAATTGAGAAAAATGGCCGTTTCGTGTGCTGCTTGGGGCTGTACAAATCGCCAAACAATTGAAAACAGGTCTTGAGGAATAACCTTTCACAAGCAAGACTGAACATTTGTTTCTGGTTGTATTTGGTCATGATATATTAATAATAGTAACGTTCAGAGGAGAAAGGCCGCGAAATTTTAAAATACTACTGTTATTGTGTCACGAAATGTAGTTTTAATAGTTTTTCAGTCGACAATGTAGTTGTTTAAAGCTTAGTTAAAGCTTAAAGATAGTGCCTATTTAAAATTTTGATCTGACGTTTCCGGAGTTGTGAGATCCAGGCGCTCAGCGCTCATGTACCCCACCTGGAACAGCCTTACCTCGGCTAGTCCTTCTGACGTTTGACGCTGGCTCTGATGTCTCTAGTCTAGTGATAAACATGAGATATAATTCGTCTTGTGTACATCTAACGGGCGATCTTTGGTCTCATTAATCTATATTTTTTTCCCTGGCAAATCGTTTTGGCTAAGGGCAAAGTGAAGTTTCATAACTTTATATTTAGGCTATTTTAACGTTGTTTCCTGCTGTGTGTTTGACTGAATTGTTTACTTCATTTCTTGTCTTGTATAGCTTCTTATACCTTTTAGGCTACTTATACACTGTTATAATGCTATTACTGATCAATAAAACTGAAATTTAACAAAAATAGTCACTATTTAACTTATTTTTTATGGTCTATATTCTGTAATTGATATTTATTGTTCTATTGCTATTATTATAGTATTATACATAAACTATGGTATTATCAATATTTTTATGATTGTATTATTGTAGCCTACTTATGATATTATATAATCATACTATTCATAACTATTTTATTTGCTGCATACCATTTGTTTATTTTATTGACTAAACTATTTACTATTACTTCTCACTTTATCTTATATTTATTTGCATTGCACTGTAGTTGTACCATATCATATGTATTACCATAATGGATCAATCAGTTATCTTTGTTATTGCTAAAATCAGGTCAATCACAGAAAATTCTTTTTCCACAATAAGAAAACTTTATTTCATTTAATGTGAAAATTTAATTATATCTGTGTTTCATTCCCGCTTGCTCACAGTGCTTTTTGAGTTTTTGAAACACAAGGAACAGGTAACTAGGACAAACGAACCAGCACAGGACTATAAACACAGGGAGGCTAAATAGGGGAACAAACAAAGGAGGGTAACGAGAAGGACAGGTGGGACAAATGAACCAATAATCAGATAACAAGATGGGAGGGGCTAGACAATAGACAGGAGATCACATGGCACAAAGGAAACACATGACAAGCCATGTGCTCACAATAACCAGAACTAAAACACAAGCACATGACACTTCACATGATAAACCGGACACTGTGACATTGATTACAGTTCAGGCTTGCCCTCAGCAAAATGGCGGACGCTAACCCTAACCAGAGAAATGAGGGTGCCGCCATCTTTAGAATATTGTCTTTGAACTTCCTTTTTTGCGGTCGCTCTGTATATTACTATGGCATCGCTGTCGAGGAGTAATTAGCTGGTGAAGTGGATTTACTTCTTGTAGAGTCAACGAAAGTTATCATAAGCATTGTAATGCAGATGTTTTAACAAATGTAGACCGGGAATTTTTTTAAACGAGCCGCTCATTCATAACTACGCAAGATCGCTGTGAAAATACAGACCGGAAGTCAAAAGACAACGAGCGCAGCGCTGAAAAGGGGCGGGGCTACATAAGATCTAAAGGGCGTCTATGTATTTATTATGTCTATGGTTCCTAGAACTATTGGTGGTCTGCCAAAATAAAGGTCTCACAACAACAAGCGTGGCTTATGTCACTTCAGAGCTCCTACTGGCGGTGCGAATGCAACCAGGAAATTTACCAGGAACCATTAGTTCTAGGTGAACCACCCTGGGTGCTAGTTCTTAAAACTATCCGGTGCGAAAGCCCCTGTAGTCAGGTTACATGCCATAATTATTTTAATGTGGATGAAAACGAGGCTCTGAAGGATAAACTTACAGTCTTTACAATGCCACAGTTTCTATAAAGGTTCTAGATCACGTAATTTTCACAACTTAACTTTTTAGTGAGTTTTACTGAATTTTTTTTCCTGAAAGCTGTTTTATCAGCTGAACAATTAGTATGTTGTTAAACAGTTCACTGTTATTCTACCCCTTAGCCTATGCCTATAGTTTTCTATAGCATTCCTGTCAAAAATGAAATATGGCACTACCCTGACTAAGGTGAAGTATCATAATCAGTCAGAGATTGTTTCCTTTCTTCTTACCACTGTCCCCAGGGGCTGTGCCTCAGAATCATCAGTGGGATACATACGTGACACGGGGCATGTTATAATATCTGTGCCGTTGGGCACAATGCTACAGTACTCCTGGATACACTGAAGCCACCACCACACTGCATCGCGGCAGTTATAACGGGCTGCGACACCCTGACCCAGCAGATTAGGGATCAGACCGTTGCGCATCGTGCCAGCAAAGGCTAAGATTATATTTCTGTAGGAAACGCACCAGATTAGAAGATGATTTCGGCAGGATTGGTATGTTTAGAATGCATTCTAAAATGAGATGCTCACCTGGCCTCCAGGTACCTCCCTGTCAAAAGCATGAGACCGCGCAGAGATATGAATGTGTCTCGCCCCCAGCAGCGGAAGATTCCAGTGGAGAAATGCGGCAGACCTGCACAGATGAAAGTTACAAGAACCACAGGCATCTTCAACTTTATCAGGCCAAGAGACGCAGTATGAACCCCTGTGACATGTTGTATAAAATTGACTGTTGCATTTTAAACCAGGCCAAAAATAATAGGTATATTGTGCCATAATGATGTACACACTGTATGATGTTTATATTTCAAATCCATTAAAATAATCATTATTGATGTACAGTCACCATTTAAATTGTACATACATTTTTATCTTACTCAACACATTGTAATATGGAAGGGACAATAAAATATTTAACAATGTTTGAGATTAAAAAAATTAGTTTGAGATTTTTTTGTTTAATTGTTGAACCCCTGACTAAGCTAAAGCTGCTTTTCCTCTCTGGATCCATGACTTCTGGTTAATCAGAAAGTGAGGCTACTTCTCTGATCCCATTCTTGGTAGCGGTGTTCCTCGGGGAGGGTTGTGTACTTTCTCTGCTGTATTCACAATAAAATCAGCTAACCGGTTATACTTTTCATGTTTGCTGACGACAATGATTGGCCTCATTTTCATAATGCGTCAAACCAAATCTTTTTTCCCTGGGCCAAGAATGTTTCATTCCATTTCATTTGATTCAAATGGTTTAGAAAGCGTATGAATGTTTACATGGACAAATTATGATTCGCAAATAACTTTCATATTAAAATGTATTCTAAGTTCAAGAAGGAACAATTGATACCACACATACAAAAAAAAAAAATCACATACTCTGGGTGGCCTTTTAACCATGTTAAGTTAAATTGTATACATATATAGTTAATCTGTAATATAATTCAACAAATACAGTAAATGAGTTAGAAAAGAGCAGCTGGAGTAGCAATGTTCCTCTGCATAAAAATGCAGATACGTGCATGTACAGCTAATGAGACATCTGTAATCTAGGTGTGTACAAAATGTGATTATTGGGTTTCAGCTGGTTTTGAGAATGACACACTGGGTATTTTGATAATAAAATTAATATTATAAATCTAAAATTAGTTTAGGTTAAGTTGCATTTTTGTCCTCATAGTAATGTACTGTAAAAAGTATTTATTTTTTTGTTTTATTGTAATCTCATTTCTATTTATATTAATCAAAAATGATTTTATTCATTTTAATCTATCTTAATTATTTAATAGATTATTAACTAACTAATATTTTATCACATTTTGTATATTGTATCGTTAATCTAAATTTGCTTAATTACTTAAACTTATTTTTATTTACTTTCTCTAGACTTTTCCAGACACCCTTTCACTCCCTCTGGGTCTCCAGACCCCAGTTTGAAAAAGCCTACAGTAAAGGAAAGGTTGTGCAGAAAGCCTTTATATGGGGATGGTTTGGGCATTTTTATTCAAATTAATAACCTAGGACATGCAGTCAGTCATAACATTAGAGCCAGGATAAGAACAAGTGCATGTGCGTACACATGCATTATGGATTAGGCATACGTTTTTTGTGAGAAGTTATTATTAGTACAATATGTAATGGCAGATTCTTGGCCTAAAAAGGCCAAGTTTCCTGGCAGCTTCTTGGCCTTGTTTTAGGAAATTTAAAGCATGGATTAATCTAAATATCCCAGGCAATCTAATTATTTATAGTCGATGAAAATGTGTATGAATCCAACCTGCAGCAAGAGAAACGCAACACTGCTCCTCTTGTTTGGTAACATTGTTGAGTCGGACCGGGACATCCTCCAGTTCAGGGGAGAGGGGGGGCAGGGCAGGGACATGACCCACCCCACACATCTGAACTGAGCCAAGGGCCAGCTGCTTGACCAGAGTCGACCCGTTCTGAACAAAGCTGTCAGTTCAATGGAACCCATTACACACATTATTACACACATTACTCACAAAATATTAAACTTATACAGAGAACAAATCAAACCTGGACATTTGGTTGAAGATTTCATCTACAGCTGTGGCATACGCCCCAACAATAATGGCATCAAAATAACACGGCACTAAGTAGTGTGGAATATGCTTGAGGTATGTGAATACAGCACTGAACCACTTTCCGACCTAGCATAAATCAGAAATATTTAGACAGAAATATGCCACATCAGAGTGAAAAACAAATTTTACATTTTTAAATTTACACTACAATTTTACATTTTGCTAATCTGTTCTGAGTTGCACATCAAACTTTAGTACTTTTTACTATTTATTAATTCATTACTAAAAAACATATTTCCTTTCCTACCTCCCGCAGAGCTCCGCCTTTATTCATCAGGCGAGTGCTCACGTAATTGATCATCCAATCACCTTGCCTGAGATTGTCACAAAACGGATGTCCGAGGTCATTTTTGGGACGAATCTCAGACAACACTGACACAAAACCTGCGAGTATTGAAAACATGATATTTATTCATAGTCACATGACTACAGTGACCGATCATGTTATTTGGGTATTGTGGTACCTTGTAGGCCTCCGTAGTTCAGCGGCATCCAGGATGGTATATTGTAGCAGCCACCACCATCTTCCTGTTCCTCCGCATCACAGCGGAATAATAACACGTTCAGCTCGGCCAGAGTCAGTTTGGATATTAAACTGCCACGTAATTTAAAACAACAGGTCTTAGTGAGAGAATTAAGTTGAAAGAAATTGAACTGATTAATATCATTATATAATAAAATGAACTGTTAAAGAGCACAGTTAATATTTCGCTTTCTAAGCAAATTAATTCATGAGAATTGAGTTTGTAAAAGGTAAAGGTAAATATGACTTACAATTCTAGAGCTATTTTCAGGATGCCAGGAACATTGCTGTCAGTCAGACTGCCGGATTTATACAGCCGGTTGAACTGTGAGAGTTGAGTTCGCAAGTAGCCGACCATTTTCTGAGAGTTTGGATCAAGACTCACCCTGTGAAATCAGTTACATGTTGAAATAAAATGAATTCATATTAATTTAAAGGAACAGTTCACCTAAAAATGATTCACGTTCATGTTGTCGGTTTGGGGTTGAGGAGATGAGGCGAGGACTCAAACAGAAGAAATAAAGACTTTTATTAATCCACCCGCCCCCCCAAAAAAAACTACCCTGAGGGGGAAGACTTGACTTGAATTGACTTGAGGAAGAACACACAAGGGTAAACATATGACAACAAACCAGCACAGGACTGCAAACAAAAGGAGAATAAATAGGGAGCAAACAAGGCAGGGCAAATCAACCAATAACCAGGTAACAAGATGGGCGGGGCTAGACAATCGACAGGAGAGCACATGGCACAAGGATACACTTGACAAGCCATGTGCTCACACCAAACATGGCCAAAAAAACAAGCACATGGCCAGTAAAACAAATCACAAGCCATGTGCTCACACAAACCGAGACATGAACACGCAGCCAATGAGAACTCATAAGCCACATGTTCACACAAAACATGACAACATGAAAGCACACAGCTAGTGAAAAACACAAGCTGCGTGCTACACAGCACAAGACAAAACATGACATGGAAGCACATGGCCGATGAAAACACGAACCGTGTGCTACACAGAACACAACACCACAAGCAGACAGAAGAGCGTACGGTCCGAGCGAACTCGAAACCGCATGCACACACGACAAGACAGAGTGCACGAGAACGAGCGAAAGCTCATCCTGTGCACTCACAACACAGGACAAATACATGCAGCATGAATATCCATGAATTTCATGGCAAGAAGGGTTGTAAAATATTTATATAAAGATTCTTTAAATAAATGTTTGTTTGGGTGTGTTTCAGACACACACAAATTATTATAATTATTATTCATAAAAAATTTGTATATATATATATATATATATATATATATATATATAATGTTTACTTTTTTAGTTTAAGCATCAAATTACTGTATATAATAAGTGACAAATAATTATAGTGAAAACATTAAATAAATAGGATTAATTTAGTTTGGTGTGTGTTTAATTACCTGAATGTAATTACACTACCGGGAGTGAGCTTTTCGAACAAAATCTCCTCAACAAACTCACTGCGGCCCTTTGTGGTAGCATCTCCTTGTTTTACAATTTCACTGTCCTTTAACTGAAAACAAAAACACATGTTATATGCAAGCCTACATCAGTAGGGACAAGCTCTCCACACAAGTACAGTATTAAAGTAACTCTACACTAAAAAGCTATAAAAAGAGCATACTAAAAGCCAACAAATGCCCACAATTCACACAGAACAGGATTTTTGTCTGTTAGTCTTTTCTTTGCCTGATGACAGCATACAGACACTTCATGTTACAGCACAGCTACACCCAGCACTAGTGTCATGTTACCTGGAAGTGTTCACGGATCACAACAGTGTAGTTCGGCAAGCCGTTTATGCACGTCTCATCTTTCACATAAGACTGTGCGTTTCTCTCTATTGTACGTGCCTCTAAAATCACCTCCTCAATTTTACCTGTGTAACATGACGACAGATTAGACAGAACTTGTCTAACTGGTAGGACAGCTGATTCATTTCAACAAGTTACACTTCAGTGACATTTGAAGAGAAAATGAATTGTCAAACTACTTAATGTGCTTACATAAAATTAGATGACTTTGATTTCAACCGCGTTATCTGAAAGCAGAGCACTTAGCACAATGCGTCTGTACCTGGGATGTACATGGGGGCCAGATGCTCTTTGTATTGGTGTGTTTCTGGGTTTTTAAATGCTGTTCGAGACACCGTCACAACAGACTGATGTGTGCTGGGGCAATGCCTGGTCACAGCCACGGTGTCTTCATCCAGCTGATCTACGTAAACCTGTGACATGCATGATGAACAAATACAAAGAAACAGACAGCAATGTGCATATAAGACTGAGAAGTGTAGGTTACAGGTATAAATATGACAACGAGTCCCACCACCCTATGACAACTTTACAGCTCAAATAACATTTTAATACATAAATTAATTAATTTATAGGGGTTTGAAAAAAGTATTTGGACAGCAAAATATGTCTGAATGTCTGGATTAGAGTAAAACTTCCACTAAGTTTTTTAAGTCCATTAATATTTAAAGAAATATTTTCAAGGAAAAAAGAAAAAGGGTTTTAAATTATCAAAACAATATTTGGATAATTTTGGATACTATATAACAAATGTTAAACAGCAAAAGGGGCTCGGAGAGGTGAAGTTTGTTCTGAGAAAATCTCTTTAAGTGTTTCGGTAAAATCTGAGCTTCACATTTCTGCTTTTAAAATGCTTCCAATGTAAGTTCTTCTCTTTATAAACAAGTTTGCTATGAGGTACGAACTGTTGTAACAGATTTCTTAATTTCAGTTTAATCCAGATGAATTAAGGTGTCTAGCTGCTACAGTAAGTAACAAATCAGTGAAATCAGTAGTTAATAAAAGTTTCAAAGTCTCCTCTTTCTTATAATGATTGTGACATGTATTACATTTATTTGACATCTGATATGCGTAAACAGTAACCTGGGTGAAGCCCTTCTCTGCCAGTTCTTGGTGGAGTTTGTTGAGGGCCAGCTTTCCTGCCATTATACCAGTCCGGAGGTTCACCTCCCCAACAGAAGAGGGCAGCGCATCAGGATTCCATTTAGGGTACAGACGCTCTTCCTTTACTACTGAAATCTGAGGAAAAAAGCGGGTTGATACTACACCAACACCATTATGTGGGCAAAAAGCATACAGTATGTACATACATTTTGCAGTGTTGGAAAAGAGTGTAATGTAATCAGATTACTTTTTCAATTAACATCAACTTAAATTCACATTAAAATATCGGAGTTACTTTTTTTTTTCAAACAAGAAAGCAAAGTTACTTTGTTTTCCCATTTATTGACTGACAGGTTGTGTATTTGCAGTGTTGCATGCAGAATTAGAGTTTCTTCCATTTAGATGAATGTAAATGCTAACAGATGTTCTACAAGTATATTAGAAACCCCAGGGAAATATTTTGACAAGGAAAGTAAATATATAACAGAAAAAAATAATAACAGAAAAGGCTTTTGTTTAGGTGAATACTGACCCAGATACAGGGGACTCTTTGTTAGTGAGACATTATTCATTATGGGAGTTTAATAATCAAGGTGCTGACAGAACAAATGATTCTTGTTACATAATTGGGATGGATATATTTGCTTTGTCATATAAAAATACATAAAAACTTGGAGGAGAAAGTAAAAATACATAAAAACTTGGAAGAGAAAGAGTAAGTTATGTAACTTTTCATGTAACAAAACAAAATCTAAATATACAGCTACCATTGTTTTTAAAAATCTGATATGTTTACCAAGGTTGAACAGATTTGATAAAAAATATAGTAAAAACAGTAATATAGTGAAATATTATTACAATTTAAAATAACTGTTTTCTATTTGAATATGCTTTAAAATTTAATTTATTCCTGTGATGCAAAGCTGAATTTTCAGCATCATTACTCCAGTCTTTAGTGTCACATGATCCTTCATAAATCATTCTAATATGCTGATTTGCAGCACAAGAAACATTTTTTATTATTATCAATGTCAAGCTTCCTTGAATTTGTTTTAGATCAGTTACTTTAGTGAGTTGGAAGCCTTTCCTTAGGAGGTGCCTTTATACTAAAATACTGTCTATTTAGTCATTGACTGATTGGACAGCAAGACCTTTAGGTTGACGTTTAGGACACAGCCACTGTCCTAAGTCTCTGTACACATTTTTACCTGGTGAGGTACGAGCTCATCGTATCCTCTAGTGCTGCCTGAGGCGCAGCAGGCCATAGAGACGATAGCAGAGCTGGGTAAAGCATCATACGCCGAACGAACCTACAAGACAAGAATAAGAAAAATATCTTTCACATTAAACATTTATATTAAATAGTATTAAAATAAATAGTGAAACAAGTAATAATAACGTCATGATATATAAAATAAAAAATTAATATACAATACAGGATTTTATGTGTTGCTGACCTGAATGGGACATTCGTTGTCATGGGTAACATCCAAAAACATGGCATGAGCTATAGACGGCACTAAAGGCCTGAGGTTTGGCTGTACGAATGACCCTACAGGCTCCCCTCCGAAACGATACACCAGTCGACCCTCCTCACGGCTGTCCCCAGCACTCATGGCCTCTGATGATGAGAGAACAAAACTTATCAGTAAATGGGACATTTAATAAAAAGGTCAAACTTTACATGACAGGGTTCATGTTGTTGTAAAAATTTGGGTGTTTTTTAAACTCTAGGCACTTTTCATACTCTCAATAGTTTATTTAATTTGTGTACTAACAATATACAGTACTGTGCATACATCACAGAGGAAATCTGTAATTTTTTTACCATCACAGCTTCATTGGACATAAAAAATAAACTGTAAAAACTTATACAAATTATTTTTTACACAATAAATATATTGAAATGGTTTTCATTTCACTTTTTTCTGAGATAATGGTTTTATTTAATTATTTTTATGTCCATTTTAAATTTTAATATGGGACAAAGGTAAAACAATATAATGTAAACATATATGGCTTTTTAAAAGTAGCAAAAATAAATGACAGTTTTAATGTGGCCTTCATCAAAGAAATTAATACGTAAAAATCAACCCCTGTGACATAAAAGTGCCAGTAGTTCAAGAACCAATCCATTTATAATATCTCAAATCTAAGGATATTCTGTGTGAAATACAACTCAAACTCTATCAACAGCAGTTGTGGTGTTTTAGCTCATTTTGAGGATGATTTACATCTGCTGTAAATTTGTATTTCACATGGCATGTTCCTTATTTCTGAGTGTCACTGCAACTGCATTTACCAATCCCTTGCGTCTTACCTCGTATAAGGGAGGTAATGCCAAGCCTAGTCATAAAGACATTGTCCAGCTCTTCGCTACCAGTAAAGAGCTCAGCCACCACATACAGATCAGGCCTGTGATGACGAGCGAAAGCTAACATATACTGCAGCCCAACCAGCACACAGCAGCAGGATTAGAAAGAGGATGGATGGATGGATGGATGGATGTATGGATGGATGGATGGATGGATGGATGGATGGATGTATGGATGGATGGATGGATGGATGTATGGATGGATGGATGGATGGATGGATGGAGTGATGTGGGTATAGGTAAACTAAGCAAGACAGACAATGTATGAAGAGCATGACAATGAATAGGAACATGCTCAGGTTACATAGTAAAGCATAAAGGATATAAAGCAGGTGTATTAGCAATACAGTATGGCATTAATATAGTATTATTTGTGTGCACATGAAATGCATCAGGTCAAATTAGGTGATGGAGAGAAAAGTATGTTATTAACAGTAAGGTATTAATGTTTTGAGAAAGCAAAAAGAGGGGGAAAACCAGAAAGAGAAAATTGAGCATAAGGGCAAACGTATGTCTCTTGCAGTCTGCAGTACCTCTGACGAGACTGGTTATCCCCAGCCGATTAACAAACAAATTGTCAAGCTGTTCACTTCCTGTAAAGAGTTCAGCTATCACATAAAGATTGGGCCTGACCACTCTGGCTGCAGCTAACATGGCCTATAGACACAACATACAAGATGCCACATTTAATAGTACACATGAAAAACCTGGAGTACAAACTCAGAACTGCATATTTTCAACATGAGAATGAAAGAAAAGTTTCATATTCTTCAGATATAATCTATGAATCTACAATGACATTGCAAAACATTCTGAATTCCTGTCTGTAGCATATGGTGTCATTTGTATAAATATATCATGAAATATGCCTGCAGATCAAATATAAAGTGGAAATCTGAGCACGTACCTCAGCCACATGAAGGGGTGTGGAGTGGCAGTTATCCAGACGCACACCGGAGAAATGTTTGGCTGTGATCTCTGTGTACTTCTTCATGTGAGCCCATAAGTATGGACAGTCTTCTGGCTTGTCGCCATAGCGAAGTTTAACGCTGTCACCCCAGCAAACAAGCTCTCTTCTGAGGTAAACATTAGACCCTAACAGACAGATAAATCAACCATTAAAAATGGCTCCTAGGCTAGACTATATTGTCACCAGAAAGACCATGCAGTTTTTGAATGGCTTTGCTGGCCCAACCAGCACCAAACCAGCATAAACCTATGTGGACCAGCAAGCAGGGTTTTTTTTTTTATTACCATTCTGAAGAAACCAACATACGCACATATTTTGACTCACCTGCCTCTGCAAAGTTTCTGAGTGGGTCATCACCCATGACCCATCCATTATGGGCGAGCAGATGACAAGCCTCATTTGGATTCAGCATCAGCTGGTTTTCCTGCTCCATTGGCATGTCCTCAAATGGGTAGGTAAAATATCTGAATCATTAAAACAAAACAAGGATGAAAACTGTAAATCCGCCATTCTCATCAGCGTATTACACAATAAAATGCTAAGCTTACAAGATATCATGTGGTTACAATGAAAACTTCTGAGGGGGAACTTTTTTTTTTTTTTTTGATATATTTGTGGCATTAAAAAGTTTAGTTTGAGGCCCTTGACTAAAATACATTTTCACGACACTATTTTTTTTTTTTCACGAATATTTTGTTGTATGCATATCTGGACATGCAATATGCTATGTCAAAAGAAAGAACAGAGCATCTGCTTTTAAACAAAAAACCTGTTTTATTCTAGCTTAATGCATTCTTTTTTTATCAACACTTGAATGTGGGTAATCTTCATAAAAATGATGATCAAAAGTAAATCGAGTTCATCAACACCCCTTATGCTTGCACAGTCTTATAGCTCGTCCTGGGTCGATATTTTATTCGATCACATTCGGCAGTTTGGATATGCTGTTTAATGTTGATAATCGCATTATTTTACGCATCTGCTTATCTATGCTATGGGTTATTTCTGCTTCTTTTTTCACCTGTTTTGATCAGATTCAGTACTCTTTCAGAAGATGCCTAATAATAGCACCCCCTACTGCATAAGAGTGAAAACACGGAAAGCCAGAAATGTCCGTCAATGGCGGGGAAAGAGTTAATGGGTATAGCTACAGTACCGTCTTCAACGTCTTTCCATCTAAGCTGGTTTTATCTCTTAAGCCTATTAGTTCATGTTTTATGAGCAGTAGGATAATCTCTCTCTCCTTTTTATTTACGGGAAATAACCACATTTATCCGCACAGTCACGCAGAGCTAGCCTGGATGCCAGCCCGAACCCCGCCCACAACATTTTTTGGTCGGGAAGTTCGGTCTGGACTCGATCCATTGAGGAGTAATTATGATCGGTTCAGAAATCGTCGGGCCAATCAAATTGCCAGGGCGGGCTTTATACGATGATGCACAGATGATCTGCAGTTACGTATTCATCACGTCATCAAAGAGCGCTTGGTTTGAACTGGTTCACAACAAAGATGACTGCAGCTGGAGAATTGAGATGTATAGATTCCGCTATTGCGTCTGTTGTAAAATAAATCGACAGCGCATTAATTTTAAAAGACGAACAAAGAACTGCAATCAAGGCATTTGTCGATGGTAAAGATGTGTTTGCCGTCCTTCCTTGCCGTTTGCTTGCTCTGATTGGTTGTAGGTCTATCCAATTGAGTGCAGAGTTTTTTTTCCTGGTTCGGTTAAGACACGCCTCATAATCAAAGCCCTATGGAGCAGTATCAGACTCACATTCTGACTAGAATATGAGTATGACAAAGTCAGGCTAACGCAGAGCCAAAGCACAACCAAAAAATGTTCTTCCACAAAATGCTTGCAGTTTTGTTTTTTTAATTGCTAGTGTCACAAGTAACAAAGTGGACCTTTCATGACTGTTTAACCAAGAAAAAAAACATGTTTAAAACATTCAGGATGAACATTTTCAGAACCTAATGGGAACATTAGCAAAACGTTCTTTGAACATATTTTTGTTAGCTGTGTTTATGTCTGTCAGATGATTTCTTCCTAAGTGGGCAGTTCTTATTCAGAATAAGTTTCAAAGTAGACCAGACTTTCAGACTGCCACCAGTCTTGCTCTGCGAGATTACATAATATTTACCTAGTCACCAAAGGGTTTGTCCGAGTGACAGGTCCAAGTAGTGGACCGTGGGTGGCGAGTCGTTCATAACAAACCGTTCCAACTATGCAGTTTATAGCCTGGGGGGGAGAAATGATGTAAATGAATCACACAGACAACAAAGCTAAACAGTAAGATTATCTGTGAATCGTACACACACGTGAGGCTTAAAGAAACCAACCTTCTCATGATGACTTTGCATTTCCTTATAACATTCCACATTCAGTTCCTCAAGACTCTTTTTAAACCAATCACAGGACTCTTGAATGGATTTGGGACCGTTACTGTTGTTTTGATATGTACAGGGAAATAAAGTTTATTTGTTCACAAAGTGCAGTACACTGGCATAATTAGAAAAAAACAGACGTATAAAAAAATTCTAATTTTAATGCAAAAATTTAAGAACATTTTTAGAATATTATTGCTTTATTGTGATATTTCAATTATATGAAAAGGTCAGGGTGACCAAGATAAGTATACTCACAATAAAATTATCTTGGTTACCCTGACCTTTTCATTTGAGATCATTAAAAACTTAACAGATATTTGATAACAGAAAACACATACTCTATACAAAAATCAATCATTAAACAGAACTTGAAGTGGACTCACGTGTGTCTGCCAAACATCTCCAGGGCCAGTTGCATGTCTACGGTGTTGCTGAGGTGTCTATACTGTGAATCCTGGACGACTTTCAATTTCGGCTTTCCCATCAGCTCAGGGCCCTCAGGTTTGTTTCCTACAGATGCCAAATACATCCAACTTACTTGCGACCCAACAAAACACAAGTGATAGAGCATCCAAGAACATGCTAACAGACTTCAAATGCTCACCAGCCTGAAGGACCTTCCTAAACTGCTCCACAGCTTTCTCAATGTTCACCTGCAAAAACTCCCATAGTTTCATCTGGGTGAAAACTTCCGTCCATAGAAGTCCTCGAAGGACCTGAAACATCAAACCAAAGGCCTGTCACCACAAACTTTAAAGGATTTTTGGCATATTAAAAAGCCGTGACAGCCTCCAGACTCACGGTAATGTGTTTCTCATTCTCAATAAGAGGTGGAAGGCCACTGTCACTGTATTTCCCATCAGCTACGGCACAGCTGAAGTGCCACAGGGCTCTATCCAGCAGCCAGGCTGGCTTCAGATGTGGAGAGTTTACCAGGTTATAGCCACACTCTGGATGGAGTCTGATCCACTTACTGTTGGAAGCTAACCAAGGGAACAATCATAAAATCATAGTCTTATAAATAAATAAAATAAAATTAGTTTTTCTAAGCTAAAGACAGAAGATATTATTTAAACTGTCGCATAGACTGTTTCATCATCACTATGACCTTCGGCTCATTTTACTTCAGTCAATTGGAGTGATTTCCTTTCAAAAACCAAACATATGTAAATACAATCTGCTGTACCTGTTAGTATAAGATTATATTACACATGCTGGGTTAAAAGTGTGCGGAAAATGAAAAGGTGACATGCAAACATAGTTAATTGGTTGGAAAGTAAATGACGAATAATTGTATGAGTTCCTGATAAGGATTGGTATGTTTGCACATAATAAATGGCAAGTAAAATCAATTTCAAAATGCTCATTAAGTGTAATAAAACTTCAGTCTGGTGTCTAAAGAGCTGCTCTGATTCCAAATGTACACAAACACAGCCGGTGTGCTTCTAAGCAAAGATGACAGCTGTGTTCAAAGAGCAGGAAACAACCGTTTTGGGAGATACATCCATTTTCTATTTTTACTGCCATCACTAATCAAAATACATGGAGAAAAAATAATTATAAGACTAATCAAATTACTTCTTTGGAAAATTGCTAAATTAGTCACATCATATTGTGTGAACATTGCTTGCTGGGAGACTTAAACTGTTTTTTATTTCACTGCCAAAATTGTTGCTTTAATAAATGTGTGTGAGAAAAATACTAAAATATAAAACTTATGGCACCCTGTAGAGCTACTTTTACACCCTGCTGGAGCACATTTTTACAGAATAACCAAAACAAAGCTAGTTGGCAAGAGACAGTTCCCAATTAAACTATTTGGTGTTCAGTATGGACGAACTGTATGAATGAAAATGTGTTCCTATGACACACATGCAGCAGAGGGCAACATGAAACATTAGAATGTCACAAAGAACGAGGTGGCCAAATATTAATCCTCCTACAGTGTGACTGAAAGGTCAAAAATCTTAACCATTGTGCCACAGATGTGACCAGCTTTCATCTACTCTCTGATTACTGCAATTGATATATAAATAGCCTAACCACTTCTTTCTTATTCTGCTGTGTCGTTCTTCAGAGGTGACATTGCCATTCCAATGAGATAAATAGCCAAAGATGCAGTGCTGGAAGTTTCTCCAAACATTATTCACTATGTGCTAAAGACACAGCAGAAATTACCTGTGTGGTTGTACACCACATCTGTGATGCAAATCACATTCCATTCTTTCTTGAGTTTCTCCGTCAGGTTGCCCACATCCATCCAGGTGTAGTTCTTTCCAGGTGGGGAGAAATCGGGGTTCAGCTCTAGCTGATCAGCTATGGAGTAGCATGACCGTGATAAGCCTAGTTTCTGCAGAGGCGTGAAGTGGATCATATTGTAACCTGAACATAAAAAAAAAAACATGTATAAAAAATTGGTGGTTCATCAACTTCAGATGTGCTTTTTGCATCTTAAATGGCTAAACTTGGCCAAAAAAATGGCTTGTTAGTTGTAAGCAGTGCAAAGGTGCCAGGGAGTTTTTATATGATTCCTAGGGTGTTTTGTCTGGTTGCTAGGGCATTGATATGGTGTTCAGGGTGTTTGCAATGGTTACTTTCTGGAATAAAAAAGTCTACCCACAGATCTCTATTAGATTCTGGACTCCTATGGCTTTGGTCACTCCTACAATGTAAGTCTATGGGGGTTATTTTTCACCCGTTTTATCTTTTTTTATTGTTATTGTCTTTTTTTAATGGTTTTATTTAAGTGAAATCCTTTTTATACACATTAGCACATATTTTTCTATATAAGGGGGCCTCAGATGGTCTTTTGCTGGAGTCACAAGTACTTCAGCAATACCAAACTCGAATGAGTTTCAATAGACACTGATAAATGATTCATACCAGTTTCCTTGGCCACTCTTAGTCTGTCTAGCCATTCATCCAGAGGGCCCAGACATTTTGCCAGGTAAGTCTGAACTGTAATGCAATCCAGAGGCAGCATCTTCCTCTCATGGCCGACGCGCAACACTGGATCCACAACAATGTAGCCACCTCCGGTTCGTTCCTCATTCCTGTATACACAGTATGGTAACATCTTTCTTTTTTATGGTAACAATAAGAAACTGCCACAATTCCAAGAATTCTCACTCACCCACACCCAAAGTAATACTGATAAGACCCTGCTATCTCCAGGTCCAGTTTGCAGTACTTGTCTGAGTCATCCTCTCTGCCACTGGGGTTCACCCACTCCAGCTGACGGAAGCTGGAGCCAACGAACTTCTTGCCATGTGCTGGGTAGTCGGTGTGAACATGCACACTCTTCCCCTGCAGGGTCGGGCCCAGGCGGAACTGAAGCTGAAAGCCTAAGTGAAATGGAATGTGAGTCACATGAGAAAACAGCAAGGGGAGTCGCACATCCAATAACCCTGTAAGTCTTCCTTTAAATACTGCATTTATCAAAGAAGATCCTTGAATCATAAATTATTGTTCAGAGCAATGAAACTTAATACATATCAGATATTGTGTAATTTATGTTTTACAACAAGACATGAAAAAGAAGATCTTATTTTCCTCATACATCTTTTATTTAATTCTCCTTAAAGCCACTGGTTGTTTTTTCATATATTGTTTTGGTGTGCAATTTTTAGAGACATTTCAGAAAGCTTTCCCGTTCGCCTTAAGCTAAAAGGCAAGAATGTCTGTTTATCAGTATGTTAAAATCTCATTAGGCTATTTAAAAATATTTATTTTAAAATAACTTATATTTAGAATCTTTTATCTACAATTTACTGAATGTGCACCGTTGTGCGTTTAAAAAACAAAACTGACCACTGATTTATTTTATACAGCAGTAAATAAACAATGAAAGATTTTGATGACAAAAAATTGTCTAACCTTTAATCTTACATTTTTATTTTAGAATGATATTGCGATTTTTTTCACTAAACAGCATGCTTGTAAAATCTAATTAAGAAAAATAAACAGTTCACATAATTCTTTGAAAGATTGCTAAATTTGATCTGAAAAGGCCTGTTTTAATTGAAAATGGTGATATCATTAAATTGTTTTGAAAAGACTTGCTGTAAAACATTTATGTTGTAGAACAAAACATGAAAATCGAATAGACTAAGATGTTATTTTACTCATAAAAAGATATTTAAGCTATTTCACAAACCCATAAGAAATTCCAGAGGGAACCCATGGCTCAAAAATGATAATGCTATAAAGAGTTTCAGGTTTATGGTTGCATAATAGTACTGCTTCACAGTGCAGTATGTAGTAAGCAGTTTGATTCTATTAGTAGTATTCTATTCTGTAATTAGCAACAATCTGACCATTGCATACAATAGTAAACTATATTTACATTATCTACACTGCAAAATATATGAGCACCACAGCAAACAGGATAGAACACCAGCACATTCCTCCGCTAAATATAGCGGACAGCTTTTTGAATGTGATATTCGGTGCTCATGCACCACGAGTAACGCATAAATCTATCCAAAGCTCCATGGGTTCCAAAGTCTTGAGTTGCAGGGAGTAATAAAGTAAGACAAATAAAAGGGGTAGAATAATTTATGCAACAACAACAGCATTAAAAATGAAAATGATACAAATAATCTATAAAAGAATAAAATAAACATGATAGCACAACTGATGATGACGTAAATTAAAATATTTGCATTTGTAATGCACAATTTTTGAGAAGAAGACCTACCTTGCTCCAAGCGAAATAGAGTGCGCTCCAGTCTCTCCATGTCATTCAGGAGAAGCACTCGGGTCTGTTGGCCACGGAACATGTTGGCGGTGCTTTTTTAGGATGCCCTTTAAACACAGGAGAGGTAACCTCTGAATTTGCAAGAGTGTGGGCTATCATACGATAACAACGATCAACATGTGAACAATCTGTTGCAATCGATATAGGCAAGTGTGGGATTTGTAAATGCTAGACAGTTTCTAAACAATGTTTGAATAAAAAAAAACTAACCTACTGACCTAACCTGAAACAACAGCATACGGACACAATGATGACATAGATAGATAGATAGATAGATAGATAGATAGATAGATAGATAGATAGATAGATAGATAGATAGATAGATAGATAGATAGATAGATAGATAGATAGATAGATAGATAGATAGATAGATAGATACTCTACTTTTTTAAAATTCTGCATAAATACAGACATGCAAAATATAATAAATAAAAGATTAAAGAGTCAGGCCCTATTTGTTGATCACTTTATATCGCAAAAATTTGTAAAACTTTAAAAGATACATTTTAGGCGCTGTTACATTACATAAACATTAAATTCAGCTTATAATGCATTTACATGCAAGATACGCTCAGAGAAATATTAAAACAACCGAAAAAAATATTAATTAATAGGCCTTTTATTTTTCCCATTTAATAGTAGCCTACCATGCATTTCACGCATTAAGTTAATATTAAAATGAGGAGCCATTATTGAAATAAACTAATAAAAAGTTTAATTACCAGCAACATCCGACAGACTCCTCACTGGAGTGTCACTCGGTGTTAGGCAAGCAGACCTTATGCATCTAATAAGGTCATGCATCTGAGGTGACATGACCTTTCAGTGACCCTAAATATAGCCAGTACCTTTAGTTACATCTCACTGGTTAGGCTACATCAGGCAAAGCCTGTGAAGAACATGCGTTGTCCATGCAGCACACAGGTGTGCTAAAATTTGATGAACTATTGTAATTCCTCCAGTAATAATATTTTTTAATTAATAATGTATATTTTATAGTGAATTATTTATTATAATTTATTATTATAGTGAATTTCAGTAATTAATAACACAAGCACGAGCTGACAACAGCAAATACCTTGGATTACCTGAGGCGCAGGCCTAATGCCACAGGTAATCACGGCCATGCTGATATTCAGTATTACAGAAGTTGAACTCTTGTTGTTCGTGTGATTTTGCCAAATCAAAATTACAACTACTTGGCTTGCGTTCAGGAAAAAAACAGATGCTCCGACCTTTAAAAAAACGCAGCTCGCTTGGGAATGGGAACACATCTATCGTTTGTCATTCATTTTTAGCCTCACCCACATGTCTTTGAGAGAATTTTTGAGCACGGAGTTCAACCAATCAAACGATTCCTAGCAAAAAGACCGCCCATACCTCAGCGCGTGCGCATGCACATCCACCTCACGCACAGTTGTGTGTTTTTTACTTGACGTAAAAGTGTGATGGTAATTTATTTTAGATAAATGGAGGTAAGCATAACTTATTTTTTCGTTCCGTCAGCAGTTTATTGTGCTTGTCTGTCTGTTCGGCTGGTTATTTTCTAAATACACATGCGAAGACGTCTTGTCAACTAGGAAGTTGCTGCTGTTACAGTGTAAATGTGAATGTGGCTGCTATATTTGTGTACATTTGACCCTAGTGTTAATGGAAGAGGTCGAAGTTCCCCACTTTGCTTTCACTAACGCTTTTATTATTATCTGCCTGTATCAGTAGATGTCATTAGCATGACGGAAGAGACAGAAACCTGACCTTAACCTGGCCCATAACACACACACACACACACACACAAAGATATTACAGATGTGTTTTGAAACCCTGCAGTCTTTTAGTGCTGTTCTGTAATCAGTTACAGTCACAGTTCTCTTTATCTTTTTTTCAAGGTTTCTCAGCTAAAACTGATTAGTTTTGAAAAACTTTTATAATGCGCAGCTGACTGACAAGGCTATATTTATTTGTATAATTGAATTATGGACTAGAAGTTAAAGGGATAGTTCAGCCAAAAATGAAAATTCTGTCATAATTTTCTCACCCTCAAGTTGTTTCAAACCTGTATGAATTTCTTTCTTCTGCTGAACACAAAAGAAGATATTTTGAACAATATGGGTAACCAAACAGTTGATAGACTCCATTGACTTCCTTAATATGGTGTATAAATAAATTAAAATACTATGGAAGTCAACTGGGCCCATCAACTGATTGGTTTCCTACATTCTTCAAGAAGTCGTCTTTTGTGCTCGGCAGAAAAAGAATTTCGGTCACACTTTAGATTAGGGTCTGATTCTCACTATTAACTTTTGTGTCAATAAACTCCTAATTATTGATAGTTAATAGTTAGTAAGGTATGCTAGTCGTTAAGTTTAGGTATTGGGTAGGATTAAGGGATGTAGAATAAGTCATTAATATGTGCTTTATAAGTACTAATAAACACCCAATATCCTAGTAATATGCTTGATAATAAGCAACTAGTTAATAATGAGAATTGGACCCTAAACTAAAGTGTTACCAGAAATTCATACAGGATTGAAACAACTTGAGGGTGAGTAGATGACAGAATTTTCATTTTTAGATGAACTTTTCCTTTAAGTACTATATATATGTATCGGTATGTCAAAGTACCATGGTTATACTGTGTTTTTTTTTGGCAATGCATCTTGATATTATCATCTTTTTAGACATGATCCATGGTTCTGCCCCACCTGTTTCAGTCAAATTATCATTGTAAAGTTTGGATTTCACAGTAATTATCCATTTATTTCAGGTTCTCACAAAGATGAGGATTGTATTGCTGCTGCTCCCATTATGTTTAGAGACAGTCGATTGCTACAGTAATGGAAACGTTGAAGTGGCTTGTGGGGACATGACACCCCAACATGGCTATGTTCCCAGCCCCAAAGATCCACCATTCACCATCACAGCAGACAAATCCCAATTCAGCCCTGAAGATGAAATCAAAGGTATGAATACTGTCTTGGTATACTTGTGAAATGTAAGAAAATGTGCTCTGACTATCACAGGTCTATAAAGGAGGACTCAAATGCAGAATGAGTGTTAACAGGTTTATTGACAAACAGTATACAGATGGCAAGATGTGGTGGGAGAGGTGAACAAACAGTCCAGACAATAGGCAGGGATGAGACACAATGACAGCCGTTGTAACTACCCGAGCAGCAGTTGTAGCTTGCACAAGATGACTGTAGGCTGGAGAGTAGTAATGGCAGAGCAGAATGAGACCTGAGAATACTAGCAATAGCCAGACAGGAACTTCAAGTACAACAGCAAGGCACTCAGGGATCTCAGGCTCAGCATCAGGCTTGCTCCTAAGCAAAAAGTTTAAGCAGCCAGAGTCACTCTGCTAGCAGGACAGGACTGGAAATAGAGACACAGGAGACAAGACAGACAGGACCGATGGCAGAACTAAAGCACTAAAAAACGTATACAAATAAAACACTATAGACTTTAATAACAAGAAACAAACTAAGTAGCACACCATCTAACGAACTGGCAACACATGAGGGGAAACAGCACACATATTAAGGAAGCTAAGAACAAGAGGAACAGGTGAGCACACTCAGACAAGGAACAGGTGAACACTCAGGTAAACGAGGACTCAAACAAGGGAGCAGAGAACATGAGGAACAGGTGACAACTCTCGGACAAGGAACAGGTGACATGAGGAACAGGTCAGACATATGAGGACTCAACTAGACAAGAGGGCGTGGTACAGGGAAACAAGGAGGCAGGAACAGAGGAACACATGGCCAACACAAACAAAACCATATGTTCAAGCACAACACAAACATAGAGACATGAAACAAAGACAACACAGACAAAGCTGCCAGGGCAGAACCCTGACATTGACAAAAAAGTACAATATAATCTGTTTTTCATATTCACAGTGACATTATCAATGGCGCCTTCAGGGACCAAACGGTACTTCAAAGGATTCCTCATACAAGCAAGGAATGCTGGGAATCTCAAAGAAATAGTTGGATCATTTAAGTTAATTAATTCTGACATTTCTCAGCTTCTTGAGTGTGACAATAAAGTGGTCAGTGACATTTATTGAAAACAAAATATTTTCTTACTTTTATTTATTTATTAGACTAAAAAGATTAAATACTTAAGAAATGGTGGTACTTTGTTTCTCTCAAATGAATATAATTCATTGAACCTACAGTATTTTCAATATTCCCAGAACTCTGCTGTGAGTCATACCAGCGAGTCCCATAAGACAGAGGTCCAGGTGATCTGGGTAGCACCACCTGACTCTCCTTCCAGTGTGCAGTTTATGTAAGTATTCAAATGTTTTTATCCACCTTCTAGTTATGAAACTTAAAGTTTGCATGAAACAGAAGTTGCGATAGTCTTTTCTTCCCTATTGTGATGTTTATCCAAGTGAAACTGCTTCTCGGAACAAGAAAAAATGTAGGGTGGGACTTGATTTTGTCCATCGGGAATTGATTGGATGATTGTGGTTTGCTATTAGTCGATCTCGTGTGAGTGACAGGTGGTCCCCCCTCACGCCAGTAAACACGTCATCAGAGAAGAGATGCTGCAAGAGGGGGGGGGAAGTTATTTTGATGAAATATTACAAGGCAGGGTTCCAGACTGCGACCAAAATGAGAATTTTTTGAGAATGTGCGAATTAAAATTTTATGTGCTCGCATTTGTGCGAGTGCATGGTCATGTACTACTCAGTTATATTCACGTGTGCGCAACAGAACGCCGTTGTATCAGCAGCTGCTGCAGTCCATTATTTATGTTCAAAATAAACGAGTACATCATGAATCCATTTTCCAAACCGTGTTTTTGACTTATCCTGAATCACTACTGTACGCCTATAATAAGTATTTATATTCTGACTATTTTATCCTGGGGTCGGCTCGACTCGCCATAGACATTAACGGAGAGAAGTAGCTCCGGCTACAATGTTCTTCCGCAAGACACTTGCAGTGTATTTATTAATAAACGTACACGTCACGCGCATTGCACGCTGATGGTGAAACGGGCCAATTAGGAATTCAGGAATTAAGTCATATAAAAATGAAAAGGTCAATTCCTGAATACTTTAAAAAAACAAACTGTGGAGATCAAGGATGCTGGTGGGAAGGACAAGCCAGGACACAGACACAACTGATGACGGGAGCACAGGTGCGGACAGGGAGGAACCGAGTGAGCAAAGGAAAAAGAAAAGGCACTACTTCCAGCAGCAATAGCTTAGAACAGTACCCGTGGTTGCGATACAAGGCTAATACCATGCATTGTTTGTACTGTAAACAGTGTGGCCCATCCATTGCAGGTCATTCTAAATTTGTTACGGGGTCTACGCAATTTAAGATTGAGTCTATTAAACTGCACAATGAAAGCAAAAAACATAAAACCTGACAATGGGTTAAACAGCTGTGAAGACAGTAAAATTATAATCAAACATTAAAGAACATACATGTTTTTTTAATAGTTTTTTTTAGAGTTTTTTTATTCGATAGTTAAAAGATTCAAACATTTTGCTAACATGAGGTCTTGTGTCACTGTCAGTCTTTCTACATCAGTGCAAAACTAGGGAATGCAGATTAAGACCACTATTCATCAGCATACATTGATTAATCCGATGGCATGTAGCAACAAAAAAAGAAGGTGCGACCAAATCATATGCTGGTGCAACCAGTGGAAAAGTTAGTCTGGAGCCCTGCGAGGGCACATGAATTGAAAAAAATAATGTATAATAATTTATAGATACTGCCATATTGCATAAAAAATAAGAACCGTCATTCTGGATTTCATGGTGACTTTAATGTTGTTTTTTCTTTCAGGTTAACAGTTGCCCACGGCTATAAGGAATATTGGGTGAAGATTACAGGTCCAGTGGTGTCCCAAAGTGGTGTCGTTCCTCCACCACAAACTACCTTTGGAGGTTCCACTGGTGCTAAAACCACAGCTTTCTCAACACTGTCACGTTCAGTGAGTCAAAACACTGCTAAAGTTACTTGAGTGATATAGTTTACACACTGTCATGAGTTTGTGAATATTTCAGGCTCAGAATCGTTGGAATATGTAAATAATACTAAAGAATAATAATAATATTCTCTTCTCCTCTTCAGTTCACCTCGGAGGGCTGTGGAATCGGGAAGTCCTGTCTGAGAGATCCACAGGGCTGTGACCCACAAAATGACACAGCGTGTCACTTCCTGTCTTTTAGGACAGAGGGCGATGGCGTTATGTTTGAGCTCAGTGGACCTGCAGATGGTTATGTGTCCTTTGCCTTATCACTGGACAAGTGGATGGTAATATAGACAGACACTTTGAATAATTTCATATTTTACATCCTATTGTCCAACATGTATTACTTTGACCTTTTGTAGTATGACACACTCTATGATTTCTGATAAAGTCTGAAATTGTGAAAACATGGTTATAATCATTAAAGCTGTATTCCGTAACTTTTTTGGGTTAAAAATGATCCAAAAGAATTTTTTGAGCAAGTACATAACCAGCCAGTCTTCAAAACTATCTGCTTGCCTTAGCTCTATTCAAAACGGTAAGCTTGTAATAATGTTTTTAATTCCAGTGGTACTGGTGGATTTCAGCGGGAAATTCGAGCATGTCTTTGCGTCATTACGTCACATCTGTACACATCAAGAAAGTGTCTCGGCTAGTAGGCTATATTGCGTGTGAGGATGTTGAAGGTGGAGATTTATAGCCTTTTCTCACAGCACTTGATATAAACTTATCAATTAGATGGCGGATACAGAAAGGTTCAAACGACAATCACCAGTGACAACTGGAGATTCACCCGTTGTAAAATGCAAAAGACTTCAGACTTCGGAGTGGCTACAGAAAAAAAGAGACTGCAACAGGGCCTATGCGAAAACAAGGATAAATATCGGAAGGGCATTAAATGTTGTTGTTGTTAACAATTATCAGATTTAGAACAAAGTATAATTTGCACTGTTTGACATGATATGATAAGTGATCGTTAGATTTAATCAGCGCGATTTACTCCAAAGCTTTTTTTCCTTAAATGGTCGAAACAAAAGTGGATGTTACTTACTTGTTCAGATGACATTTTCCAGTGAAAATTCTTATGTTGGTCATACTTCCAAAAAGTAGAATCTGTGATTCCGAATGCCAGTATCCACACCGGCGCGGCGACTGACAGCCGCACATCTCCTCAAAACATTGGATTCATCCACGCTGTGCCGTGCGGAGGCACAGTTGATAATTCCGCGAATAACTGCAATTGCAGATTTCAAACAGAGATGGCGACAAAGAGGAAAAACTACAGACTGCAGCTTTAACTAAACCTAAAATGTATAAAAAACACATTTCCATTGTTTTATATCTCTTTTTTGTAGTTAAACTTTAAGCACTAAAATAACTAATATATAAATATATATATAGGCATATTTTTCAAGAAAAATAAATTTTAAAAATTGCTAAAACTTTAACTAAAAGGAAAATTAAAAATATTTATGAAAACAATATAGTATATTAGTATATCATTGATATAATAGTGATGTAATACTATATCATTGATACTAAAATAAAATATTATTATCATTATGCCTTTGAATGACTAGCATGTCTTAGCATAAATAATAGCAAATGTGTTGTGAATTTCAGGGGAACGATGATGTCTATCTGTGTATCAAAGACACAGACAGAGTTGACATCAAGGCAGCATTTGTTTTTGGACGGACTCACCCAGAAATCTCTTCAGAGGTATACTTGCATTGATTGAACAGTGAAAATGTCTAACAAACAGCAAACCCTGTTTTAAGTGAGAAATAATCTATGACGGCTATTGATTTATTAGAAAAACAATGCACAGCCGAGGCAGAGTTCAACGGCCTGGTTTCAATTATTCAGCATATATCACGATTTCCACACCTCAAAATATTTTTCAAATGTTTTATTTCTATATAAATAAAGTATATAAGACATTTGTTAGGTTTTTGCCCTTAAAACGCTTATCGCATATCATCCCAAGCCTCTGTTGCTAATTCTATTAATCATCTTTAAGCTAGAAATGGAGGCTTGACTAATGCAGTTATATTTGATTGAAACAGCTTCTGGAACCAGAAAAAATGAGGGTGGGACTTGATTTTCTCCATCAAGAATTGATTGGATGGTTGTGGTTCGCTATTGCTGTAATTAAAAATAAAATAAACAATGATGTGCGTGGATAAATAATTTATAATAAATACTGAAATATTCCATCAAATAATTGAGAATTGTCAATTCTGATTCCATGGTGACTTTAAGCTTGACAGCGCTGCTTATCTTTTACTTTTGCACATTTTTGTTCCATTGAAGAAGGAAAGAATGGATTTGAATATGACATGAAGGTGAATAAATGATAACAGGAATTTGCTTTAAAATTATTACTTTAAAAACATACTCAAATATTCAAATAAAACCCCCCCCCCCCCCCCATATATATTATTAATATGAATTTAATCTCTAGTCTTTGTGCTCATATTCATTCCTAGAACATTCTGAAAGACACGGCTTGGAGACTATCAGACGGAGTGATTCAGTGTAGCTTCCGCAGAGACATTCATCCCCAACCTGACAATGCAAATCAGTTCATCCTGGACCAGATGTACTACATCTTCATGGCACATGGTCGAGCTGAAAATGGTAAGACATTGTTTTTTTGTTTTTGTTTATTATTTTCTGTGGCCGAAAGTGTCAAAGACTCTGTTTTCTCTCTCTCCAGGGCTAACTCATCGACATGACCGCCAACCTTTGATTTTGACCTATCAGACAGTCATAACGGGACCTCCTGAGGATCTAACTGGTTCTCGATCACCCTTGCTCATCAAATATCATGGTGATGTTAAATAACAAAACTGGGCAGATTTTTTGTTTGAATCGTTATAGTAAGAATTGTTCATTGAAATAAAGCTGAAATTAAATAAAACACAAATATTAGCAGAAAATATTTAACTTAAAAAAACTTAAATGATCTCAGATTAAATTTCTATCTAATTTCTTACTCCGATAAATGAAAATTTTATTTCCGTCTGATAGAAAATTCTTGGCAACTAATGGAAAATTATAAAAAAAAGTTCTAAAATTACTAAAACTGAAATGAAAATAAATTAAAGCTATGTAATATAAAAAAACAAAATTTATAAAAGTTACAAAAGCACATAACTAAATTACTAAAAAATATATATATATAAAAAAAACTAAAAGCCAATCAAAGTATTATTTAGTACTATAATTTTAGATAAAATTATCTGTTTTGGGCACATGTTACAAAAGATTTCTGTTTTAAATAAATGCAAAAATAAAAGGTAATGAAAAACATTATTAAGTACTGTAGTAGAAAATAATGCTAAAATAACATTGTTTTGGGCTCTTGGGGAATTAAACATCAACCTAGCAAACACCCAAAATATCAAAATAATTGTGTAGTAACATCCTTGTGGCAATATTTACAAAAATCTTAATTTTAAAGATAACATCTGGTTTCTGTTAACTGTTCTAAAACTCAGTATCTGTTTGAATCTGTATAGGGGCTTTCATGCTGATCGCCTGGATGTCGACAGTCAGTGCTGGTGTCATCGTGGCACGATACTTCAAACCCGATTGGCCTGAAAGGAATATTTTGGGGCAGAAGGTCTGGTTTCAGGTAGGAACTTGTTTGCTAAAATGTGGATTTCAGAACATTTTCAAATGCGAATCATCTTCAAGGCTTTCTGTTTCCACAGTTACACAGAATGCTGATGACTCTCACAGTTCTGCTCACCTTGGTCAGCTTTGTTTTGCCTTTTATGTACAGAGGAGGCTGGAGCAAGGTAACACACACACACACACACACACACACAAGACGCCTGCCTATGAGTAAGACTCATGATTTAACAGTGTGTCATATTTTCGCCCCCTTTATCACACACCTCTGACTGTTTAACAGCGCTGTCAATGTGTCAGACCCACATGCTCTCTGCTCAGAATAAAAAAGAGCCAATAAATGTCCCGTGTTCATCAGCTGTGACCCATCTTTTTGGCTCGTTTATAAAAAACATACCCACTTTTCTTCAGGGATTAATCAAGCACAGTGTTGATCGAGTGTCTTATTAATTCTGCAAGCTGACACGTGTATCCATCCGTAAGGCTGGGCATGAGGGACACATTTGTGACTCACCAGGGGCATCTGTGAAATCCTTCTTGCCAAGTATCTGTCACAGCTTCTGTCATTTCCTGTGTATGACCAGCTGAGGGCGTCCTGTTCCAGTTTTCCAACCCGCCCCCACACAAAATAATACCAATCAAACTTGTACTTTGGCAGACTTTGAAAAGCTTTTCCCTGTCATTACTAATTTTTTCATGAAGTTTGTTGACAACATTAGCTTCATTAACATAGTCAGTTCTAATCTGTAATCTGTTGTCCACAGAGGGCAGGCATACACCCCTATTTGGGCTGTGTCGTAATGGCACTCACTGTCATCCAACCTGTCATGGCGCTTTTCAGACCCGCGCCAGACGCCTCCAGGTAAATCCTGGAAACAGGAGCACTGCACAATACAGCTAGAAAAGAAATGTTTACTATGAACTATTAGCAAATACTGCAGCTTGTGTACTGTGCACTGCATAGTATTTTTTTAAAGTAGAGTTGGCTAAATAAAAAAGTACATGTACATTGCATGCGAGTCTGATTGTGTGCTGCACATACACTGGCAAATGTAGTGCGTCATCTGGGTTTTCTATTCATACACAGTATATATGTTGTTGTGAAAGTAATATGAGAATCATGGGAGTAGACCATTCTGAACATACAGTTTTCGTAAGGGTTTATTACATTAGACCCAGTATACACTACCGTTCCAAAGCATGGGGTCAGTAAGAGGTTTAGTTAGGACATTAAATCATAAGTGAGTTGAAATATTTATAATGTTACAAAATAATTATATTTCAAATA
Organism: Meda fulgida; assembly: GCA_030578275.1. Classification (NCBI taxonomy): domain Eukaryota; kingdom Metazoa; phylum Chordata; class Actinopteri; order Cypriniformes; family Leuciscidae; genus Meda; species Meda fulgida. Next base: position 6,801,642 of record CM060639.1, on the reverse strand, counting down.
AATGTCATTTTCCACAGAATTATTAAGCAGCAGAACTGTTTTCAATATTCCTAATTAGAAATGTGTTTTTGAGTATCAAATCAGCAGATTAAAATGATTTCTGAAGGATCATGTGACACTGAAGACTGAAGAAAAATTCAGCTTTGCCACCACAAAAATGAAATTACATTTTGATATAGAAACAGTTATTTTAAAATGAAATAATATTTCAAAATATTAGTTTTTACTGTATTTTTAATTAAATAAATGCAGCCTTGTTGAGCAGAACAAAACAATTTATCACCAACCCCAAATGTTTTGAAAGGCAGTGTACAATATACCAAGCTTCAGAATTGTATTTCAGGGACTATGATATTTTATAAAAATGTTAAACACAGTATGCATACTGCAAAAAAAAAAAAAAAAATAGTATGATAGTATGCAATTCCAGTAAAAGTTGTCTGTCAGGGGCTATCCCATTTTAGAAAAATTCAACAGTGTAGATAGCTTGTGAACTAAGAATACAGTTTTAATATTAATTGTGATTGAAATGGTCATGTTTGAAATGTCTTTTCTGTGAAACCTGCTCTCAGGAGATACATCTTCAACTGGATGCATTTTGGAACAGGAACAATAGTTCAAATCCTAGCTGGTAAGATACAACACTGTGAATAGTCTTGAATGGTTAATTGTGTGGCTCCGATCTATAGTAAAAACAATGTTGACAGCAGAGAGTGAAAAGCTTTGTGAACAGTTTTGTCAGAATAAAATCCTCTAGATTGTATTACCATAACTGATTGCATGTCGTATACTGTATAATATGTTATAGTGTAGTTTTATGGAGGCTAGTCATGTTATGATGCAAATTATAATAGTTCAGAGTGCCTGAAACACTAGCAGTATGTGTTAAGCGAGCTGTGTGTTTCCTGATGTAGTTGTCACCATCTTCCTCGGGATCCATCAGCAAGCTCTGCTCCTGCCGGCTCCATGGTCCACAGTGGTCCTGGCGTTCATTGTGACCTGGTTTGTGCTGGCAGATTTGGTTCTGGAAGTCCATCGAAGGGGGGTTTTACCAATAGGTTAGTGAACCGCCTCCAACCATGTGTGTTCTGTACTTGGATTCCTCCGTTTGCTGTATGTTTATGAGTAGTGTTTCTTAGTCTCACGCCTGGAAATCATTTGTGCTGTATGAATCCATTCAATTGTAGAAGGTTTTATTATACTGCATTAGTAATTGACATGTTGGGTTGAATGCTAATTGGCTTCAGTTTTTGTGTATGTGTGCTTTTCAGGTAAATATTTTAAAAACGTCAAAATCTACACAGAACATATTAATTCTGACGACAAAGAGGAGATAAGGTTTGTTCCTGATGAGAATCAGAATTCTTGCATGGTGAGTTGAGTTAGTATTTATTTCCTCATGACAAATGTGCATTTCATTAAGGTTATATCCACTGCATTTTTTGTCTCTTTTTCTAGGAATCTTGTTTTAAAAACATAGTTCTGGCTGTTTATCTCTGTGGAAATCTGGGATTTCTGACTGTTCTCATTTGGACCATCAGTTCACTATGACACTCTCAGCAGTCATTTCCACATTTAGTCTCTGGGACTTTCCCTAATTGTGCCTATGGTAAAACAAGCCAAAGAAATATGGAGTAGTACTAACCAATGACCAGCTAGCTGTCAATTATTGGTGATTATTTAAAATGAATTTGTCTAACTTGAAATTAAATTTCTTTACTGCTGAGGTCTGAGGTATGAATCCATATAGTTGTATAATTTTTGTATAAGTTTTTGTAATTTATTTTTTATTATAAATGTTTTGGTTTACCTATAAATCTATTTGTTGTAAAGAACAAATTATGCTTTTATTTAAATGTCTCCTGATTATCTTTTTTTTTTATCGAATCTGAAGAACCTTTGTATTCCCTTTGTGTGTTATTTGGTGAAAGCATTATTGATCATGTTTACAGATCAAGTAAATATGAAATGATGGTTTTGAACACCGTGTTCTGGATGAGGATTTCTGAAAGTGAATTGTGGATTTAAAGACTGTTTCTGTTGCCTGAGATGTAAACATTCACAACCGCATTAAAAACTATTGTGTCCGTTCTGTACAAAGACTGAATGTAGTTTGGATGAAATGGACCATTTAATGAAGGTTTTTGCACAAAAGACAATCTGTAACAGATCTATTGCCTTTTTAAATAAAGTTTTTTTTTAAATTAAACTGTGTTACTGGCTTTATCTTCTTGAATTTGTGCATATATTTTGTATTGGTACATCTCTTTGCACAGTTATTTCAGCCTTTTAAGAACATAGGTTCCTGTGCTGCTGAATCTTATAAAATCATCTTTTGGTGAGTTATTTCATATAGACTGAAAATCATACCATTTATGTATGTGTGTGTGTGTGTGTGTGTGTGTGTGTGTGTGTGTGTGTGTGTGTGTGTGTGTGTGTGTGTGTGTGTGTGTGTGTGTGTGTGTGTGTGTGTGTGTGTGTGTGTGTGTGTGTGTGTGATGATACATTTTTTGTGTGAGGAAATGCGTTTTCTCCTGTGAAGTGTAATACAAAGACAATCTGGTTTGCTCATCAGAGTTAACTGTTTTAGTATAAAAAGACAATTGCTTTTAATTGACATTTATTTTTGAATTCTTATTTTGAACACGTAATTGTTCAAATGGTATGCAAAGCAAGTATTTTCTCGTGACTGACATGGTAAGCAAGGTTAGCAAGCAATACTCTTTTAAAAGCATGGTGGTTGGACAAATAAGCACATTTCCTGTGGACAACAAAGCAACAGGTCATTTGCAGATAGTAGATGATTTTCTGAATAGATTTAAGCTTTTCATACTGAGTGTAACTGAAGTATTGAAATGTTATCTGGATGCAGATTAGGATCTTTAAAAAATGTCCTCTATGCCTAGAGCAATCATCAATCAAATTCATATTCATTCTTAAAAAAAAGAAGCCTCTCAATGATTTCCTTTTGACAAAAGATACCAAATTGATGTTTTCTGTGATATTTTACAAAATGCATCCATTTTGTGTATATTTTTACTTTTTTTGTGACAATTTTATCCTAAAACCCTTTAATACTGTTTCATATTTTCATATAATTTAGGGATATACAAACATTTCCATACAGGAAAATACGAATACACAGTACATAATTTCCTCAACTTCATAGACAAAACACTAAAAAATATGGTTTATAAGTCTCTAGATACCTCATCAAAGAGGAATCACAAATATGCGTGAAACATTACATTCAAATAACATTTAGGCATCCTGGCTTATGCAGATTTGTTTCCGGATCAACAACGTCACACAAGCAGCAGTAGCAAGTGTATATGCTGTCACAATAAACAAACAAGTTTGAGCAATGAAAATTCTCTTTTACATAAAACAGCTGCAAATTGACGATCAGTGTCCATCTTGTTTTTTTTACTCATTGTTCGCAAACTCCCCTGCCTCCCAGCGCAAAGCCATGGCACTTTTACGTCGGCCTCCAGCATAAGTTTCAAGAAACTAGTGAGAGGACAATAAAAGGAATTTTCATTTTCAATTTTCTCTGAAAACATGGACGTTTTGAGACAATTATATATATATATATATATATATATATATATACACAGTATATATATATATATATATATATATATATACACAGTATATATATCACTTCACGGGGAGGGGGGGGGGGGTATGGGGGTGTCACATTATGAAATAAATGTTTTTCTCCAAAACACATTGAGAACAATAATTTGCCCCCTTTTCTTTTATTAGATCCTATTTACAACCTCCTTTTTTCCAAGATAACAGCTCTGAGTCTTGTCCTATAATGCCTGATGAGTTTGGAGAACAGCTGACAAGAGATCAGAGACCATTCCTCCATACAGAATCTCTCCAGATCCTTCAGATTCCCAGATCCATGTTGGCGCTTCTTCTCTTCAATTCAGCCCATTAATTTTCTATAGGGTTCAGGTCTGGACATTGCAGATGTTTGGTTTTGTGCTCAGTGACCCATTTTTGTTTTGATTTTGATGTTTGTTTGTTGTCTTGGGAAAAGGAGGTTGTAAAAAGTATTTAGTAAAAGGGGGCAAATTGTTCCCAATGTGCTTTGGAGAAAAAAAACATTTATTTCACAATGTGATTTTTCACCCACTTTCAATTATTTTACTTCAATGAAAGGTTAGATTTTTGCTCATTTTTATAATATATATATTGTATATAAATCATTTAATTTGCTTATAAAATATCAAAAGGATTAACAATGCAGATTTATTTTTTACAGCCATCTTTGATCATATTTACCAAGGGGGCAAATAATTCTAACCAGCACTGTACATGCATATATACATACATATACTTACTCGATGATCACATGACAAAGCTGAACGATCCATTCTGCATGTTTTCATTGGAGATGAAGGGGATGATTTGCATTTAATTGGCACATCATCTGAAATTATATTGAAAACCAATAATGAACACATCTTTTTATGACATACAAGTGTTTTGCAGTCTCGGTGATGTAGTCATTTCTTCAGATGAATGAAATTAAAAATTCTGTCTGTATTTTTCTGTTGGCATGCATTACCTGTAAAAGATGAGCTATCCAAACGGTTTGGAGACATCAGGAAGTGATCCTTTGAGTAAACACTGGCCCTTTGACGTTTCAGTTCATCTTCTCGCTGCTTCACCATCTTAATCTCCTCATCAACGAGAGATATCGTACTCCTGGACCGCAGCTTAAAAAACGGGTTGTTGAGGAACATCTTCTCCTGGGTTTCCTCAGAAGCAGAATTCAAGTTGAACTCAGATGCACTTCGAATTATGAGGTTTGATGTCTCCAGAATGATGACATTAGGGGTATCTTCAGGTCTCCAGTCAGCAGATTTGGAGGACACCATCTTTCCGTGTCGTGGACTTGGAGGGAAAGGCTCTGACTCGAGGACGATAACGCTGTTGGTGGCCAAGTCTAGTTTCTGTGAGCTTTTGGTTGGTGAGGAGGTAATGATGAAAGAAGGCATCATGCTGATGAGAGATTTGGATATACTACTATCGTCATCCTGGTGATCAAACATCTTCCTTTTCTCATCGACTTCTTGGCATAATTTTCCAGGGTTCAAGCTGGTAGATCTCACCCTCATCTGTACGCAGTCACTGGAGTACGATTTTGACATTCCCCTCTCACGCCTCAGGCTGTCCTCACGCTCCATGGTCAGGCGAATCTCTTTCTCAATTGGAGTCTCTGGGTCTTCGAAAGGCGATCTGTAGCTAGAGTCGTCCAGACCTGAATCCTCAGAGCAAGGGCTAAACTGGGTGTGCGCATAGTCCTCTGCAAGTGACAAGCTCTCAAGGTCCCTCTTGGGCCGGTCGATGTTGCGGACAGGTGTATACATGAAACTGTGACTACCTTGGCAGGTGCCAGATCGAGTTGTTGGTGTGCTTGGATGGTGTGTCAAGTTTTTCGTTTGCTCTTCGATCTCTAGCCACTGTTGGCGAGCAACTTTGAAATCCACATGTTCAGTACTGACGTTCTCGCTTTTCATTTCCTGAATCACACAATAATCTTTCGGCACCTTTTTGCCGGAATCGGATTTGACGGAATCGAATGAATTGCTCTTGTGAGTTGCTGAGCCTCGTCCAAGATCCTCATCATCTTCGGAAATCTTGGACAAGCCGTGGAACAGTGTGGATGAATTGTAAGATATCTCTTGGGGTTGCTGATCTGGGTCATTCCCTGGTTGTTCTAGCACTTCTTCTCCCACAGGGACCTCCTGCTCTTCAGTTTCCTTTGAAACTTCCTCAGTTTTCAGAACTTCTGTTTTTTGAATAAAGAGTTCTTGTGCGCTCAGCTCAAGGCTGTCAAGGTAGGAATCATCATCTTCCTTATTGATGGAGGAAGAGAAGAAGCACCTCCATTTATCATCGGTTTCGCTGTCTGACGACGCTGCAGCTATTTCGACACGAAGACACTCGTCTATTTCGTCTGGGTCGTGACAGGACTCTGTGGAGACGTCTGACAGAACTTCTTCCCGGATGTAGTGCTCAATGATGGTTTCTTCTGGCTCCTCACATTCAAAACTTTCTAAGATGTCTTCATGTAAGTCTATACCCAATGGGTCTAACATATCTGCATCGTCAACATCATCTGTTTGAGGTGCGATGTTCTCCAACCGTTCCTGTCTCACCGAATCTTGCCTCTTATGCGTGACGTCATTTTCATATACGCTCTCAGCACTTGACGGAGTGTCGGATATCGAAGAGGTAATTGACTCATTGCGATAAAGTTCTTCTTGAGTGTCCTCCAAGACAAGCGCCTCTTTTGGACTGCAAACGTCTTCAAGCTCATCAGCCTTGATCTCCGTCGGAGGTAAGGCTGCAAAAATGTTGGCCACAACTTTTGTACTAATGGACTCTAAAACATCAGCATCATGACAAACTTGTTCATCTATGTTTCCTGTGTCCTTGCTCTCAGGTAACTCAGTCTCCAGGACTTCCATTTCACAGTCAATTATGTTTGCTGTGCCAGATTTTTCACTTGTCTCCATGGTTACAGGCTCAGACAGGGACTTCCGCTCTGTATGCTCTGGATTCTCAGGATGAGAAGAACCTGCAATCTCTTCCAGTCTATCCACCTCTTCAAGCTCACTCGTAGCTCCCTGCAAGAGAAAAATACGACAAAGAAATTTAAAAGCAGCAAGAGGAATCTCATTTCCCTAATCACCAAAATATTCACAGCATATCAAAGCTAATTTGCACCCACTCATATTTAGTACCGATCTTATGTAATTCTACATTTCTACGTTTTTCAGGGCTGATTCTTATATAGGAAACTTCCTGAGCTTGAGCTGACGTAGCTGAAAGTAATATTCCTGGCAGGAGGTTGAAAAACATGCTTGACTAACAACTTTTACAAATAAAGTAAAACCGCTAAAATACATCGGGAATGGTGTCACATATGAATGCATTCTATAATGAGTTATTGAATTCCAGGTCTTTAATGGTTCCATTAACAATTTATTTGAATTTGAGGAAAAAAAATCCAATTCTGTTGTTAAAGGGACTGTTCCCCCCAAAATGAAATTTTTGATATCTTTTACTCCCCCTCAAGTTGTTCGAATTCATGAGTTTTTTTTTATTCTGTTGAACACAAAAGAAGATGTTTTGAAGAATGTTGATAACCAGACAGTGGACCGTAGCCATTGACTTACATATTTTTTTTTTTTTTCTACAATGGAAATCAATGGGGCTCATCAACTATTTGGTTACCAGCATTCTTCAAATTATCTTCTTTTGTGTTCAACAGAACTCGTACAAGTTGGGAACAACTTGAGGGTGAGTAAAAGGGTCAACAATCAACCTTCATTTTTGGGTAAACTATCCCTTAATAAATTTTAAAAGAAAAAAAACGAGGCGTCAGATTGAATTATTCTTTTATTTGATAAAATACCACAGAAAAATAATGTGTATCTTTAACTACACATTGTCATATGAACAACAATGTTTTAGGTTGGGTTGGTTCATGGAGTCAGACAGGATGAAATTAATGACTTGCTGTTCAGTAAATGAATGAGAATAATTCTGAAACTGCTATAATTTGATGAGTGATTTGACCACTGATCGCGTTGTATATTGATTCACCAAAATGTTCCAGCCCATGTGAATCATTAGCTCGGGACCTCACATATCGTGCTGTATGTGATTCACTAAAAAGACTCATTTGCTCATTATCTGTTTTGCACTGAAAAGTCGGACACTTCGTTAATGGAACCGAACGTTACCAGGAGCATTCCGTCCTGGTTTTAAAGGGATAGTTCACCCCAAAATAAACATTCTGTCATTTACTCACCTCAAGTTATTCCAAACCTGTATGAAATAAATTTCATTATTCTGATGAACACAAAGGAAGATATTTTGCCGAATGTAAACAACTTGAGGGTGAGTAAATGATAGAATTTTCATTTTCGGTGAACTATCTCTTTAATGGGACCTTCTGAAAAAGAACAGATGCAAATCTAGTGTGAGAGGAAAGCATAGCGGCCTGTTTAATGTAAAGAACAACTGGTAATAGTATTCAGAGTGAAATAACCTCAGATAGCTTACTGCAGCCACTTTTTCAGGTAAAAATTTAGATCAAATAATGACAGATTTTTATTTTATTTTTTTTAGGCTGAAATGAAAAATTGTGACAGAAGAACTGCTAAACGTCCAGCAACGACTATTGAAAGGCACCATGTTGTTGTTGTAATTGCACAGCACTTAAAAAAACAGGTTAGTCACAAGCATTAGTTTCACTGCACAGAAATTCTTACCTTTTGAACTGACTCTCCCAAATTGCACCTTGTTACATCTGTTTAACACATTGTATAGTGTGAACGTTATTTTTAAAATGTACAAACAGGCGTTTGAAATTCACCTGGGCTTCCTTGTGTAAAATATGCAACATTTATTCCCTATATTAGATTATTCCAGGGTTTAAGAAGAAAGTGAAATCACTTGTTTAATTGCAGTGAATTATTTCACAAAAGTGGGTTATAATAGGCAGAAATAAGTAGACTCATTATATAAGACTGCAGAACTGGCTCTTATTCATGTCCTGCAGTTAAACAGCAGCATAGGCTCTGGATCAGACAGGAAAAGAAATCTACTGAAATATAACTCTCTCATAGACTACCACTGCACTGACCACAGTGTTTCTTATATTGCATACCGAGAGAGCATTTTAAATGAGAATTAACAATCAATCACACATTGCATGTCCTTATTTGTCTTGTCTTGTTGATGCTCCACTGCAGAGCGTTTGATCACGGCAGCGTGGTTTGTTTACATGAATTTTTCTGATCTCATTCGTACCAAGTGCCAAGGTGATGTGTGATCTAACGCTCAAACACTTTCTGACAGACTAAATCAGCTGACATGGGGATTAGAAAAGGGATTTTTTTTTCTCTCACAACATCAAAACCACAATTACACACTTGCTGAATGCTGAGCAGAACACAACATCAGTACAATATGGGGGTTGTGCTGAAATCAAAATGTACAAATTGACAGCACCATTCATAGATTAAATAAGTTCACTTTGGCTTGAGCTACTTTAGTCGTCCAGCTGTTCCTTGATGTCTGTTTGGTACAATTACCAGCATTGCACGAAAGTCTCCCACAATCATTCAAAACTCAAGCGGCATGCTAATGCGACCACTAAAAACAGTCAAAATGATGTGAAATTACCATCCACTTCAGCGCCTGCCCATTTCACCCCAATCAAGCTACACAAAAGGCACAAAGCCTCATGAAAATGACAAGCGGTAAAGTGTTGACTACCATAGCAACACCCCCTACCCGGCTCCTCCTCTAGCAGCCCAGCTTGTGAGAAAACTTCAACACTCTCGCACCCTCTCCGTCTCAGCATTTGTCTCATGACAATCTGTAATCCATAAATTATTCAGTGACAATAACATTTGCATTGAAGGCAGACGGAGGTACCAGCTTGTCCCAATACCTACCGTGAGCTTTAGGAACAGGAGCCAGAAGGAGATCATCACCACTTTGCCAAGAAAATCTTCCTGGTGAAACCTGCATGCACTCTGGGCTTGAGTAAATAGTTTGTGGATGCATGGATTGGTTAGTGAACTTAATATGAGAGTTATTGGCAGAAATGCCATTGCGAGTTGGTCTGATGTCACTGATGTTGGCATGAGTGGTCACCTCAGGGCATCTCAACATGGCCGCCCCAGTGCTTTTGCATTAACAGCTCCAGTTTTGGCTGGCTGATCAATAAGTGGCTTGTCAATGAGGTCGATGGGTTTCCTTAAATAAAAGTTATGTCATAGGGGAGTGTGGCATATTTGGTGCAGAGATTTCACTAATAAATATAATCAAGGTATATATTTTTAACTGTTTCGGTATCTATAGGCTGTGCACATCATTGTGTGAGCAAAGGCCATTAAAGAAGAACATTTCATGCTCAAGGTTTTTCTATTCAGAATGAAATAATAACCTGTGTAAGCATCACAGTAACAGGTGCTGGGGGGGGCAGAGCGTAGGTGGCCATTCAGATGCATGTGACTGAGCACTGAGCCTTTGGAAATGGGAAGGCGATGTTCTCGGGTGATAAAAATCACTATGCAGCATGAGAGCATTGCAGAATAAGACACAACTGTCTCGAAGGGAGACTTTTGTAGAGATTTATCCGTTTGAATGGAAAAATGACTTGAATGTTTGTTCTTTTTATGTACGTATTGACTATTTAAAATAAAATTATTTAGAGAAGCTGCTTGTACATAAAAATAGTTTTTAATACAACAGGAGAATACAAATATATTAAATATAAATGTACAAATATAAATATACAAGAATAAAGTTATTACTTCAGACCTTTACCAAATAGTAAAAATATATATATACACACACATGTGTATGTATGTATAAATATGTAATTTTTTTATTTTATTTATTTATTTATTTGATAGGGACAAGTGGGAACAATCAACATGCACCGCACTACAACATTTATAGCCAAGGCTAATTTGCGATGTCCGTCCCTAGATGAGCTTTTCACACAAGTACATACAAAAAGTACAAAAAATACATTTACATATACAGGACCCTACTTAATTCTGACATTACATAAAGAAATGTGCATTTGCGCGCAAACTATCAATGATGACATACTTGATCTCTTTTTAAAATACGCTTTAATTCATTTTTAAAAGCTCCCAGATCTAAGTCCTGTTTCAACTCGATCGGCAAGGAGTTCCAGAGCTTAGCACCCTGGACAGTAAAAGCCGATTGTCCAAAGGTCTTTTTTTCTAACGGGCACTTTCACATTTCCATTAGCCGCTCCTCGTGTGATGGAGCCCACTGATCTAAGTGGGACTATGTGACGTCTAAGAACATCAGGGGCTTGATTGTGCAAACATTTATACATTAATTTCAAGTTACTAAATTTAATAAAATTTTCAAAATTTAAAAAGTTCAACCTCTGCAATACTCCACGATGGTGTGTTCTAACAGATGTTTTATCCAATATTTGTAAAGCTCTGTTGTAAATCAATCTTAAAGGCCTAACTGTTGTGTCTGTTGCCTGTGACCAGGAGGTTATACATGGAGGTTATAAATATATGCACACCGGTCAAATGTTTGGAAACATTACTATTTTTGTTTTTTAAAGAAATTAATACTTTTATTCAGCAAGAAAAGAAAAAAGAAAAAGTGATAGTTAAGATTTCTATTGTTAGAAAATATTGTTTTATATATACAGTGTGTGTATATATATATATATATATATATATAGACACACACATACATTATATATATATATATATATATACAGACACACATATTTAGACTTCACAGTAAGTGTTATGAAAAATAATAATATGAATGCAAACTATATCTATTATCATTTAAATATTTTTTATAAATACAATTATATGTGATTTTATAAACATACTGTATATACATTTTTATATTTATTTACTTGGTCAAGGTGTTTATTATTATTCTTATTATGAATGCAATATAATCAAGAGAATAATCCATTATGTGAAATTTGGTGATATGCTGTGTTTTAACCATGAATTTTCAAGTATTATAACTGGTTTCAATTATTAATAAGAACATTCCTGATTTGAAATTCTAAAATAAGCCATTATGAATACTGTATATTATGTGTACATACAGGCTGCATAGAAAGTGTTACACATATTTTTGCTGACATATTAATAACAGTTCATGTGTCAGCTCTCTGCTCTTCTCTGCATTAATGGGAGGGTGAAATGGACCAGGAGACATTCTCATCTGTAATCAGTTCCAAAGAGGAGCCATCTCTGTCTCACATTTACCCTAGGCACACACACACACACACACACGCACGCCTCCACTCACCCACGCGGACACTTTAATTCACTCTAAAACACTCACACACCCACACACACATTCAGCTGAGAAGTGCTGCTGTCTGACAACATCTCAGATCTCGTATTCCACGTTTTCTGAAGTGCTCGAGGTTTGTACAAGCAGCCTGGGATTAATTCAACTTTCACAGCTTCTGTTCTTCATGTTGTTCCATCTTCACGCGTCAGGTTTAAATTAGAGAGGACGTTGATGAATTTTGAAGCCCAGAATAATGAGTTTTATTGATATGACTGACATTTTTAATTCATAATGCTTTAAAGATGCACATCATGGATGTCACTAAAGCCAGATTACAAAAATGTAACAATATACACATCAAGTATCAATGCAATCTCACTTCTCACATTTATAATGCAACAATATTAAGTTTGACATAAAATACAGTAAATGTTTCAGTCGGAAAAGCAGACAGAAACCTATCACCCCATGCAAGCGTACACACTCTCACACACTTGTCAGCACCAAATCAAGTCTCTTTAGACCACATTAGCACAAACGCAATGAGTTTTGCATCTGTTTGTCAGAGCATCTCAACAATATCACATTCTATACACCACCACTGACAAATGTATAACAGCAATCCAGCACAAACTACATATAAAACCCACTGCATGACACCTAAACAAGTTCATTCACCCCATATATTTTCATTAAGTAGAAGTCTGACCATTTCTAAAGTTCTCTGTCCCTACCTTGTGATGAGCAGACGGAGGACAGGGAACGTGCTCAGCGATTCTGTCTTGGCTGAAGCTCTGCTTCTCTGTAACCACAGAGACTGTGACTTACTCTGAATGTGCCAGAATCAGCCAATAGCTGAGCAGCCTCAGCCGTTCGACACGCACTCAGTCTCACAAGGAATTTCTTAAAAGCTTTCTGTCAATCAAGCATATTCTCAAGGTTTCATGTAATTGGTTTCTCATCTTTAGAGAATATGACGTAATGGTTCATTACTATCCTCTCAAAAACCTGCCTTTTGCACTGATGCAGTGACAAAGTTTAAGATCAAGTGACTTAGTGTAATGTGTTTAAACACTTGTCATTTCTTTTCATTTTGATGTGTGTCATGTAAACTTATAGACTGCCAAAAATGTATATTCTTAATCAGTATTTTTGTCTTGCTTTATTGTAAAAATATCAAAGAAGGATAAATTTACAAATTCACTAAATGCGTAACATTAAAACTTATTTTCAGAGAATATATCAAATTTAATTCAGGGTTTTTTTAACCCCCAGATATTTGTCCTGCTCTTTTTCTTGCTCTACAACTCACTAATTCATTTAGTTAGATTTGTGGTTAACAATAAAAAATCCTGGCAAAACTATTTTTTTGCCAGAAAATGCCTTAATATATTAAGCAAATTTGGTTGATTTAAAAATGAAAGTAAATGTATATTATTCTGGGGATGTTTTTTGCTGATTAGGAAAATAACATTTGGAGTGAATGTTGGCAAGATACAACTCAGTTTATTAAATATAATATTATTTATAATACATTAAATTAAGTCACCTTACATAAAACTTTGCCCCTGCAAAGGGAGGTTTTAGGAGGGGAGAGAAAAAATGGTAACACTTTACAATAAGGTTCCATAACATTAGTTCAAAATAACATTAGTTATCTACTTTAGTTGAAGGAACAAGACTTCTTCAGCATTTATTAATCTTATTTAATGTCCATTTCAACATTTACTAATACATGATTAAAATCTATTTTGTTAACATTAGTTAATGCACAATGAACAAACAATAACTGATGTATTTTTATTAACTAACATTAACAAATCTGAATAAATACGGTAACAAATGTATTGCTCATTTTTAGTTCATGTTAGTTAATACATTAACTAATGTTAACAAATGAGACCTTATTTTAAAGTGTTACCGAAAAAAAATATTATCTACATCACTTTGATAAAAAACAAAACAGAAAAAAACTTTACCAAAAAGCAACGTAAATTACATAACAGTCAACTGAAAAACATTATGTACAACATAATGGCACTCAAATATGATTCATGTCATAAACAGGTTCTTTTTGTTTTTTCAGATCAGTCTCTCAGTCCTTTCCATCCTCATCAGCAAATACAAGCTGCCGACATTGTAATCTTGCCTTGAAGAGCTTACATGTATTTCTCAGCTGAGACATTTCATTGGCAGCGCTGTGGAGAAGACAGTAAGAATATTTCAGTTTAACCACACCTGGATATTCTGCATGCAGGTGGTTAGATAGTTTGCTAGTTTCAACAGCATTCAAAATCCAATCCAATCAATCAATCAATGAAATCAATGGATTTGTCTGCGATCTGTCATTAGAGAGGATGATGGGATTGCAGTTAGCACATTTACCCTGCACTGGCGAGCCAAAATGAGGGGATGACAAAACAGAGAAAATGAATATGTTGAACATCGCAGATTTTAGCATTCATTTTGCACCTTACGTAACGCATGCCAAGGATTATTACATAACTCTCTCTTTGGCAGATGTTATGAAAGACCTTTTGAACAGACACAATGTCTTAAAAGCAACTAAGGGCAAAGTGCTCAATTATAGCTGGACGGAACGGTGCATTACTCTGGAGGAGAGAAAAAACTATGCTAATTCACACATTAGCTGTCGGAAACGCCTGAACCTATAATGAAACAAAATTAAAAAAATGAATAACATGTCCTAAAGATATTTAAAAGCCATTATGTTTTATCAGCTATTGCACACATTCACCATGGTAACCAGTCTCCACCACAGAAATTGTTACTACAATAAATGAATATGGGATTTTCTTTCTGATTCTTTCTGTAATTTTGTTGTATTTTAATTATTTTTGACAGTGTCAGTGATGTCTTAACGGGTACTAGCTTATGCTTGCTTGTTTGTCATTAACTGTTTACCATGGTACATTTTTGTAAGGAAAGTTTTGTCTTTTAAATCCCAAGCCACTAAAGTCTGATTAGAAATCTTGTCATATTACTCCAAAATGTCCCAAAAAAAGTATGACAAAAGCAAGTTAATGTCAAAGCAGAAGTTATTTTATTATTCATATAAAAACAAGACAGTTGTTATAAGACAAACAATAAGTTTAAATTCATGCACGCCATGCATTTGTGTTATTTAATATTATTATTATTATATAATATTATTACTATATGTGTGGATGCTCCAAACACAATGCAGCATATTTCAGTTGGTTATAAATATTCAAGTCTAGTATTTTTAGTAGTCTTGATGCCGGATATTTCTTTGCATTCTTAAAGTTGCAGTAAGGTTCGACATCAGTTAAAACATTAGGTTTCATGAACTAAACTAAACTAAACTGTTTTAAAGAAATGATTAATCTACGTTAATGTGAATGTATACATATTTTATTGTTAGCTTCTCTTTATTCTTAAAACATTTACTAACGTAAATTTATATTTATATACTTAAAATGTATTGGCATATGTAGAAATTAACCGAGATTAATAAATGCTATAAAAGTGGATGTTCATGATAACTGAAGCATTAAAAGGAATAGTTCACTCAAAACGTAATATTCTGTCATCCTTTTACTCAACCTTCTGTTGTTCTAAACCTGTATGACTTCCTTTCTTCTGTCAAACACAATAGAAGATATTTAAAAGAACCAAACAACATTGGAGTTCCCACTGACTTTCATTGTCGAGACATTTTCTAAAATATCTTCTTTTGAGTAAACGAAGGCCTGTTCACACCAAAGACGATAACTATAATAATAATAATGATGACTATGAGAATAGGGGAGTCCAATCACTTTTTAGAATGATTTTTTTTTCCAGCTGATAAACAATAAAGACATTAACAGCCAATCAGAATCCTTTCTGCTTTAAAGAGCTTGAGCAATTAAAGTGGCAGCTATGAAATAAGTGCACAACTGCTGTGGATGCTAATATTATCGTTCTTGGTGTGAACGGGCCTTAAATGATGACAGAATTTTCCTTTTTGGATGAACTCTCCCTTTAAATAATGTTAACATATGAAACCTTATTGTAATTTACTCATTTACATATCAAACACATGTAAAGAACTAAGAAATGTTATTGGAAACCAAAGTGTCTCCTCAATCTTCGAATGGTACCTGTTGCTATCGGGTCTTCAGTTTCATTTCCAAACGTGTGTCTTCCAGAGCCGGAGGTTCTGATGGCACCAGGCCTGATCTCAGAGCGGTACACTACACTGTTGGGTTTGAAGATCTTGCTGTGGTAGCCCAGAGGGTGGTACGACAAAAGAGCTTCATCATCATCATCACCAATAACTACCAGTTCAGCCTGGATTCCTTCATCTTCCTCATCGGATTCGGCATTCTTATAACCCATGAAGATCATGGTAACAGGTTCACCGGATTCCACCTCGGGTGGGAGTAAGCTCACAAAGTTGAGACTAGAGTCTTCCTTTGGATTCAAAGGGGAATACCGTCCGAATCCCAGCCCGGAGTCTGCCGTTGGAGTTATCCGAAGCTGTTCCTCACACTCCTGTATGGGAGAAGATCCCGGGCTGATCCTGGTTATGTTGCTGCATTCATTGTAAGCATATGGTCCATTTTGAGCTGGTTGGTTGGTTTCCAAATACTGTTTGGTTTTAGTGGTTGGAATGTAAAGAGCTTCTTGTTTGGTAAATGTCTCAGCCTGAAAAGGACTCTGGTTCTTGTTGGGCATCTGAAGGCCATGAAGACTGATGTAACCTCTTTCTGTCCGCTGAGGGGTTGTAGGTCGACTGAATGGGCTTGAAAACACAGGTTCGTGGTATTCCACATCTGATGGGACTTTCTTCTCCGAGGCTTTCATCAGAAGTTCCTCTACTTCAAGAGGGCTCATCTCATTCATGTCATTCTGGGAGTCCTGGCCATCAGGTGGCAAGGCGTAGACAGATTTCCGCCCATCTTCAAAGAGTTTGATGCCTTGCTGTTGGAGATCCAGAGGTGCGATGGAGGTCGTGGAGAGGATGTGACTCTCACCGGTGCGGAGATCTTTCTCCACACTGATCTTCATGGTGTATGTAGCTGAAAGGAAAGGAAAGCGTTAAACACAAACCACCTCGAATCAAATCATGAGATTCAAAAAAACAAACAAACAAAAACATCATTTAAATAAATGTATATAAAAAATATATATATATTTAGCTAAAAACAAAGACTTAAATATATTTAAAACACAAAAGATTTAAAATACATTACCATTCAAAAGGTTGTGATCGGTAAGATTTTTTGTTTGTTTTAGTAAGATTTTTAAAAATGTTTTTGAAAGAAGTCTCTTATGTTCACCAAGGCTGCATTTATTTGATAAAAATACAGTAAAAACAGTAATATTGTGATCATTTAAAATAATAATTTTCTATTTTAATATAGAATATTTTATAATGTAATATTTTAATATAGAATATTTTATAATGTAATATTTTAAAATAAAATCCTGTGATGGCAAAGCTGAATTTTCAGCATCATTACTCCAGTCTTCAGTGTCACATGATATTTCAGAAATCATTCTGATATTCTGATTCGCTGCTTTAGACACATTTCTTATTATTCTAAATGTTTAAAACAGTTGTGCTGATTAACTTTTTTGTGAAAACCGTGATAAATTGTTTCAGGGTTCTTTGATGAATGCATCCTTACTGACACCAAACCTTTGAACGGTAGTGTATTTGGTGGAAGAATTATTCTATTTATTATAATTAATATGCTTGAAAATAACCCTTACCTGTGGTAAAAACACAGTAACACTTATTGCTTATTGAGGCTTATGATCTTGCAGTCTGTATCTATATACAATATCCTGTTCAGTGTTCAGATGGTGATAACTTGATTTCATAATTCTATGTCATGCCCATAATTACAGTCATGGAAACTATCTTTTTAATGTTTGAAAATGAAAAATGAAAGACAGCATTTACTGTATGCACCTTAAATTGCTATAATTACAGACGTGGACAGTTTGATGACATGTTTGCACTGTCTAAACAGAATATTCAGGAAATCTGAACATGTTTGTGCTGATTATATCAGCAAATAGTTGCCTTGCGTTGTACCTTTTTTCTCCTGCTCTTCATTAGTTTCGTGTTTCCCTGGTGTGACACTTCTCCTCCTAGTTGTGGGAGTATAGCTCTTCGGGACATCAGGTATAGCAGTGTAGATGTATTGGACTGGCTCTGTAGGAAGCAACACAAAGGTCTGTTGAGGAAGTGTCAAGGGAAAAATGCTGTACAAATAGCAATATAGGAAAAAGAAGAAATTCCTTTACCTGGGAGGATATTTGCGTTTACTTCCTGTGGGGAATTAGAGTCGTTTGCGCAGTACCAAAACCGGATTTGATTGAAGAAGATATACACAAAACCAAGTTTCACACAAATCACATGAGGTCACGTATCACGCAAACAGATCCTTTTCTCACAGCACCAACTGGCATCAAACAATTTTATCTTGACGTCAATTTGAAACAAAGGGGAATCTTCACAGCATGTTGCATTGTAGTGATTTCCCTTGTTCCCAACTCAAAAGCAGATTCAATTTAAGGGTCTCGGTGTTGTAATAAGCGGTAAGGAGTCTCCAGGCCTGTTAAAGTGATTACACAAGCAATACCTTTATTATGTCCTCTGGAGTTTTCTCCACCTCCTTCAGTTGTTTCAGAAGAATCTCTTCTTTTGCAGAAATCTCCAGTTCTTGCGTCTCCAGAGCCGCAATCTCCAGCTCTATTCTGCAAAGATGCAGGGAATATTGCTACGTATCTTGACTCTCTATCACTAAAAGCCAGTAATCAGGTCAAAAACACATCAGCTAAAAATGGGTGAGTCAGCCTTTAGTCATTCCAGTCCCGAGCTATGGAACTCTCTTCTTGACAAACTACAAGCAATCGACTCGCTATGAAAGTCTCTCCAAACACACTTGTTCACTAGGGTCTTTCTTTGATTTATTTTATTGTTGTATGTTGTTTTAGAATCTTATCTCTATTATGTGTGTATGTATGTCTTTCTTTTCTGTGAACGCACACCTGTATTTATGATCTGTAAAGCACTTTGTAAACTTTTTTAAAAGGTGCACATAAACAAAGGTGCTTTACTTATATAATTTAGCTTATTTTTCAGTTAAGTTATATTTAGATGAAATAATGCAACATAATGTTTTTACTTAAATGCGTGGTTCACCCAAAAATATTAATTGCGTCATGATTTCATAACCCTCATATCAATCCAAATCTGACTTAATTTATTCTGTAGAACACACAAAAAAAGATAGGCTACTTTGAAAATGTTTTAAATGGTTTTGTCTATACAATGAAAGTCAAAGAGGTCCAAAACACTGATTACCACCTACTTTCATTGTATGGACAAAAAAACTAAAAAACGTTTGTATTTCACATAAGAAAGTCATAAAAGTTTGGTTCCACATGAGGGCGAGGGTAAACTATGCCTATTTTATTAGTGCAAACCACTTTAATTAATTAACTGTTATATGTGTGTGTGTGTGTGTGTGTGTGTGTGTGTGCGTCTGTGCGTACGCGCGTGCGTGCGAGGCGTGCGTGCGTGTGTGTGTGCGTGCGTGTGCGTGTGTGTGTACATTTCAGAATAACACTAAAAAAAGATGCATTGTACATAAATATAATATAATAAAAAAGATTTAAACAAAACAAGTAGGCCTAGCTCCGTTTTCTTTTGAACAAATGCTTCACCATTATTGCACATCATCCATATATGTAGTCTAATTCAGTAGTTAATTTTATTTTATATTTTTGTGTGTATATATACTGTAACAAATGTATAAAAATTGTTTTAGTCCTTTTTGAAGTAACCTGATTTCATGAAAATCACTCTATAATGGCACCTCCTTGTGTAATGTTTCGGTATTGTTCAATCTTTAACATTCCCTAGGCCTATGGCATGTGCAGAGAGCTGATGATATAAAAAAAAAATGAGTTTTTACTTTCAGAATGTATACCCACATTTATGTTTTGAGTGGGGCCATGAACCTATACGCCAAGATAACTTACGGGAAATGACAAGCCACCTCTGTCCTGTGATTGTGGAGATTTTCATCGGATTGCTTTTTTTCCTCTTAATCCAACTGGTTGAAACTGCAGCCATCATATTGAAGAGTCTATTTGAGAAAGCTCTTTGGAGATTTGAGTCCTTTAAATCCACCTTAACAACTTCTTGAAAGCAAACTTCCATTCCATCTAAATAAAGCTCCACATGGAGAAACAGGCAGAGTTTCACAGATATACTGTATGACAGCTTATGGTAACTAGAGAGTGGTTCATTTTCTAGCTCTGAAAACCTTTTTTTTTTCTCAGTTATTTGTCCTTTTGTTGTGTTAGTCATGCTTCCTGCGCCAGGTATGACCTCCTGCATAATGATTGTTTTTTTTCTCCAGACAAAGCTTGTCGTAAGTCAACAGGCTCTCCGTGCCAAGGCGGGTTGTGTAAGTAGACAGTCTATGTAATACTGTGAGTGAGGTCTATCTGTCTGAACCTTGGCTTACACTGAAAGCCCATCACAGTGGTTAAACAAGAATAATCCAATTGCTTCTCACAATCACGAAGTCGAGAACCTTGCCAACCATTAGTGATAGAGTACAAACTTTTTTTCACTTTTTATTTGTAGAGTACCTGTCGATATTGCTCTGCAGGAGTTTAGTCTGTTGTTGGAAATCTTCAGTCTGGGCCTTCACAGATTCTTGCTCCTCTTCGCTCTGGGTGCTCAGTCCATCCATCAGCCATTGTTCTCGTAGAGTTTTTTTCTGTTTGTGCAAAGAACGCAGCTTAGCATGTTGTATCGAGATAATTGACTTTTTTTCTTTACATTACAGTGTTGTAAATTAATAAAATAAAATCACAAAATGCAAACACAATCTGTTGCAATAATATAATGATCATTTGACATAAAAATGTAAACATTAATTGAATTATTCATCTTTTGATTCTTATTATTCTATTAATTTGTATTATTATTAATGCTTACTGGAATATGTTTTAATAATAATAAATTCTGTATTCTTAAATATTTAATTTACAAATATATATATATAATATATAAAATGACATAGGCCTACATAACAACACATACCTTTAGATATTGTAGCTTTAATTTCTCTTCTTCAGTGTTCCTTCGTTTCTTTTCTATCTCCTCTCGAATTTTTCTTTTGTCCTGATGAGAAAACAGAGTCATACAAAATAAGATCCTAAATCTTTATCAGTTTCACCTTGACCCCATCCTCTTTTGTTGTTTCACGTCTTGCTATTAACACAAGCATGCATAGGGAGAGAACTAAAATAGTATTTTTGAGAGGGAGGCTTTGCAGCATTATTTTTAACTCTCTAATAAACTATGACTTCATATATAAAATGAACAGCTCAAAGGCTGTGTGAGGACAGAAATAACACATGGACAGATATCTCCATATATGCTCTGAATGTTCTTTGATGGAGTTCATCTACTGACAGAGACTGACACACTTTTAAGCAGATATACTAATCTCTCTGATTTGTTGTCTGGCCATTAACTCTTTCACTGCCATTGACAGAATTTTCTATCTTTCCTTTGTGTTCACTGTTATACGGTAGGGGACGCTATAACACACCTTCTGAAAGAGTTCTGAATCTCCAGATCAAAACACATGCAAAAAAGAAACACAAAACAAGTGATAAAGGCATTGCTTTGTAGTCTTAAAAAAAAGAATGTGATTTTCTCAGCTTTAAGTTCAAAATGTTGCTTTTTTTAAATGAAACTTACTCACATTCAAGTGTTCAAAAACGTATTGTTTGTTTGTTTGTTTAAAAGAAGAGACCCTGTTCTTTATTTTGATATATTGCATGTTCAGATATTCATACAAAAATTCTGGGGGCCATAACATTTTGAGCAAATTTTCAAAAATGCTTCTGGTGGCTGGCAGGTTGGGAAAAAAATCCTGTCCGGGAAAAAGTTAATGGTTGTGTGGTTCATATCATCAAGGCCACAAAAGTATTAAGACTACTGGGACTAAGTGCTTTTATTTAAATGACACATTAAATCTCACCTTATTAAGGTTACCAGACACAACGGAGAAAAATGTATCTGTTATATACACGTTTCAAACACCTAGAAATGTTTTGTGATTACCAACTTGACACCAAAGCCAAATAACAATATATAAAGTGGTAATATTTCCCTTGCCAATATAAAACCTCGATTCTCTGTTACACAAAACCAAAAAGAATAGCCTGATACTCACTGTTATAGCCTGCAGTCTCTCTCGCAGCAGGGTTTCTTCCTCCATTATGCTCCTGACAGAGAGAGAGAGAGAGAGAGAGAGAGATAAACAACCTATTCTCACTAACAACCCTCCGTCAATGTCTGTCTAGAAGACTAAGAACAGGTTGGTAACAAGCTGTGATTGGCACATGTGGGTTGGCATGAGAGTAGTTTTGTTAGGGGGAGGCTTGATGGTGGGCGTCAAAGCTGGAGGAAAGGAAGGAAGAGTTATTGGGAGCTCTTTCACCCAATATCTCTCTGCCTGAAGGATGAATGAGCACATAAAAAGATGAAAGATATACAAAAGTGTGTGTGTGTGTGTGTGTGTGTGTGTGTGTGTGTGTGTGTGTGTGTGTGTGTGTGTGTGTGTGTGTGTGTGTGTGTGTGTGTGTGTGTGTGTGTGTGTGTGTGTGTGTGTGTGTGTGTGTGTGTGTGTGTGTGTGTGTGTGTGTGTGTGTGTGTGTGTGTGTGTGTGTGTGTGTGTGTGTCGGTTGTTGCTATCCATGGTGTGCTTGCTAACCATAACTAGCATGTCTCTCTTTGACACTTCATGCATCAGATATCTCCACGTGGAGTGCTTTGCCCATGGGACAGACTAAGTAACATAATGTCTCATGTCAATAAATAATAGATTAATAGCCTGACATTGCTGCGCTACAACCTGATGTCATTTAGCTTCCACTTAACAGAAGAGGTTGTGTTAAGTGTAACTTCTGATGATGTAGTATGTACAAATATATATTATAGGTAGACTGTGTAATTGCTGCACCAAATAATAATAAAAATAGTGCCATTAAAAGAAATTGCTAAATACATTTTACATTTCCTGAAGAAAATTGTACTTGTGTGTGCAGATGTAGCCGCTAAAGTGTTGTAGGTGGTTGCCAGGGTGTTGCTACGGCATTGCTATGGTGTCTTGGATTCTTTCTAGGATATATGATCACTAGGATATTCTTGTATTTGCTATATGATCATAAGGGCCCTCCTTAACATTATGTTTTATTATTTTAATAATAATAATAATTATTATTATTATTATAGATAGATCATTAATTCATAATAGAATATTTGCATATTTACATTTATCAAACAAATAATAATTATTTAAATTAGCAAACACAACTATGGTTTCCAAACAGGTTTCCCTATTGCCAAATCTTTCTCTGCACAATAAAATGGAAAAGGACAAAGTCATTTCAGCTTTATATAATCTCTGGTGCATGAAAAGCAAGTGACTGCTGAGTTTATTTATCGAGAGATGGAGCTGAGCACAGTGAGACAAACCATTTCTGTAAATATCTGCTTTGTATTTGTTCAGTGCAGTATTGATGTCATGTATCTTGAATTTCATTCAAGGCCATTTCTCAGATGTTTGGACTTGCAAAGTAAAAGTTGTTGGGTTAAGAATAGCCCACTAAAGACAGACCTCATCCCCTTTGTACAGAAATAAACACATGACCGGCAATACACTGTTGTCACAGGTGGACTGCAAGGTTAAATGGCATTCAGATAACGACATGTGGCTATGAAACACACATGAATGACAGAGCCCTCTGAGGCCCTGTGATCTGCCCAAAAACACAAGTGTGATATAAAATGTCACCCCCAAAAGTTTTTTGTTAACATATTTCTTTTTGGTGAGGCATATTGAAATATTTATTATTAGGTGAGTATTTTCAAAATACAATTTAATGAAAGCTGTAAAACAACAAATTAATTTCTAGGAAGTAGTCATAAAAAAAAAAATATATATATATATATATATATATATATATATATATATATATATATATATATTTATATAGTAGATACTGGATATTTTTTATTTTTCTAAAATTGAAAAGTTGATGTTCAACTTTAAGGAGTACATTAGCATATATGGCTGGCTTCAAAGCTAACAAATATGGGCTAAAAAGTCACAATTGTAGATTTCATGGGGCCAAATCATTTACAAACTTGAAAAAAAGTCATATTTCCTGGTTGTGCCCCTCTCTCCCTGGTTGAAGTGTGACCTATGCTCCAACTGACAGGTGAAGAGTTTAAACAGCAGAAAGCCTATTGCGACATGGACAGAGTGTGCTAAGCGTTGTCACATGTGGCCTTTGGTTTAAAATGTCAGGCTTGTCCCTTTCTTAAAAACAAACAGTCCTGAAGATGTGTGTTGTCTCAGATCTGACATCAATGTGACTAACATCCTACACTAAGTGTAATGCCTGCTCAGATTGCACCCGTCCTCTCTGCCTGGTGACTATACACATTACTGACACCCTTGACGCTATCTAACAAATAGATCTACAATAACGCAAACAAACACTATTTTGTTTTTAGATCTAAATGCTGTTAGTGACCTTAACACATGAAGTCAGTTTCCCTGCAGATTCTCAAAGGAACCAAGAACTCACAAACAGAAATGACATTTCCTCTGACCACACCACTGACCCATCATGCCTTTAAAAGTCTCACCGCTTAAAACGATCCCTCACTAATTTAAGATGCAGATTAAGTAGTATGGCAGAGAGAGATGCATTTACAGATATTAGTGCATCAGGTTTTGTTAGAATGTGCAATCAGAGACGTCCCTGTCCTCAAATACCCTTTCTGCACTTAGAAAAAAATAAGCATTAGAATTAATTGGTATACTTAGAACCAAATAAATATGTTGGATTAAAGCTTAGCCAAACAGACAGTCAATTAATGCACTAAAAAAAGAGAGATTAAACAAACGATAAATAAAGTATATACAGCAACTACTTTCTGTTTTTACTAACAAATACTCCATGGTATTTTGGACATAGTACCATGGTAAATAGTGTGTTTTTCTAGACAAGAACAACGACAAGAATTACACTACTAATTAAAAGTTAGGACACACCAACTAATTTATCTTTATTATTAGGCTAAGTAATCAAAGCTTTAAATAACAAATTTAAGTATGGGACTTTTGAAAAAAGTAAAATAAACATTCTAGAATGAATATTTTAAATTAGTCTAAAATTGAAAAGTTGATTGTCAACTTTCAGGAGTACACAATCATGGCATCAAAGCTAACAGATACAGTATATGGCTAAAAATAAATATTTTTAAATAAAATAAAAGGCAAACTGTCTTTGTTACTCTCTTTGTCTAGGCAGGTGGTGCTGGGGAGGAGGAGGGCTAAAATAAGTACTTGAATAGCAGGCAGACTTAGTGTATTCATTTTGGATGCATCTTATAAAAGCTAGTAATGAATATGTGGAATCTATTGGCTGTGGAAGTTATATTGAAACAACCAATCAGAATGTGAATAGAGTTTCAAGGCTGAACTATTCATTATTAAGATCAATGTAAGATCCATTATAAGCTGCGTTTCCATCCAAAAATAAAGGGAATCTTTTCAAAGTTAGCAAAAAAAAAATGCGATTATGTGCGTTTTTATCAAGTTGTTAGAGCAGATGACGGTGATATTGGTAACCTAGTAACCAACAGTAAATAAAACACCATCAGCGGAAACAGACGATTGGTCGCGTGGGTTTAAAGTACGCTATACGTCAGACTTTATTCGGCAAATGCATTTCCATCTCCCATTATTCTCATTATCTCTTTTTCGCACAAGTCAAGAACCACCGAGTGTAAATGTTTTGGAGTTTTTTTGCAAATTAAGGGATTTTTATATCTAAGTTTGTGGTTTCCATCACTTTCTTATGCGATACTTCAAAATGTGCATAAAAACAGGGTGATGGAAACATATATGTCAAAGAAGAGGTCTACAGCTTGCTTAATTGTCATGATGAAAGCCTTAGCTTCATTCATAGTAAAATAATGAGCTCACAGTCAGGTTAGTTGTAGTAGTTATACAGGGCAGGTCAGGAAACTGCTCCTCGCCTCAGAAGACGTTCATCTGTGTTTAATCTGACCTCTTTCTCTGTACTCGCTCTAAAAATACCTCACCAAGCACAATAACAGCATGAAATACTTTATGGTTTATAATGAATGTTTTTTCACGATTTTTAATGAAATCCACAACATTCTTTTTGGACTTCTTCAATTTTGTAAGTGCAGTGTTTGAAAGATGCTCACACAATAGAGCGAATTTATGCAACAAATCTGAATAAATTATGCCCCAGCTAAAAATTTGCCTGAGAGTGGGAGGATATTATACACAGACTCACATACACCCACACAAGCTGCTGCATTTAATGTTCCGAAGCACTTCAGATCCACAGAACTGGAATTCTAATGCCTGCATCCAGAATTCCGATGCATTATCATTCCTCTTTGCTTCTGTCAGCTCAGATTACAGCAGCCTGGCAGGGTTCAGCGAGGGAATTAGGACGCCCAGTGTTGCGACAAACAGGAGAAGGTCATGCTAGTTAGTCCTGCCCACGCTGGTTCTCACTGCGAGGCTTGAGACGGGTTCTGCAGCAGAACATAGTTTTCGTCTCAGAGACTGTCAGGTAAACGCTGGCCCACGACCTCTCTTGATTTCCATCAGCTGTTAAGACATACACCCCTCTCCTCCTCCAAACCATGCCAACTGCTCTTACTTCCTCTCATCTTCTATTTCCATCTCTCTGATTGCATGACTCACAAGCAAGTACCCAAAAAATACTGTGGTGGCAGCATGGTAAAGTGAAAGTATCACATAGCGATAGCAATACTTATGCGTTGATGGAGTTCCAACCTTTTGATTTTCTATGATTTTTCTAGTTGTTCATAATGATAGGATTAGGTTTTTTTTATTATTTGATTGTACTATTTTTTCTACAATTTCTAGCCAATGAAATATTTAAGATGAGCATAACTGAAAAATATATATTTGCTATTTTAATGAGTAGATATAAATGTTTTTATGGCTTTTTTGTTTTTCAAATAATAATTTATTTCTATGAAGATATTGTTATTTTTGTTATAATATCATTGAGTATCATCAATAGTTGTATTAATATTTTGAATCAGAATTTATTTTACTTACTTAAAGTTACTTTACTTTTCATTTTAGTTTTAGTTATTTTAATACATCAAGTTACACAAAATGGAAAAAAAGGAATTATGCCTTGGCAACTATAGCTGAAATAAAATAAGTTTACTTTTTTATTGTATTTTAATTTATTTCAGTTAATATTTACTTTATTTAAAAATATATATTTTTTATAGTTTTAGTTAACTAACACCACTAGCTAAGATATTACAAATATATTCACTATAGATATTTCTATAATATAATATATTTTCATAAATTTTAGTGATTAATGAATATGATTTTACTAACATTTTCAAGACTTAAAAAGTCATAGAAATTATATATTATTAATTATATATAAAACTATTTATCTGCTATACACCACAGAACCATTTAAATGCCAGAGTAAATGAATATAGTAAACAAGCAGTACCATGGTACAGAACATAGTACCCTGGTAATACCATCTGATACATCATTGAAACATATGTCGCACTTCAACTTCAAAATCTGTAATGCAATAACTAAAAAATGTCCTAATCCTGCTGTAATCACAGCAAACGGCCTCTCGGACAGTCACAGCACAGAGATCAAAGGTGTTCGTGGTGCATGATAACACTCGAGTCTGACAGAAAGATTTCGCTCAGATTCAGTCTAGAGACAGACACCTATAATCTCCAGTCTCTAATCTCTAATGCTTTAAAAGTCAAATCCTTTAGTGTGTGGAAAACTACTTCCTTACATATAAAAAGTCCAAACAGATGTTTTAACAGTATTATATTATCTATAAAAAAAATGATTACACAGATCTCTGGAATACTTCCTTTTTATTGGTCAATTGCAACATTCTGTTGTCAAATATTTCAGTATAATGACCCTTAAACATTAAAATGTGTCAATACTGGCAAATGATTTCCTCTCAAAAACTCAACAATAAACTCAAGAAAAAAAATCCTGGCATAAGTAGTAGACTATTAAAACAAATGTGAATTAGATTTATTTAAATATCCCAAATGTAGTTGCATTACCATTCTCTAACCTGTATTGTTTAAAACTTATTTTTGATACATAATTTTAAGATATTAATTTTCATGATGTTTAATTTAATTAATTAAATATTTTCAACTCAAACAACATTAATTATAATTATTTTTTATTAAAACTGGTAAGTAGCCCTATAATGAAGGGAATAGTGTACAATTAACCAATCATTATTACAAAATAAACCACTTAAGGGTGATACAGGTATGTGCCTTCATGATGGGGTCCTGATCACCCTGTCAGAAATTATTTTGCAATAACAACCAGCTGACTGAACATTATAATTAATGAAACACTTTTAGTAACCAATCAGAATATAAAATTCAAATGATAAACACAGGTTTCAGAAGTAACCTTCATCATGAAATGCCGACAGACTAAATCATGTGTATGGAAGTGGTGTGCTAGAATATTCGCATGCAGTCTGATTCATATATGTGGGTGGAAGAGAAAAGCAAAGCCTCTCTCTCCCCCCTTGAGGTTTTCCATGTGTGTGAACCGATCGCAGGTACGAGCCTAAGACTTCCTGTCACTCTGTGGTGAGTTGAGCGAGAGGAGGGTGTCCCCGGCTGGGCTGATGCCAACACAATGACGCCATAAGCCTCCTGATGCTTTGACACACAACAGCAAACTGCCAGTCTAAAAGTCAGACCCCATTAAATCATTTGACAAAAGCTTTACGGACCTACCGCCGTCCAGCCAGGACAGCGGGCAAAAAAAGGCAAGCTTAAGGGAATTAAAAGCTTACGAATCAATGAACCCCCCGGCTCTTTTTCACACTGAACAACGAAAACATACAGACCAAGTAGCCTACCTTCAGGCAAGTACAACACAACTGAGCTAACAAGTTAACCAAGCATAAGTACTATCAGATTGTTAAGTGGCAGGCAGAAAATAACATTTAGAAGGAAAATAGCAAGCTGAAATACTCTAAACAGACAATATCTACACACAATCACAAACAAAAGGAAGAGAGCAATGCTCACCAGTTATCTTCTGCTGATGGTTTTAGTTGGGAAGCGCTGACTGGAATTCAGTCTGTTCCTTCCAGCATGGTTGCATGAGTGTGTGTGTGTATGTTCAAGTGCAGGTACTGTAGTCTGAGAGTTGATCCTGTGTTACCATTCACTGGCAGGCTGCCCCTTTCGCTGTCTCTCTCTCTCTTTAACTCTTCGATTCCCTCGCTTTCTCTCATGCTATCACTCTCTCTCTCTATCTCTCTCCCTCTTCTTCATCCTCTCTCTCTCTCTCTCTCTCTCTCTCTCTCTCTCCGCTCTCGAGCTGTCAGAGCCGGGCTGCTCTACCATGTGTTAGCCCACGTACAACTGCAACACAATGTGCCCACACACACACACACACACACACACACACACACACACACACAGAGAGAGAGAGAGAGAGATCAGCTGTTGTTTCCATTACATGAACATGCTGACACACAATTTGGTAAATTACTCCTCTCCAAAATTAGTTTTTTTAAAAACAGCTCAAAGGTTTCGCAAACACTCTGGTTTTACCTAGGGCTTTATCAAGTGTGTATGTGTGTGTTGTAGTGAACTACCCCCGCTAAGATGTTAATATTTCATCTGTTTCTCTCTATTTCCCTCTCAGTTTCATGTCACAGCGTTGATATTCAAAAAACAGAGTTCTCCTCATGGCAGATGTTCAAACTATGCAGATGTTGTGAACAAGGCCTTTAAAAAGCAATGTAATAACATATTTTGAACAGTTTATATTAAACATTTGCGCATCCTGGACATTTCACACTACAAATATCACCCTAGCAACAACCAGAACAACATAGCATCTGCATGAACATTTTTAAAGCACTTTAGCAACCACATAGCAACACCCTAGTAACCACTTAGATCATCTTAATAACCAGGGCTGCCAACTTTTGAGTTCAGCTTTGAGTGAGATTTTGGGGGTTCGTGATTTGTTCGCGATTCGCGACATATTTATTAAAATGTATTTCCTTTTTTTATTAAAATAAACAGAAAATAGAACAAACTTTGTATATTACTTAAAGGGGTCATCGGATGCAAAATTCACTTTTATATGGTGCCGTGTGTGGACACAATCACCATGCAAAGAAAAAAATACCAAAAAAAATCCATTCACTCCTTTTTTTTATCCTCAAAAAGCCTAAACAGTCTCAATATTCAAGCCATTTGGATTTTCTGAGCAATATGATGTCATATTTGCCCTCAGCCATTTGTATACTGTCCACCAAGGCAGTCTTGTGTCGACATGCCCCAAAGAAGAGAGGGGTGGGGGGAGCTGTTGCTCATTATCATTTAAAGAGACATGCACTGAAACGGGTCGTTGTGAACAGAGCTGAGGAGGTAAAAGGGTGTTGTTTTACACAACCATTGAGGAATTTGAACCAAAATATGTTACAAACTTTACATGAAGACCCTAAAGAATCATACCAACATGTGGAAAATAGGCATCCGATGACCCCTTTAAGTATTTGAATCAGTAATGGGGGCCTTTTGCCCCAATTTGGTGAACCTTTTACCCTGTGGGGTAAAAGATCCTCCTCGCCACCACGCATTTACAAAAATGTTTAGGCAAAACAAACAACTTTATGATTTATGTTCCTATAAAATGTGTTGACTCATCAATGTTCAATTGAAACATAGGCCTATATGACTTTATTTTCTGCAATTATATTGAAAAGCGTGTTCTATTTAGCCCCATTATACCTTACCCTACAAATTAGTTTCACTAAAGAAAAAAAAAAAAAAATCTTTCTCAACCTATGTTGTAAATTATAGAGAGAACCCTGTCAGCTGATATTATTATTAAAGGTTAATTAACAACCGATTTGTATACAAACATATAAGGCCTTTTTTATAATAATAATAATAATGTTACAAGAATAACTTTTTAATGATATTAGAGTAAAAAATAATGAATATGTAACAGCCTATAATACTTTTTTTGCAATAAATGCTCTTCTCCTCTCTATTTTTCTCGCTACGGTGCAGTTTATGGAGACCTGAGCTTTTCTGAGGTAGCCTAAATGTTACGTGAGTATCGTGACATTCAAGACAAGAGCTACAAAAACACTAATTGAGCGATTACATGAGATAAGATACATTTCAGTAAGTTGTAGAGGTTCTTTCAACATACCTTCTGATGTTCATTTATGTTTATTTTGTGCTGTTACAACTAGAAGTAAAAAAGGAGAGATGATCAGTTCAAGTGCGCTTGGTTCACTTGATCTGAGCCGTAATCGATCTGTCACGCCTTATTGAGAGCTCCAAAACGGTATTTATTGTTTGAATTTCGTAATAAAACTTTTACAAATTTGAAAGCTGATACCTTTAGTAATTTAGTGCATTGTCTGTGTCCTCTTTCTCTATGGCGTTTTTTCACTGCGTGAGAAAATGGACGAATAGTAGGCCTACTACAATTGCATGACTATGGCTGCCCTGTTGCTTAGCAATGTGCTAAAAACACCCTAGCAACCTCATAACAACGTAGTTGTGGGTAGTTGCCAGGGTGTTGCTTTGCAGTTGCTAATGTGTTCTAGCTGAGTTCTGAATGATACCTCTAATCGTGCACCTTGTTGAGGGGAAATGTTGCCAGTACATTTCTAAATTATTGGACAGTTAAACTCCCATGAACGTACATTTAAGAAGGGAGCCAAACTTTACCTAGGGACCATCGTAAATAACCCTAGCAACCACCAACATAGCAACTACATAGAAATATTCTAAAAAATACTCTGAATACCTTAGCAACCGCATGAGATTGTGGGTGGTTGCCTGGGTGTTGCTCTGAAGGGAGAAAATACAAATCCAGGGACCAAAATATCATAGATCTCCCTAGAAACCACTTAAAATAACCTAGCAACTGCATAGTAATGTACAATAGTTATGGGTGGTTGCCATAGTGCATAGTGCACATGCAGTTGCTACATCTAAATTTATTCATTTAGCAGCAGATGCTTTTGTCCAACACAAAGTACAAATGAAGAATACAACAAGCGAATAACAATTAGTTGTTCTATAGTTCTAGGATGTTCTAAGTGGTTGCCAAGGTGAAGTGTTATATTCTTTTCCCCAGATACGGCTTGCCTCCTTCCTTAAAAGTCCACTTTTTTCTAACTTAATATCGCCATTCTAGGAGTGTTGTGTATTTGCTTCAGGTAGCCTACTTAAATCCATCACAAAATCTAGCACCCTAGCAACTACCAGAACAGCATACTAACAACATTGAAATATTTTATAAACACTCAGCAATCACATAGCAACATAGTAGTTTGTGGTTACCAGGGTGTTGCTATGCGGTTGCAGCACATCGCTCATCAGTTGCTAGGATGTTCTGAGTGGTTTTTAGGGTGATCCAGGATATTCTGGTCCCTAGATACAGTTTGTCTCACTCTGTAAAATCCACTTTTTTCTAGTTTAATATAACCAATGTTATGGAAGTGTTGCCTATTAGGTTCCAGGTAGACTAATCAAATCCCCATCACAAAATCAAGCACCATAGCAACCACCAGAACAACATAACAAAATAGAAGCATTCTAAAAACACTCAGAACACTGCATAGCAACATGGAAGGATGCCAGGGCGTTGCTATGTGGTGGTGTTCTGAATGTTTCAGCACATTGCTAAATAGTTGCTATGATGTTCTAAGTGAGTGCTGATGCAGGTATAGGGCCTATGATATTCCGGTCCCTAGATACCACTTTGCTCCCTCCTTTAATGTAAGTCCACTTTTTCTAGTTTAATATCACTGTTCTGAGTGTTGCCTTTTTGCTCAAGACTACGCAAATCCCCTTGACCATTCTTATTGTAATAAACTTGATGAGCTCCGAGCTCCTTTTTTCTATATTGCTCCTCCCCCCAGCAGGAATCACATTCTCATTATTGCCCAGGTTAATCAAATGGCACACTGTATGTGTGTTCAATTATGCCACATTTGTGAAATTAAACTATAAATATGCTTCAGATGATTGGATGTGATTCCTAATTTATATATGCAAATGTGTGCTAAATTTTGTGATTTGTGTGGCACGTGCTTTCACTCTACATCCACGAATCAGCAGCCTGCAGCTTGTACAAAAGTGTCCATGGCAACGGGCTGATCCCATGCCAAGTTATTTGGCCCTAGTGCGCTAAAGATAGACCCACGCAGCACACGCGGGAAAGTCTGCACTGCATGAGATTCCAAACCATCAGCACCTATACCTCATACTGTAAAAGAAACAGCACAAACAAGACGCTTATGCTGAAGGAAACAGGAGACAGGCTGCTTCTTATGACTAATAAAATACCATGGTATGACAATATCTGATTGTATTACCATGGTACTTTGACATGTAGCATACTTACCACAGTCATATACCATTGTATTTAATATGGTACTCTTACTTGGTGTTAGCCATGCTTACAAAATAGTACTGTGGCTGTTCCATGCAGTGATGGTATAGGATGGTAATATATGGTATGTTTTAAATAAACCATGGTACTATGTAATATGTACTGTAATGGTAGTCCCACAGTATAGTACCATGCACTTTTTGTGAGTGACTAAAAGATTACTATATTATTTATATACCAGGAATTACCAGGTTCTAAAAGCCATGGCACTATCATGATACCATGAACAAAAAAAAAAACATGGAAATGCTTTTGTACTTGCTGTACGTGATATTTCAAGCGCTGTACAATTGCCATAATTATATACCATGGCATTTATATGGTATAACATTTTGTCCCCATAATGTAGGGTTTAATAGGACACAAACACACACACACACACACTAAGGGGACAGCTTGCAGAGTGAACAGAAATGTGGGGCATTGCTGCTGGCTACGCCTCGTACAACACCATCGCAACCTGCCACATTCCCGCTGGCTCTCTAATGAGCGGAAACCCAGGGCGGATCTGTCACCAGAACGCTGTCCTGAGCCTGTAAAATATGGAGCCAAGCTGCCTACACACAGTCTGTCATAAAGAGAGGAATCAATCCATGTAAAAGAAAACTGTACATCCATTTGAAAATCTGAGAAACTGACCTTTTATGAATCTGTCAGTTCCTGATGCAGCTGTGTTGTGATGTTAAGGATTCAATTCAGCTGAACCTCCGAATGACAGCTTGACATCTTTAAAGCACCAGTCAATGTTTGTTTGTTTGTTGGAGATAGATAGTCTCTCTTTCACAACCCTGCAGGAGAGCGAGGGGAAAAGAGGAAGAGAGATCAGTAAACTCTTTTGTGAATGACATAACGATAGATAGATAGATAGATAGACAGACAGACAGACAGACAGACAGACAGACAGACAGACAGACAGACAGACAGATAGACAGATAGATAGATAGACAGATAGATAGATAGATAGATAGATAGATAGATAGATAGATAGATAGATAGATAGATAGATAGATAGATAGACAGACAGACAGACAGACAGACAGACAGACAGACAGACAGACAGACAGACAGACAGATAGACAGATAGATAGATAGATAGATAGATAGATAGATAGATAGATAGATAGATAGATAGATAGATAGATAGATAGATAGATAGATAGATAGATAGATGAAACGTTATTATAATTATATAATTAAAATAAATGTTTTCCATATTTGAATATATTTTAAAATCTGATTAATTCCTGTGATGCAAAGCTGAATTTTCAGCATCTTTACTCCAGTCTTCAGTGTCACATGATCCTTCAGAAATCATTCTGATATGCTGATTTTCTGCTAAAAAAAAACCAACAACATTTATTATTATTATCAATGTTGAAAATGGAAACTGCTACTTTTTCAGGATTTTTTGATAAAAAGGAAATGCAAAAGGAAATGATTTATTTGAAATACAAATATTTTGTAACCATAAATGTCTTTACTGTTACTTTTGATCAAATTAATGCATCATTGCTAATGATAAAAAATATTAATCATTTCTTTCAGAAAAAGTAATACACATTTACCATTTCACTGTGCAATCAATTACACGGCACTTCTTTTGGCCTGCAGGGAGATCTATCTGCTTTAGTGTGTTCATAACTTCAATATTATGAAATTGTAGAGCATGAACTCATGTATATGTGTGTGGGTGTGAAAAAGAGTTTGAATGAGAAGATAGAGTTAACCTTTACTGTGAGCTTTGCGTGAAAAAAAAAGACAAAACAGCTGATGATGATGATGAGAACTTTACAACCTTGCTGTAGACATTTCAATACACGCCTATAAATCCACTTATCGATGCCTTTTTTTTAAATGCTTTTGGCTGGAAGTCACCTGATACTGTATGTAACAGACTCATTAAGTATACCTTTTGTGTATTAGATCCCCCCATGTGCTTCCAGTGCACATATTGTGTAAGCTTCCTGAAAAAGACACAGGGACATATGAATCGCATTATGAGTCACAATGGCACATGTACATACAAAGTTTGACACGTTCTTTAGTGTAGTATGTTTTATGATCATGAAATACAACGACTCAGCTGTCAGCATAGAATTCTCGATTCAGGAACTGTTTCTGTTGCCATGGCAGCCAGAAAACCCATAGTGAGAGGAGCAGAACATGACCCTTTCATTTCCATGTTCTAACAAGAGTTGTATACTGAGCAAAATGTGAGTGATGAATGCATGGTGCCACAATGATGCTGTGGATGGGGACAAGGTATGAGATTCGATTCCAAAAATAATTGATTTCGAGGCATTGGAATTCGATGAAATCGCCTAAACTGAAGGGCCTGACATGTCTGAGCATTACTGTCCATTACCTCAATTACCAATCTGTTACACATCCCAGAAGAACAAGTGGAATTTGATTCAGGGACTTGAATCTTTTTATTCTTTTACCTGAATACTTGCACAGTAAAAGGGATAGTTCAACCAAATTCAAAAATGAAAATTCTGTGATAATTTACTCACCCTCAAGTTGTTCCAAACTTGTATGGATTTCTTTCTTCTGCTGAACACAAACGAAGATATTTTGAAGAACATTTGTACCCAAAACAGTTGTGGGGAAACATCGACTTGCAAAGGTTTTTTTTCTTTCTTTCTTCATATGAAATGGTAGCCTACCCCTCAACCATTTGGTTACAAACATTCTTCAAAATATCTTCGTGTTTAGCAAAACAAAGAAACTTATACCGGCTTAGAACAACCTGAGGGTGAGTAAATGATGACAGAATTTTTATTTTTGAACGAACTATCCCTTTAAGCCAGCAGGTGGCGACGAGTGAACGTCTTTTTAAAAAGTTGATTCCCTCAAAAGAACCGTTATAAAACCTCTGACTGTTAACAACCACAAGCTTATTTTTAAAAACACATATTTAAACAACAGTTTTAGCAATTATAATTATTCAAGAGAATTAATCAATTTAAATCCACTCAATGTATCGGAAACCCCTCAATACAGTGCAACGGTCGGTGACCAACTAAAAAATAAAAGATAAGCTCTAAATAATCATAACGACAAATATTTAGCAATATTGATATTATATTTTTTTACTCACGTTCAAGAAACTATCAAATAAATCACGAAAAGGGTTTCTCCTTTGTGCGTATTTTGGTGTGCCCATATTGTTTAAAGCATTTTACTCGATTTCCTAAAGAAATACAGGGGAGGAAAATAGGTCGACTGCATAAAAACAAGCCATAGGTTTTATTCAGTCAAATAACCTTTCTACCGATATGTAAATAAAACGTAGGCTTTACATTTTTAAGAGGTGCGTGTATAATTAGATATCCATGTTTGTGCATTTTTACGATTAGGCTATAGCCACATATAGACTCTATTTAAATAATTGTACTACATTATAAATTTTTATTCCCCTTTGCTGCATTTATATATCTGTTTTTCACGTGTTTTAACTTTTACTCAGCTTGCTTATTTTACAAGTCTCTAACAGAAACTAGCAGCTAGCCTAATAATAATTTACTTAAACCCATTTATAGCATGGTTAAATAGCTACATGTTCAACCCGTATCTCATCAGTAGCCTAAATAACCAAAACAATCTCCCACCTGTGCTGGATTTACTAACTTGGCTTTACCGGTGCCAGATCTGGTGTGTGATGGGATTTGGAACAAGGCCTGAATGTAATGGCTTGAATCAATGGTTTATAGAGGGAAGTGAGAATATCAAGGGTTAGCATTCGCATTCCTCCTGTGTGAAATCACTTTGCACTGAATCATTTTTTTTTACTGTAACCATATCTGATATGTTTGACCAAGAGCCATGTTTCTGTTATGGAAAGCTAGAAATTTGTTTATTGAAAGATTATCTAATGCGAGAGATATTGTCACACACAAACACACACACAAAAACTTGTCTCGCGGTTTGAAGTAAACAGTGTCTTTAATATAACTGTGTCTTTGTATTAATATAACAAAGTCTTTAACATAACTCTCAGGTAACAAGAACACAGGTTAAACATCCACAATGCATTTATGAGGCAGGACAAAATGAACAGAAACAGGGAGAACTTAAGTAGGCCTCTCTATTGGTGATAATGAGGTGCACACAGCTGAATTTAATAATGACAAACCAATTAACAACAACCATGACAAAAAACTAAGGGGAAACACATGGGGAAACAGAGCAAAGTCCAAATGGAGTGTGAGTGTGACAGATGTAGGCTATTTAGGTTGACTGGGACTCTTTGGCCGTTTCTCAATATGAGTTCTTGTATGTAGCCTAGTGATGGCAAAATGAGGCTCCCTGAACCACTGAGACCTCGCAGCCCATTGCTTCACCCAAAGGTTCATTACTCGAAGCTTCATTCAGCATTGCTCACTAGTGACACCTAGCTAATGTGCAATTTCTCATTAGGCAACTTTTATAGCCTACTGGATATTATTGATTAATAAAACTTACATTTAACAAAAAGAGACAGGGTTGTGTAATTTTATTTTATATATGCCTACTTTAAAATATATAGGCTATATATATTTTATTATATTTATTTTAACATTCTCTTCACTAGGCTATATCTATAAAAATCAATGTTTCATATTTTTGAAATGAAATAAAAAAGGAGCAGGGTTGTGTTTTATATTTCATGTTGTTATAAATATATGCAGTGAAGATAATCTATATGCGTTGCCTGAACCACATTTGTGTGGCCATTAGGATATGTTTACGATTTCTTGGTGGTCTTTTATAACGTATTTCATTGTGTTGTTGATGAAAAGAGGCAGAGTTGTAGCATATTTCGTTTTATTGTTGACGAAAATATACATAAAGAGAGAACTGGAGTAGCCAGAGCGTGCAGTGACGCGATCAAGAACGCCGCTGTGATCCATCTGCAGAATAAACGGACTTGCGTCCCCTCTCCTGAGTCGAACTTGGCAAACTGTCCGAAGTTTGCGTAGGCTACTTGGTATTGAGAAACGGCTTTTTTTTGCCCAGTCATTTCAATGATAAAGTGTCCCAATCAACTTGAATTCACCTACATATTTAGTCCTAAATTTATTATTTTATTTAAATTGTTTTCCCCTTTATTTTTTCCTGTATTTGTTGTAAAGTTTTTTTTTTTGTTTTGCTGCAGGTTAGGGCCTTCATATTTAATGTCCTTAATGTCAGTTACTACTTTTAGTAATGTTATATATATATATATATATATATGTTATATATATATATGTTTTATATATATATATATATATATATATATATATATATATATATATATATATATATATAAGGCTAAAGGAGGGGAGTTTATTTCCTAATTGACATGGCCACAATGCATCCCTGAAGTTGTTCATTCTTATAAGAGTTTTTATTTATTTATTATTGTTGTTATTGTTGTCAGTTTGTCATCAACATAAAATCTCTATCCTGGTTGAATGACAGAATGTTTAGGTAAGAATTTTTGGCCACATTATTATCAAAAGGATTGTTTCACTGCCTCAACTGTCTTTTGCTTGCAAATATGAGATCCTAACACTTAATACCACATTAAAATCTCACAACTCTTTATTTCTGTAATGTGAAATTTCTTATATCTGAATATCATTATGAAGACAAGGATTTGATGTTATGGAATAACATGGACCAATTAATTGTGCAGAAATGTGTTTTTTTGTTTGTTTTTTTTTTACACAAAAAGTAAATTTAGTAAGCCCTTTTTTAAATTAAAGTCTTAAAACTCTATATGTATCTGATATCTGATTTTTCTAATAAGAAAGTTAATGAAAACCTTAAATCATTTCAAAAGGTGTTACTTTTATTGCTTAATATACTGTCATTCTGTATTGTTATCAATTAAAAAAAGTAATGTGTATTTAAGTAAACAGCAGTGCAGATTCATTTTACAGACAGTAATATAATGCACCACTAAATCATCTTTCAAACCGTCTTTTGATTAGATCTTAAAAAATTAGAAATATATATATTTCTATATGGTCTCCAGCAATAAGTGTGAGTGATGGGATTTCCTAGTTGGTCATGCAGTGTGTGTGCATGCGCTTAAGGCCGGCAGCGCTGAATGAACCGCGGATACAGGCAGACGTCACGGATGTGGTGGCGGTTCAGGAGCCAGGTGAGGAACCGCTCCAGTCCCAGACCGTATCCACCGTGAGGACACGTGCCGAACTTTCTCTGCAACACACATTGTTACACACTTCGAGGTGAATATTTCAATCAATGTGGTATCACAAAGGGCTGGCTGATACAGTGAATATTCAAGATGATTTTGGTGGCATTTTTGTCGAGTTCAATTGCATTATTATGATCAAACCATTTCAATAAATAAATCTGACACAAAAAAATGTCACTCATATATTAAAATATTGTATATACAGGCAAATATTGCTGTTTATTATTATATATTATACTGCTGCATGTAAATGAAAATAATTTCATTTCATTTCAGGCTTAGTTATTATATGAATACAATTATTGACTAGATTTAGATTTTACATGAAACATTGTTAATGAACTTGGCAGCAATGCTATTTCGAAACAAGAAAATCCACTATTTAGATGACTACAGGGCAAATACAAAAATATTAAGATGTACACCATTATAAAAGTTTGTGCTTGGTAAGATTTTTGATGTTTTTGAAAGAAGTCTCTTCTGTTCATCAAGGCTGCATTTATTTGATGAAAAATACTGTACAAATTGTGAAATATAATTGCAATTTAAAATATGTTTTCTTTGTGAATATATTGTAAACTGTCATTTATTCCTGTGATCAAATCTGAATTTTAGCATCATTGCTCCAGTCTTCAGTGTCACATGATCCTTCAGAAATCAATCAAGTCTTCAATAAATCAAGTCACTCTTGACTAGTTCAATGCTTCCTTGATGAATAAAAGTACTACCCCCCCCCCCCCACACACACACACACACACACACACTCACAATTTCTACTTGATTAAATATTATAATGTTGACAACTAAATGATAAGAAATATTTTTTTGTTCTTGTTCTGAAGTTGCTCGTTTCAATGTTTGCTTTGTCTATTTTTAAATATTTTTGTATTATTTTAGATAATTTGAATCTTTCCAAGTTTGCTGAGGCCTCTGGTCTATATGAACTGCTGGCAGAAGGCTGTTACCTGGTCAGTGTACCAGTAGTAGGGTGTGGGGTCGATTTTCTCTCTCTTATACCCTTCCAGGAGTTCCTCAGAGTCCCAGATACGCATGGAGCCTCCCACGATCTCCCCGACGTTGGGCATCAGCACATCCACCTGACATAAACACAAACACATCAGCCATGTACAACACAATTCTGCTGAATACTGCTCTACTACAGACTCATTTACGAAAAGTTGTGTCTCCTACAACAGGTTTGCATGCATTCAAGGTCGAAAAAACAAATTTTGTCATAAAATAATATCCACTGCAGCATCAACTGTTTTCTCACGGTGTCCGAAATAGTTTGCTTAAGGATTCAGTCTCTCTAAAACCCACCATTATTATAGTAAAACCATGTATCTGGGTTTATTGATTACCATATGATTAACCACACAAATAGCATAATTGAACTATGGATTTGAAGCAAAACCATGATTAATTTGTGGTGACCATGGAATAACTACAACAACCCTGTATTATTTATTTATTTATTATTATTATTATTTTATTCGTTGTAAAACCATGGTTAATTTTTGTAAGGGTAGATATATTTACTATGTATGTTTTCATAGCACTAAGCTGACACGTTTGTTTGAAGGACAACATTGGGCAGGATGTGAAGAAGTGTGTTTTGTCACCAAAAAAATGAAATTGGGCCTTTTATCTGATTAATCAAAAAAAAAAATCATTCGTTACTGGATTTTTTTGTTTTGTGCTGGTTATGACATGATAATAAGTCTGGTCCTGACCGATTCAGTGAGGCGACGGTCCTCAGGGCAGCGCTGCATGTAGAAGGATTTGATCTCAGCCGGGAATCGACAAAGCAGGATGGTTTCATTAATGGTGTCGGTCATCAGGCGCTCAGGGGCTTCTGGGATATCCTGTAGAAATGACACACAAATAGTCAAATATCATTATAATTCAAGTGTTTCAGCCTTCTTTTCTTCGTAGTTGAGCAACAATGTATGAGACTCATCATAACAAACCTCTCCAAACTCATAAAATGTCCCATCATCCTTCTTGATATTGTGCTCTCTCAGCCACACAATGGCATCGGGGTAGTTCATCCTCTTGAACGGACGTTTGGGAGGCTTGAAGTCCTGCAAGAGGAAAAATCAAAAATAGATGTAATGTACAGATTACAGTGTCTCCATACTTTTGACATTTTAAGATCCATATTTTACAAATATTTCAAAGAATATTCACAATGCCTTTTTAAAATGTATCAATTTCATGAATTTTCCAGGCCTGAGTAAAATAAATTGATGTTTCCTAGTTTCCAGAAGCTCTGTATAATATTTTTCTGATTCTCAGACACATATAATGGCGTTGTGTGAGGTCGGGGTCATACTGGGTTGATGTCGTAGAGCAGTTGCGCAGCAGGAGACTTTAGAACCCTGTCGACCACGTCACACACCAGATCCTCCAACCGGTTCAGAAGGTCTTCATAAGTCATGAAGGGACACTCAGCCTCAATGTGGGTGTACCTGAGAACACACACGTGTTTGGTTTTTATGGTTTATGGGGACTAAAATAAAATATTAAACAATACAACAATTTCACCCAAACTGCACCAAGTTACAGGATTTTCTGGAAAGAGGTAGAATTTTGATTGCCACTGTATAGACTAAATTAGGGGTGATTCTAATCTTAATTAGGGGTGATTCTAAATTAGGGGTGACTAATAATGCAATGATAAGAATAAACCATCTAAAATGCTTTGAATAGTCATACTGCTAAAAATGAATGCGATATGGTGATTTAAATGTTCGCGCTTTCACTTTGAGGTGCGCTGATCCAGCACGTATGCAGTTCAGAGGATCAATGCAAACACAGTTCTAATCGCAAAGTGTGTCAAAATGACTATTGCCTAACTTTAAAGTTAGTTCATCCAAAAATTAAAATTCTTTGTCCATTTACTCAGTCTCATGTTGTTCTCGTGCATCACACATGAATTTGGACGTCCATGTTTACTACAGTACGTGCGTTGTATTATTACAACTATTCATGCAACTATTCAACTAACTATTATTACAACTAATATTTTGCATACGATTTAGTAAAATGAGGGATTTTTTTTTCATGCATGTCATGTGCACGGCTCAAGTTTCTGATGATTTATTGGCGTGAAGTTTCATGCACAATGACAAACAGGAGTGCAACATTCAGGGTTTGAAATTAACACCCGCAAACCCCGGGTAAAAATGCGGGTAATGCTGTCAAATCACTTGCCAATTTGGCGTGTTTGGATGTTTACTCACTTTGCTGGGGATATCATGATATATTAAATACAGCGTATTGCGCAGAATCTGCGCATTTCTGGCTTACTTGAACACACACATCAATAAGCAACAAATAACGCGTGCTTGTTCACTTGCATTGAAGTAATAGTGAATATTAAAAAGCATTTGGTTAACAGAAAAGACATTATTTTCCAACATCCTACATGTTCTTTGTACTGTATTGATCTGTCCACCTAAAACACTTTTTTTTTTGGTTTAAAAAAAAAAAGATGACAATGAATGAGGAAGGGAGCTCGAGATTGCTGGATGACAGGATTTTGTTTGAATAAGAAATGAATGTATGAAATCCAAATTGTAATATATATATATATATATATATATATATATATATATATACACAGTATATATATATATATATATACACAGTATATATATATATACACAGTATATATATATATATATACACAGTATATATATATATATATATACACAGTATATATATATATATATACACAGTATATATATATGGCCGTTAAAATCCATTCCCTATTTTCGTTTCACAATTTTCAATTTCACATTTCACAATTTTTACTGTATTTTTGATCGAATAAATGGAGCCTTGGTGAGCAGAAGAGGTTTCTTTCTAAAACAAAAATTCATAATCATCCCAAACTCCATTACACTGCCCCACTTCCGTCTGTTGCAGTAAACGGCTCCAGACTCACTCGGACAGGTGCCTGCGGGTGCGCGACTGCTCGGCGCGGTACGACTGGGCGATGCAGAAGGTGTCACCCAGCGCAGGGATGCAGGTCTCCAGGTAGAGCTGAGACGACTGCGTCAGGTACGCGTTCTCACCGAAGTAATCGAGACTGAAGAGGGTGGAGCCACCCTCCACCTGCGTCTGCACCAGAGTGGGCGGAGTTATCTGAGGACCACAACAAACAAACCTCCACGTTTAATGACATCTCTTAAATCTGAACTCCAGAGTATTCAAGATTTATGACAAATTAAATTAGGACTTCAAAAAATCAAACTTAAGACTTTTAAGACTTGAGGTCAGAGGTCACCCTTCTGCTGGAACTTGACTCTCTCATAAACGCGGGTACGGCTGTTGCCAGAAGCCAGAGATTATAGTTTATACATTTCCAAATATAGATATTTTTCTTACAGAAACCCATCGCTTGGCTTCAGAAGGCATTTATTAACCCACTGGAGTCGTATGGATGAATAGATGCACTTTTTAGATCTTCAAAAACCATTTTGAAGCTGGGAAGAGCCAGGATACTATTTAATATAACTTTGATTGTGTTCAGCTTAAAGAAGGTCAATTTTGGGATCATTTTCTTTTTGGAGTGAACTATCAAGGAGCCGGTGCATAATGTGTCTATGTGCATGGCTTCGGGAATGACCTCGCAGTAACCACGGCTGAAGAAATGATCCCGAAAACACTGCATGACGGTGGATCGGACTTTAAGGATCTTGGAGAGGTTTTCCCCGCGGATCATCATGTGCCTGTTGTTCAGCTGCACGTCCACATCAGACTTTTCGTTGAGCAGGTTATCAGCACCTCCCGCCGGAGCCAGACCGATCAGCTCCCAGAAATCACAGTGCAGCTCATGGCCGCCCGGAGCCTTGCAAAAAAAACACCCAAAAAAAACACCAACTGCATGAAGGACATGCATGTGCTGTGAGTTTAACCTACATATTTTACTTCTCCTGTGTATTCAATTTAAGTTGCATACATTTTGTTCCTGTATTGATGTTACATTTGTAGCAATTTTGCACTTTGACAGTCAGTTTGAGATATAGGCTATATTGTATTATTGCGTGTATGAGATAGTTTACTAAATCAAACGATGGGGACACTTTTTGCCATTAAAATGACTAGGAAAAAGTGTCCAAATCAACCTGAATTTACCCTACTCT
Organism: Meda fulgida; assembly: GCA_030578275.1. Lineage (NCBI taxonomy): Eukaryota > Metazoa > Chordata > Actinopteri > Cypriniformes > Leuciscidae > Meda > Meda fulgida. Next base: position 6,756,790 of record CM060639.1, on the reverse strand, counting down.
TGATCATAATTGCATTACAATGTTTTTTTAAACCCCAAATATTTTACTTATAACAGTCTTAATTAACGTAACATACATATTAACATGTCATTGAAAAATAAAGTAGTTTCAATGTGGCTAGCTACTTTTGATAGTAACTTGTAGTGTAGCTAACACATTTTTCAGAAGGGTAGCTTAAATGTAACTCAACTACTTTCATTTACGAGTAGCTTGTAGCGATACAGTTTCCGAGTAGCTTCCCCAACACCGATGTTAATTAATCAGGGTAATTCATTTCTCACCTGTTTGCCCTCAGGAACAGGTTTCACAGTTCCGTACAGAGCGACAGTACTCTCCGTAGACAACACCAGTCCATTATAACACTGACACTGCACACAACACACACATCCGTCATCTCAGAGACTGTCTAGACTTTTACTGTATGTCAACTCTTACATTCAAATTTTATCAAACAAAGCTGTTTTGGATAAATTAATATAAATCACCCATTTCAAAACAAATACAAATTCCAACTAGATGAGTAAAGTTTGTGGACAAAGTTGATGTTGGTTTGACAAAGCCTCAAAGTCAATAATATGCTATGTTCTAGCACATTGCTAAAATGTTCTAGCAAGTTGCTGGTATATTTTAACACATTGTTAATGTTTTAGCAAACTGCTACCATGTTTTAGCATGATTTAACGAATTGCTTGCTTTTAACATTACTTAACACACTGCTAGCATGTTTCAGTGTGTTGCTAGCGTGATTTACCATGTAGCTAACATGTTATAACATGATTTAGTAAATTGCTAACATATTTTTTCATTTTGCTAGCAAGTTTAACATGTTGATAACATCAATCAGCACGTTGCTTTCATGTTTTACCACATTAATATGTTTCATGCATGCTTACATGATTTGTAAGAAAACATCAATTTTAAATTCTAATAATATTCAAAAACATTTATCAATGAATCGAAATTTGATCAAATTCCTTGGTGTGCAAAAAAAGACTTTTAAAAAAAAATATCTTACTGAACCCAAATTTTTGACAGCTAGCGTACACTATAAATCATTTTATTATAATTTTGATATAATTTTTGCTTTCTTGTCTTTAATTTAGGGCATCATCTAGCCTTAATCCTAATAACTAAAAGCACAGATAACTAACAGAGTAAATAAGACTTATTTACGCATTTATAATTGTAAAATATCGACAAAAACACACACAGTACCAGTTTGTCAGTGAGAACACACTGCAGGAAACCCGTTCCGTCACGCAGCACAATAAAAAGAAGGTTTTTTCCTGAGAAAACATTAGCAAATAAATTTTAATTGGAAGTATACTGAGTATTTCCGTTGAAACTGAGCTTTATAAATATGTGAATATGTGAATCAAAGCAGGAGATTCAGACTGAAGTCACTCAATCAGACAGCTGAGAAAGACAGAATCGATTCTGAATGAACAAGCACACCAAATCTGCTCACCTTGTCTGCGTAACCGATGGACCCAACCGAACACCTTCACCCTCTTTTCTCTGAGCGCCTCCAGTTTATCAATCTTCACCTGAGAGTGACAGAAAACAAACCAGAAAATCTTGATAAAGCAGACTTTCACTTCCATGTCGACTTCACTGCCTACGTTAAAATTAGGGGTGTCGAAATTAATCGTTTCTACAATCCATCACGATGCGGATGTGGACGATTTTGCATCGATACAGTAATAGACCATAATCGATAGCTACTCTGACAAAAGGAACACAAAAGCTAGTAATAAAAATGGACCCACTATTTTAAAAGCTCCTGTTGTCTGCTGTGTTCAGACCGAGAGCGCAGAAAAGAATAAAATGACGCGCAGAGAACAGACAATGTGTTGGGAAATTATTGCAGTTATTGCAATTGTTGCTCTTGTTAACCGCCATAAATTATAATAAATTAGAGGGAACATTGGTCCGGACTTAAGTTTTGTTTGATGTTTGCTACATTCAGGAAGTGTTTCTTCCTGGAGCAGATCAAATAAAAAGAGTATCTTGACCAAACATTTATTTCCATCAAGGGGTGCATACATTTTTGGTCAAGCTCTTGTATTGACAATGCAAGAGGTGAGCACTCTGTAAAGCCTTTCAATGAATTTAAGGTCAGTACTCAGAGGAGCCTTTTCATGTGTGAAAATGATTCTTCATGCTCTCTGAACCAATGTTTCACCATTTTAACCCTGATGAATCTTGGCGTTATCATCCTGGAATATGCCCACGAAAAGTCTTCCGACAAAGTTGTTTGACAAATGAAAAAGCTTCACACTCCATTTTTTAGGGTTAAAACATATTGTTGCCAGACATATTACATGCTGCTCCTAAAACCACCTCAGACTGCAAATCAGAGCTATTATATAATCAATACTACATTCTGTAAGTATGCAGAAAACACTCTGACACTCACGGTTTTGGGTTCAGGAAGGCTGGGGTCATTCTCGATGGTGATCTTTTTAGCTTGTTCCAGATTCTTCTCTCTGCGTTCAGCATCTTCAGTCTGTCAATCATGACATCAAACAGGCAGATGTAAAAAAAAAAAAAAAAAAAAAAAAAAAAAAACATGATTCATACAACAGGAATTATTGGTCTATAAAATCACAGAATGTTCCAGGTACCTCCTTCTTGTCTGTGTTCTCACTCTTCATTTGGTCTCGATTAAAGAGCTTCTTTGTGCTCTTCATTTGAGTCTTAGAGATGACGGCCCAATGCTGGCAACACAAACAAACCATAATGTCAAACTATTAAGAGCAATAAGTTACAGGTCAATTGCTATTCCTACAAAACTTTGTCAATTTATTTAAATATTAATTAAATATACTCTCATTTTGAATGCTGCAAATGACAACAAAAATGCATGTGTGACAATGTTAGACTTAAGATTCATTTTAGTGTCTTTCATCTTGTTAAAATGTCTTATCAAAACAGATACTTTATAGCTAATATAACCTTTCCTTATTTTTTATTTTTTTTCAAAATACGATCTATAGACTATATACACAGTGCATTCAGAAAGTATTCAGACCCCATTCACTTTTTCCAATTTTGACCAGTCTTTCAGGAATTTACCGCTGGCTCTTACAGTGGTTAAACAAGAGATATAATTAATTATGGGTGTATGAAATGGGCAATATTTGCTCTTATTAATATATTACTTTTTCCTGGGCAAATTAAATCGTGTAAGAGGTTGTTAACTTTAATAATTTTAGATTTAGAATACATTTAAATTAAATCTTGTACTAGAGCACTGGTTTTGTATGTTTGACTGAATTGTATACTTGTGTTTATTTCCTTTTGTCTTTTAAAATGTCCATTGTTGTTCATTTAAATATTACTTTTACATAAATTATATGCTGTATTTGGTATTGAGAAATTGTCTATTAGTAGTGATGTTGAAACTGATTGTTTTTATAATGAATATAATATTATGGACATCCACCTGAAGAATGAATTCTGTAACAGATCCAGGTAATACTCACTCAGGCGATCTCTCTCTCTCAATAATACTCAGAATAGGTACAAAATACAATGAGCTTCACTGGAGCGACTCAACATTCCTTCGTCACTAATTTACTATTAAACTAGCCTACTACTGACGGAGGCTTGGTCACAACTGTAAAACTGTCAATTTGGAAGTAGTTCTGCACAAAAGAGGGTTTTTAAAGATACTCCGTTGTCGTTTCTAATGTATTTACAAACTTGTGCCGTCAAATTGTTGTATAAACTCAATAATCACACTCGTAGCCAAGCGATATGGCAGTATATCAGCACAGCTGTGATTACCTGCAGCCTCATGCTTACGACCGAATGCTGATAAACAACCATATCGCACAGCTACCAGTGTGATGTTGCAGATATATATATACATATACACGACATATATATATTTATAATATAAAAAAATTGTTTTATATAATCATCATTATCTGGTTTAATTTTTAAAAATGCTTTCTGAGATTGGAAAAATAAATGAATGCATGAGGCTTGAGTTTTTAGGTTTTTTTTGCTGGCCAGAATTGTAGGTGTATGTCAGCATTTATTAATTTATGTTTATATCATTCTTTATGAGATTTATATGATTCTTTTTGTAACGGTTAGTTAGTTGTTAACTGTAGGTTTACACACCTCTCCTTCCTTCTGCGAATCCACATAGATCACTGGAAAAGGTTCTTTTCCCGCAAACAACAGTGCCTGAAAACATGTAGGAAATATGAACGAGAAAAGTATGAAACAAAACACAGAAAATGGCATCATATATCAATGCAGATAAAACTCACAGCACCTTGAGTGGAGTTTTAAAGGGTTTCTGCTCAGATCCATCTCCATCCACATCACTGCCATGTTTATCAGACACGTACAGTTCTTCTGCTGGACCAAACAACAGCAGATTTAACATTCCACCAGTTTGCAGATTCACAGTAGACTTTACTGCTGTAAAAGGTTCTTCAACGTCTGTAGATTTAGGGTGCGACTAGGTAGGGATGGACACATCGATTTTGCAGTACTAATATATATATATATATATATATATATATATATATACACACTCACAAGCTACTTATTTACCATCGATTTGGTTTAAAAAATCATTAGGCCTAAACAGAACAGCTATTATAGCCTTTTTAAGAAGAAAAAGAATGTATTTCAAGAAAGTGCAAATGAGCTTGTTTTATGTTCCCGGTATTTTGGTTTAATTTTATTTTCATTTTATTCATGTTTATATTCATTATTTAATCACAATATTTCTGTAAAATAAAGAATTATTTTTAAACCTATTGTTATTTCAATTTTTTTTTTAAATGTGCTAATATTAACTTTTGAAACAGCCATTATGTGTTATATAGATGTGTTCTTCTAAAAAAAAATATTTTTGGAAATTTCACATACACATTTAAGAAAAAAATTATATCGCAAAAGTATCGCTATCAAACTAAAACAGTTTGACATCACCCATCCCTGGCATTATTGTTCAACTATTATTCGATTAGTCAGATTATTTTTGATCGTATATCACCATATACGTTTTTATTTACAAAATTGTTTATATTTAAAAGCAACGGGTTATTGCACATGTACCACACTGAACCTGTTAGACTTGACAGATCTTGTCACTTTATGACTAAATACATCATGAGTGTATAGATGAGATTTATCTTCATTATAAAGCATGTTCTGTTCAAAGTATTTCCCAAAATTAAGTTTTAATAGTATTTCCCGTCTGTGACGGTGGGGCTGGGAACATGTGTGATGCATTTACTAGACTGTCTCATTCTATCATTTAATGCTGAGGAGGACAACAACCTACAAGCTTCTGAAGGACTGGACTAGGAAGGACGCAGCCTTCCGTTTGAGAAGCACCTATTACTGTGTGCCAGAAGCCTACATCTAGTGTGATGCGAACTGCCTATTGGCCTACAAAGAGACATCATACCTGCACCACTATTGAAATTGTCACATTTCAAATAAACCACAATAAATGAATACATTTCATTTTAAAATAAATTCCCATTTATATTAGTTTGATTTGTAAATGTATTTTTGCAGCATTTCATATTTATAAAACCACTCTTATTTTAAATTTATCTATTACTTTGAATTGTAATAACATTTCACAATACTACTGTTTTTACAGTATTTTTGATTAAACCACAGCATTGAATCTGGCCCCCTGGGAAAGGTTTGAACACCCCTGATTGACATGAAGAGAGAAAAGAGAAATGGTAGACTGGACAATGGTGAATGACTGTCAGATCCCGAGCGCCACTGATGAATATCTATTCTTACTGCCGCGCCCTACACGGAGTATTGCGAATCTCAAAAGTGAAAGCGAAAGTAAAAAACAAGGGCGCATTCATAAGCGATTTCAATACTCCGCTTTCGAATAGAGGTTGCCTGATACCCGCAAATTATATACAGATATTATTTCCCAACTATATAAGCTAATTGCGAGAGATCGCACTGAACTGTATATTTTTACTCCCATCACGTAACGTTATTCCCTTAGTGGCTCCATAGTAAGACATGGTATTCGGATTCGGACACATCCCTATAGTAGGCTACATAATATACTATGTAACTTAGTATAGTGTACACTGGAGTAGCCTATGTAAATAAAGTACAGCATGTTGAGTGCCGAATCTAACGCAACACTGAAGACAATATGCAGCAGCATCTTCATCTGCATCATCATCAAACTCACTGATCGACATTTGACCGACAGCCTCGTCCGCCATATTGTGCTCTTTAGACCTCAGATGAGTTTTGTCCGGCTCGGTTCGGCAGTTGTTTTCATCTTCCTGTCGCTACAACACACCAGTGCACGTCGCACGAGCTTCTGGGGACTCATGAGCAAAAGCGCGAACCTTTCTCTGTTGTCGCTTCAGTTGGGGATTGGTACATTCGCAAGATGACGCAAATAAGCCTCGCCTTAAGTAAACGAAATAGGCTGCTAATAAACTGGATGTTATCTAAATTCCGTTGCTTTTAAATGAAAGTAAACACAATTAACAAGACAATGTAGGCTATGTCCGGATTTAAACTTTTATCCCAGTAGGCCTAGTTTCATTATGTTTGCAACACAGGAATAGCTAGCCTATTTTTTTAATGATTATTCATGCATACATAGGCCTATGTATTTTTGTATGTCATATTTGTACCAGACCTCAAGTTCCTCAACCATAAAGTGAACAGCACCCCCGCTTCTGCGATCCATTTTGGGGGAAAAAAGTATTATTGCCTTGACATACTAATATAACATGACTAAAACACATACACAAATCACTTTGCACCGGAAAAGTGAAAATGACTGAATAAAACAAAGTGAAGCAGGGGAAGGAATGGACACTTAAGTCAGTTTAATCATTTGAAAGAACCACTCCTTAAATGAAGGAGTGGTATATGAGTACTGGCATGAGTTTTAAGAAAAGTTATGTTCAAATGATATAAATGATATATAAATGATATATATCTCAAGCATGAGAAGCATTCAGAGAACACAAAATATTTGTATCATTTTGTACGATTTCAGAAAAAGAATTGCTGAGATAATGGTACTGATGTGAGAAACAGAGGCATAGTAAATTTAGAAGATAATTCTTGTACCGATGCAATAAAATACTCATTAAAAAAATTAGCAATTTTATCATTATCAGTAAGAAGAGTACCATTTATGGATAATTGTAAACTATTATTATTTTTAATTTTATTTTCACCAGTTATAGATTTCAATGTTTGCCATAAAGTTCTTGGGTTGGAAACTGTTTGACTAATTTGATTTTCATAAGACTGTTTTGCTTTGTATAATTCAAAATTACACTTCTTTCTAAACTGTGTGAAGATAAGCTTAGCTTCAGGTGTTTTTAATCATCTGAAGGCTTTCAAGGAAGAGGCCTTCTTTTTTAGGAGCTGTAAAATCAGGAGTTAACCAAGGTACTGTATTTTGTCTAATATGTATTTTACAGGTAGTTGTATATTTTTGACGTATTGTCTCCACTCTCCTATGGAAATTTGACAGAAAATGATCAGGATTTTGTAAAAACATCTCATTACTCCAATCAGTATCAGCAAATTCAGCATTAAAATGAGACGATTTTGAATTTGGTACTTTTTTATGTAATTATTTTTATGACATTTTGGCTGTTTAAAACATTTCCTAATGACATATATGAGTGAGTGATCTGAAACTGCTGTGTTTATCACTCCTGATATGCCATACTTGGAAGGTTGCGTGTGAAAATAATGTCCAAAATAGAATTTCGTGTTTTACCAAATCTAGTGTGATCTTTAATTAATTGATGAAGACCATATTTTATAGCAGTTGTTTTCAGAAGTTTAGAGGAATTACCAACCCAATTTTCCTGACTTAATATAAATTGAAGTATGTAATTTGTTTAACTGATTTAAAGTTATGCACATTGCACAGAATTATACATTCAGAATTTTTTTTATATATATATATATAAATTTGAGTAAACCCAACATCTTAAGGATTTTTTAATCAAAATTAATAATTTATTTATGCAATGCCGACACTAACTGTCAGAATAGTGTTGTGAAACTGTTATGTCAAGTAAGCATAGAAATTTACCCATGATTGGTGCAGTAAATGTTTTGCAATTATTCACAAATTATGATGACCATGTTACTTTAAAGGGTCATAAATAACTTTGCAACATCAAGTGACAATAATTTTAGGAACTTAAAATTCACAGAAAAGTGGCCTAATTCAATCTAAAGCCTGTTACACCATACAGGCCTACATGCAGGGCAGTCTTGGTCCTGTATCCAAACACTGCACATTTAGATGTCTCCCTAAGTTGATGCAGTTCAAGTATATCGATCTGCTGTTATGGGGGGTGTTTACCTTTTCTGTTCCATTCATTGAGAAGATATGCATATCTGCCGATGCTGGTGCTGTTTTCTCTCTCAACACCATGTATAGTATTGCTTGTATTGTCTATTTCTCCATTACCCTGTGCAACTGTGTAAAGTTGCTTTACAAATGTATAGCAATAGTCTTCTTTTCAGTTATTGTATAACAGCTCTAATTGGCTTTAGCTATACTATCTTAAATGATCTGATAGGCCTATAATTTTGCCATGTTTCTCATTTATTTTAAACAGTCATGCCTATTAAATGTTCATATAGCATGACTGTGTATCCATTGGCAGTAGCAAGTCTCTGTCCTTGCTCTGCAGCAGCGTAGCAGATCTAATCCGCCAGGACCAAATACATTACATTGTCATATTCATTATGCCAAAGAGTTTTCATGACAGAAATACAAAGTTCTGTCATGAAGTTCTAGTGCAGGCTTATAGGTCCTTAAAGGGGAACTTGACAACTATTTCAACTTAATAAAAACCGTTTAGAAATCATTTGGATGGTTAAATAACTTCCGGTGAAGTTCTGGTGAAAATGGTGACTTTCCCCTCCCCATAGCATTCCCAGGCGGAAAACCAACCTTGCAAAATTGGGACTAATGTCCCAGTAAGTTGGAAATAGTGAGAAGCGAAAACGAGAGAGAAACACTAATTGCTTTACGGTGTTGTGCCGAATTTCGACCCCGCCAAATTATTACCCCCCAGCATTGGTAGGTTTAGGATTAGTTGTGGGGGAGGGGTTAAGATTAGGGGTGGGGTTAGGATTAGGCAATGAGGTATTGACTTCAACGAGGGGGGTAATCATTTGGCAGGGGGTCGAAATGCGGCACAACAACCCTCCTTGGTAGACATAGCTCCACACGATAAAGTTGGCCGGCTCTGTTAATAACAAATACACAGGAGCAGCGGTAGAAAGGGAGAGGAGGGTGCTGACAGTGTTTTTTTACGACAATGTTTTGAATTTGAAGAAGAAGAAGAAGAAAAATGAACTGGTTACCTACCGGAAAAACGCATTCATCAGGGCCCGTATTTATCAAGCATCTGAGAATTACTCGCAAGAACACTGCTTAGAATTGACTTAAGAGTAAAACCATTCTTGGCTCAAAGATGCTCTCAAAAGTTAGTTATCAAGCATCTCGATCGAAATTTAAGTGAAGTCTAGGACTAAATCTTAAGTGTCAGTCTTAGAGATAATTTACGACACTTTGCTGTGCCACAAACTGGATTTTGGATGACGACATTGGCATTGACCAATCACAGAAAAGAGTTTTCTTATTTACGAATATTCTCAGAAAAATTCGCATTGAATGTGAAATTCCTAAGAGGAGTTTACATCAGCACACATTTGAAAATAAATACTTTTTAAGAGAATACATTATGATATTCACATTGAAAATGAAAGATAGGCTAAACCTTTTCCAACATGTCTTAATTACAAACTGTAAACCAGTGCGCTGTTAACTGATAACTATTTCTGATTACATAATATTATGTTATTTTTTTATTTCATCTATGTTGATTATATGAAAAGTGAACAGCATGAGTAAGATAGGATCATACGATGGGTCAGCATGATTTTGACCACTTTATTAAGTTTTGTTTTGTAGAAAGCCTTTCTTTAAAGTGAATTTCGTTTTATAAATTGTCTCTCAGTTTTAATCACTGTCTCATCAACCAATTGCCTGGATTTAATAAATAACAAATATAGCAGACAATATAATCAGGACGTGGAGGCGCAGGCGCGATTGCATGTGAACTGGAGCTCTTCTCATAAATGAACTGAAACTCAGTGTATAGGCTACTTGCCTCACAGACATGAGAAATAAATAGAAAGCTTGAAATGTCAACTTTAAAAACTGAACAAAAAGAAACCGACATTTCTCTGCTTATGTAATCCGTATGAAGTGTGCATTCCTCTCATATTCACTACTGCGAATATGGCGAGTCAGCATCGTTAACTTCATCTTTGCAGCCGACACTGATACAGAAAACACTTATTAATAAACATTTAAAATGTCCCCTTTCTATATTTGGCACATTCATAATCATTAGGCTTCTTTACCGATATCGTGACAGCTTTTTCGTGATGAGTCCGATGGCGAGTTTGAGTACCACAACTCTAAATATGGCAATGTAATATTTGTAATATGTAATGTAATATTATTATTATAGCAAACAGACAGAAAGGATATAGGACAAACACCCCCCAAAACAGCAGATCATATGTTCATAGCCTCGCTAATTCTGATTCAACTCATCGACTCGATCTACCTGAACTGCATCAACTTAGGGAGACATCTAAATGTGCAGTGTTTGGATCCAGGACCAAGACTGTCCTGCATGTTGGCCTGTATGGTGTAACAGGCAAATAACAAATTTTTTTTAGATTGGATAATACATCTAAATCTGTGAATTTTAAGTTCCTAAAAGTATTGTCACTTGATGCTGCAAGGCTATATATGACCATTAAAATGACATGGTCATCATAATTTGTGAATTATTGCAAAAACATATACTGCTACCAATCATGGGTTATCATAAATATGCTTACTTGACAGATAACAGTTTCACAACACTCTAAATAATTATTCTGCCAGTTAGTTGGCATAGCTTAAAAAATTAGTCATTTAGATTTTTTTTTAAATCCTTAAAATGTTGGGTGTACTCAAATTTATATTTAATAAAATATTTCTGAATGTATAATTCTGTGCAATATGCATAACTTTAAATCAATTAAACAAATTATTCAAATAAAGTCAAGAGTCAGTAGACAGTAAAGTCAGTAGACTTTGGAAAGCTCAAGAGCTGAAAAGGGCTCATAATTCATATTCTCAGGATTCTCTTCTATTAATTCACCAATTAAGTGCTCTATTTGACATGCTCACTGCTTATCCAGTTGTGAAGAAAATCCTGAGAATATGAATTATGAGCCTTTTTCAGCTCTTGAGCTTTCCAAAGCCTAATCAAATTGAGTTGTGCCGACTTTATTTTAATAATTAGTTTAATTTATTTAAAGTTATGCATGCATATTGCACAGAATCATATATTCAGAAATATTTGATATTTGATTTGAACATTTTAAGGATTTTAATTCATGATTGGGAGTTGATTAAGTGCTTGCTAGCTATTATTTGCTCACTGCTTATTCCAGTTGTGAAGAGCATCCTGAAAATATGAATTCTGCCATTCCAACATATCAGAACTTTTTAAGCTATGTTTAATCTAGTTTTGGCCAATATTTTAATGTGATTTAATTTTATTTTGGCTAATATTTTAGTGTGATCACAGCTCAGCATTTTAAAATGCCATCTACTTTGTGTGTATTAATGTGAGATATTATTAAATGTCTAACTCAGCCTGCTGGGTTATCTGATCAACTTTTAATAGAACGTTAGAGTGAAAGTAAAACGAAAAATATAGAAATCAATTATGATGACCATGTAATTTTAAAGGTCGTGTTATTGCAACAGCATTTTTTTATATAAATTTATTTCGCAGTCACTGTTGTCCAGCGCTCTCATTGGCTTAAACAAAGTTTCACTTCATGTCTGCAACAAATAAAAGATTACGCCTAAATTGTAAATATGCAGGAGCATCTTCAGCAGTCATCCTACGTGAATTCACATAGCCTTACAAAAAAAAAAAAAAAAAGACATGGATTTGAATTTCCTGGTAAGTTTTTTTTTTAAATTCTTTAAACTCGATTTGATAAGAGACAAAGGTTTCTTTTACTACTCATTGTAAAACTTTTACTACTCATTGTAAAACATGTTCTGATATGGCCTATTGATACGGTTTGTTGTGTTGGTAGATCTAGCTATCGTTTCATTTAACGTTAGGTGCGAGTAACCTTTTTAAAATCAACAACGTCTCTAAAATAAATTGTTGATTAGTTTTGGGCTTTAGGAAGCATGACATCGCAGAGTAACAGGTTAAATCAATCTGATTTGTTTCAGTCGCAGAAGTCTCTCTGCCGAAGCGCCGTGGGACAGGGTCGCAGGAGGGTCCCTTGCGACAGTTCGGGCTCTCCTGATCTGAGTACCGATGTCGAGGTGAGGGTCCTGGTCATAAACACCGGAGGAACTATTGGAATGATCTTGCATGGCGGAGGTAATTTTCACACCTGACTGCACGATACTAATAAACAGCACCGTTTTTCATAGAATTATGAAGATTCATAGATATAGCCTATTGCAACCAAAAAAAAGACTTTATCTAAAAAAATCATTGGCTTTTTTTGTAATAGCTATTATTGATTTTTACTAATATAGCCTAAATGATTTTAATTAGGCCTATATAAAATGATAAAATGATATGGCACGGCCTGCCATAATCTGATGATGTAGTCTAAAACAAAATGAGCACTGTGTTTCCGAATTAGCTACTTTATTGTTGTATATATGCTAATCAGTAGAACAAATTAATTAATTTAAAAAAAGTTACACTTTCACATTGACTTACCAGCATAACAACGGTTCCTTAAAAAATGCAAATAAAAACACAGGCGTATAAAAAAGAAAGCAACATCCTTACATTATAGGTTATAGGCCTAACCTTATTCCATGAGGCTGTCACTTTGCATAGGCCATTTATCTTTTGATGTGACTGTTTGAGTATTCCAAATCATCCTACAGATAGCCGCTTTTTGTAAAGACGTAATTTCGTAATTTAATTTGTTAATTGAAATAGTGTGTATATTTTATTAAATAAATTGTTGTTCGTTGTTGTATAAAAAAATACTGAGAACAGTTCACCAATGAAACCATGCAAGAGAAAGGCTTTCTCTTTGTTACCAAAGGGGTAACCGTTCCTTCCAACAAGGGAGATAGAAGAACTAACTTCAATGTACTCACAACAAAAGGATTTATTGATAAATATCAAATAATACATACATCAAATCAAAAGAAAGTACATGGTAGAACAAAAAACTAATTTCCCCTCAACGGATGTTACCAACCAGCCAACCCCTATCCAATACACTCCCAACTTTGTCACACAGGACAGTTCAAAATGACACAAAGCAGGCTACATTACACAACCCCAAAATCGTATTAAATAGTTGTTCTTTTACATTTCAACGAAGTCCGCCATTGCGTTGGACTTTAGCTAAAATGTGGCGGCACATTACTGGGGTAAAGAGGCCAGCTGAAACAAAAATTAAATTTTCACTGACTGTCCAAATTTTGCCTTGTTTTAGCCTAGACGTCTGGGCTGTGTTTGTATGGCTAATAGACGTTTTTTAAACGCAAAATTGCTTGCTGGGATGCTTCTGTTTCTGGGAGGCATGCATGGGATTTCCGTGGCTGTCAGTCAGGAAGATTGCAGGCCTAAATACTTGATGTAACAGTGAAGATAAACAGAATTGTCAACGCCAATATTTTGGGACTGTTTAGTTGAAAGTTTGTTTCTATCAGGCTTGTGCCTTATTTGACCATGTCAGCCAGAGCTCTATACACTTACTGCAAGAGTACGATAAAATCACTAAATTCTGCCCATGTACAATAACACAGCTTCAGGAAGCTCACAAACGTCACTCTTTATCTTTAATAAAATCTTATCTGGGTCCAGAGAACTCAGATAGACAAAAAAGGATTGTACTTTCAATCTGTTAGTGTGAGTTACTGTTTAGAGCTTTGTTGTGATAAATATTAGGTTAGATTCTTTATAACTTTATTATTAATGCAGAGTGCAATCAATGAAATAAAGTTAGCATCTAATTGTAAGTTGAAATAGCAATCTCTCTTTCCCTGCCATTTTCGAAAAAATAAAATTATATATATATATATATTTTTTTTTTTTTTTTTTTACATGTTTACATAAGTTTCATGGCCTCCATAATATTATAGTATGAACATGAAAACAGTCGGTACGGCTATATCACAAGAATGAACAGAGTTCTGCTTTTTCACGAGTTCACAAATGATCAAATTCTGTAAATTAAAATAAGATGTTCGTATTCGGCATGCTGTCCAAGGGGAGAGTTCCGAGCTCCGAATTTGGCCTGAACCCAGAGCCTGTTGTGAACCCTGTTGTCAGATGCAACTTTCTTACATGCTTTTCTTTTATATTTGCAGTTCTGTCTCCAGAACCGAATGCTCTTGTTAAAACTCTACGCACACTCCCCATTCTGCATGATGAGCCTTACGCAAAACGGACAAAGCTGTATGAATGTTACAAGCCTCAGGATAAAACACTGGTGCTGCCGTAAGTTCCCATGCAAACATGTAATCAAGTTTATTTAAGGGGGTGGCTGATCAGGAGAGTGTTATGGTCAATTATCTGGTGATACCACTTAGAAACAAAATCTATTTATCATGTAAAGTAAATAAAACCTGTACAATATCCAAACATACTAAACACTGACAATTTTCGGAAAATTGTGTAAATGCTTAAAGAACAGCGGATGTGTGTACAAGGCTAAAAACAACACTATTTTGTATTAGTAGCCACAACACAATAAACCTTTGACGTCATGAACAAAAGATATTGTAAGAACTTTGAAATTGATAAATTTATTTAATCTGGCATCCTAACTAATCATTTATGTATTGTGTGTATAGAATATCATATATTAGATTTTTTGGGGTGTTGTCCCACCAGTTTAGAACCACTAAAATGCTTTCTCCTTATATGCAGAGATGACCCTAAGTAAGACATGACAAGTTTATCTCTCGCAATTCTGACTTTTTTTTTTTGTGAGCTTATATCCCTTACGAAAAAGAGGTATACTTCAGGTTTATTTGATTACTTATAGCAGTACGTGTACTATTTCAATACTGCTTGGGACTGAATTTTCCCACTTTTTAGTATATAAAATTATAATTTTAATAAATTATAAGTATACTTAAGTGTAACAGTTGTAGATCTGCCCCAAACTTCACATGTTTGATAAGAGTCCTGGCCTGAAGACATACATGGAAAAATTCAGTTATAGTCAAAACGCCACCTGCTGACAACAGGAAGTGTGGCACATTAAAATGCCATATTATTCATATATTTACGCCTTAAAAACATATCACCTAGCCTAGAAATCACCCACTGTTCACTGTTTTCCTAAGGCCACTGGGTGGTGGTGGGCCTGGGTGCGAGTGCCCTTTTATCGCTGCTTGCAGCTTTCTTTCTTTTTTGTTTAAGGCTACTAAATGAAATATTGATTGGTTTTTGAACCTGGTTGTCATTATGGTACATGCCCAGTGTATGTTGACTTAAATCGAGCCTCATTTTGTTTTATGCTTTCCTCAGACGATCCAAACTGGACAAGAGGATTGTTTATACGTTTTTAGAGTACTCTCCCCTGCTTGACTCCAGCAACATGACTCCAAATGACTGGATCACTATCGTAAAAGACATTGAGGTGCCTTTTTAACCATCTCTATTTTTTCCCCCCACTTTAGACAGTCAGTGCTGAGAAAATGTTGTTTTGTTCACAGAAATACTATGAGGATTATGATGGCTTTGTTGTTCTGCATGGCACTGACACCATGGCTTACACCGCCTCTGCCTTGTCATTCATGTGTGAGAATCTGGGAAAGCCTGTCGTCCTCACTGGCTCACAGGTAACACGTTTTAAAGGTATTTTAAATGAACTATTCCTTTAACTAACCATTTTATGTGTGGCAGGTGCCCATCTTTGAGATGAGGAGTGATGGGAGGGACAACCTCTTGGGGGCGCTGTTGATTGCAGGACAGTTTGTCATTCCCGAGGTGAGAGTTATTTCTTTTAAGATATGCTTTTTATTACCATTGTAAAAGTAATATGAGCAAGCTGTATGATACAGATATTAAAAATGTTTGTATAGTGTTTGTATGGTGTTTTTGAATATAAAATACATTTTAAGAGTTTGCATGTAGTCTCCCCTTGTTTCCTCTGGGTGCTCTGGTTTCCCCACAATCTAAAAACATACTGCATCGATAGGTGAATTGGAGAAGTTAAAATTGTCTGTAGGTGTGAACGAGAGTGTGAATGTCTGTGTGCAAACTAGGGCTGACCACTAACCAATAAATAACAACTAATTAAAAAAACAATAATAGGTTAATCAGTAATGAAAATCATCGACAACGAATGTCATTTTTGATTTGTCACGTCTGCACGCCAAAATGCACAAAAATCTTCCACTAGTAGCACTGAATCTGTACACCTGTCAAATAAGTCAGTACATGTTTTGATGGTCCATGATAAGATGTTCCAGTGAAGGCTGACACACGACACAGCACATTAAAGGGACATACAATTATTGAAAACTGTTTGAAATGAGCAAGGGACACGAAAATAACCTTTATCTCTTTATTTCTACACAGGTTAGCCTCTATTTTCACCATAAGCTGTACAGAGGCAATCGTGTCACCAAGTTGGACTCTGGAAGCTTTAAAGCATTTGCCTCACCAAATCTTCCGCCATTAGCCAGTTTTGAAGTTGACATCAACAGTAATTCAAGTTCTTCCAACATTTGTGGCTGCAAAAGTTCAGAATATTAGGCTAACATATATAGAGTAAATGTATCTCGCAATCTGTAGTAGATTTCAAGAAGCTTAACAGACTGTGTGTGTTTTCACTGCTCGCAATTTCATGTCAACTTCTCCATTTCTGATGTAATTGCACTAATGTTTGTCTTCTGATTCTGAAATGATAATTTCTTATTGTTTAGTTAACTGGGACACTGTGTGGCGACCAAGCATAACTGCCAAATTCACCGTCAACACACAAATGAACCAAAACGTGGGTCTCCTGCGACTCTTCCCAGGGATTACTACTGATACAGTAAGGCTGGTTGGGAATATCCCACATATTTTGGTCAAACATCTTTAAAGTTGAGTGACAAAACATTTGTAGTAATTTGAAATCTGTTACTGATGATGAAAGTTTAACTCACATGCAGACGTTCTGCTTTGAACACCATTATTTGGTCAGTTGCTGTTGATTTGCTGTTATTTGTTCTGTATGTGATGAGACAGAGCATGTCCTAAAAAAGCCAGAAATTAGCATTAGTATTTACACCACCTCTATTAAGAGCAGTGTGGGAGGAGCAGCAGGTATTTCTGGCTCTTTTCCCTTTTTTTCTCTTCCTTTTTTGATGATCTTGGTTTTTATGAACACATATGCTTTTCTGTTTTATGTTAGATTTTTTTTACGCCTCTTCATGTTCATTTATAGTCATAATGCCAATGTGGCGAACAGGACGGCCGAGGGACGTGAGAGAACGGCGCGAGGCCGGTGGTGCGATTGCTAATGAGCAACACCTGTGAAGCACACCGGTCTCGCATCTCTCACGGAGGAGCGGAAGCATAAAGGAGGAGCGACGACGTTGATGATCGAGAGAGGAACAGGCCTGTATTTTAGTTGTGTTTTGTTTTTGTATTTTATTTTAGTTATATTTATTTTCGGTAGCCAGCAGTCGTCCGCGAGGGGCTGCTGGCGGTATTTTTGTTTGTTTGTTTTATTTAAAATAAATTATATTTTGATTGTTCGCCGGTTCCCGCCTCCTTCTTCCCTGAACATTGCTACACTGGTGCCGAAACCCGGGAAGAGGGAGGAACGCGCTGTCAGAGAGTCCTCGCCGGTGTGGGGAATCCGCGGTGCCATCGAGCATGGTGCGCGAGTCGCCGCCGCTCGCCGTGGGCCGGAGCCTGCTGCCATCCGCCGAGCGAGCGGAGGAGCAGGGAGCGGGGGACTCGCGGCCACGGACGCTCGAGGCGGGGCGCTGGAGTGAGTTGCCGGTGGGACGGTCGAGCTCGCTGCCGGCCGCCTGGGTATTGGAGGGGCGGCTGCCATCCGGGAGGGAGAGGAGGAGTCGCCGCCGCTCGCCGTGGGCCGGAGCCTGCTGCCGTCCACCAGTGAAGGGGAGGAGCAGGGAGCGGGGGACTCCTACCGTCTGCCCAAGGCACCCGAGGAGCCGTCGCCGTCCACCGGGCGGCGGAGGAGCGTCGAGCCGTCCACCGAGGGCTACCCAGCGTCGCCGCCAGGCACCGCGGAGGAGATCGCCTAGCTGGTGGGGGACCAGATGGCAGCGCGTTGTGGGAACCGGACCAATTTTTTTTTCCTCTCTCCCCTCTCTCGATCTGTCGCTCCTCATGCTTCCGTCTCCGTTTCCCTCGGTTTGTCTGTCCATACCCCCCAGGGATCGCCGCCGCCGGGGGGGAGTAGGCACAGGCTCGTGAGTACCCCCCGGCCTGTGAGGGGCGATGGGGGTATGTGGCGAACAGGACGGCCGAGGGACGTGAGAGAACGGCGCGAGGCCGGTGGTGCGATTGCTAATGAGCAGCACCTGTGAAGCACACCGGTCTCGCATCTCTCACGGAGGAGCGGAAGCATAAAGGAGGAGCGACGACGTTGATGATCGAGAGAGGAACAGGCCTGTATTTTAGTTGTGTTTTGTTTTTGTATTTTATTTTAGTTATATTTATTTTCGGTAGCCAGCAGTCGTCCGCGAGGGGCTGCTGGCGGTATTTTTGTTTGTTTGTTTTATTTAAAATAAATTATATTTTGATTGTTCGCCGGTTCCCGCCTCCTTCTTCCCTGAACATTGCTACAGCCAACATTTGTGTTTTTCTCATTATCATTATGGCTTAGCTAAGTTAAGTTAAGCACTGTGTGTATGTATATGAATTATTATTCTTACCAAAAATGTCAAAATATGTTATTTAGAATGATTATATGAAAACATGGTCATCATGGAAGAGATATGTATCTTTTTACATATTTAATGTAAAAAATTTGAAATTAAGAAATGAAGTATTTAATGTATTTTTGAATAAAAAATAAGTAATCATATGCTGGTCAACATTAGTTTTAGTTTTAAATAATAATAATAAAAATAATAATATAAGATCATGGCCATAGTAGTAAATAATGTTAGATTTGAAAAAGGTAAACTGTTGGGGTACGCCAATACCTATTTTATTGTTCTGTTTCACTCAGACTTACATTACATTATGGAAATAAAATGGCTTGTGAATGTTTAATAATAAATAATAATTTAATATCGACAGTTTTTAGATGTTCAAATGAGGTCTATTTTCACATCAGGTCAAGGCCTTTTTGACGGCTCCCATGGAGGGAGTCATTTTGGAGACCTACGGCAGTGGTAATGCCCCTGATAACCGCCAAGACTTGCTGGATGAGATCAGTAAAGCGACTAAGAGAGGACTCATCATTGTCAACTGCACTCAGTGCCTCAGGGGCACAGTCACAATAGCATACGCCACTGGCCAGGTATGTGAGTTTGCTTGAGAAAGGCTTCATGTGGGTTTACTCCAGGAGCGTGTACTTCTTTAATATTCCCTCTCAGGCTCTGGCTAAGGCGGGTGTGGTTGCTGGGTTTGATATGACTCCAGAAGCTGCTCTTTCAAAGCTCTCCTATGTGCTGGCAAAACAAGACATCAGTAAAAAAGAGAAGGAGGAGGTAAATAAAATGACTGTGAAAAGAACAGAATCTAAGTATAAAACAGAAAGTGACAATATTTTGCATGTCCCAGGACAGTTTGCACAGAACAGTGTTAGTAATGTTACTTTATGGATTCAAAACATGTTATTTGTTCATAAGATGATGAGTCGCAACCTGCGTGGTGAGATGGTAGCTGACCTGCAGGGTGCAAAGCTCTCTCTCAGCGACAGTCGCTTTATTCAGGTCATCGCCAGGTCCCTCAGCATTGGCTGTAAAGAGGTGAGGTGGCCAGAGCTTTTTCTTCTAATCTTGTTATTCTGGTTGAGTTTGTATTGCCCCATAATGAACAAGCATATTCAGGACCAGAAGAAGTTGTGATTAATTGCTGTAATCCACTATAATATTATTGATGTCCTTAGGAGCTTGAAGCCATACGAAATGCGCTAACGCCCACTCTGGCCTGTGCTGCTGCTAAGATTGGAGACACTGAGGCTTTAGAGGCCATAAGAGATTTGGTAAGCATTTGGGTGTTTGCTGTAACAGCGAGTGCCTATGCAATGACTTGCATTTGTAACTCTTTGTGCATTTCATGACCCAACAAATGCTAATTCGGTATATACAGTCGGTCTACCAACAGACACAAACAGCAACACACTGATCTGACAAAACCAAGTGTCTGTTGGCGTTGGTCAGCGTGTCAATGCATTGTGAATTGCCTTTAAAGACACTTCCACACAAGCTTAATTTTCAAATGTGCTTACAGCAGAAACGGTCAGTCCAGTTCCATCTGCCATACTGGCAGAATATCCCTTCAACGAGAAATCCAAATAGCTGTTTTAAGGCCTTAGAGCAACTCAACATCTTATAACCTGGCAGTACATAAATCAAGTACTGGAGTAAAAGTATGATACCCTATTAAAACACTACTCCAGTAAAAGTATTAGGTTTTCATTTTCAAATTTATTCGAGTAAAACTGCAAAAGTACTCCATTTTTAATGGTCTCAAGTATTAAAAGTAAAAACTACTGACTGAACGAATGTTTATTTATCAAGTGTATATGTGCCATCCTACTGCTTAAAATTTTTCTTTTATTATCAAAACTTGTCATACACTGATAACTATTACTGATAATTCAGTTGTGTAAACAAGTGAAAATAACAAAATAGGCCATAAATTATATAAAAGTTTGAAAAACAAACTAAATGTGTTTTGACAAACATAAAAAGATGTCACATAGGGCAAACGCAATTTCATCATTTCAAACTGTTATGGCAGCGGGCAGGATGCATGTGCATTAATTTGCGTTATTTTAGCATTATGTTAAGTTTTTATCTAAAACCTACCCCATTCAGATGGTAATAGATAAATATGGACCTGCACACATTCAAGCTTTTCATTTGATGGGCTTAAATTGCTCACTCTTTTACAGCAGATTTGGTATACAAACAACTGGCAGTCCTGATCTATGATTTTCTTTTATACAATAATAAATCTTAAAAATCAGCATTAATAACTCTTCGCATCATCAGTTCAGAGGATCTCCCATTCTTGGCTCATTTTGAGTCAGAATGCAGTGATTGTTAATCAGAGACTCTGACCAGATCATTTGATTGCGTGAACAGATGATATCAGATGCCATCCAGTTCACAAATTAATCGTTCAGTGTGATTGCGAACTGATTTAACAGGTTAACTAAAAACAATCAACTTGTTAATGAATTGGAAACTGCTATTGAGTCACTGAGCTGGTGACGATTTCTTCCGTTCAAAATGGCATGTTTTTATGAGGAAAAAGTAAAAGTTTCCCAAAATGAAGAACAGATACTTTAAAATTATACTTAAGTACAGTAATGAAGTAAAAGTACTTGATTGTACCAAATGGCATAGGGGAAAAAGAGACATAAGAAATTATGCTTTCTTTTTTTGTTATTGTTGTTTATAGGGTACTGACTTGAGCATAGCGGATTATGATGGCCGAACTCCCCTTCACATCGCTGCATGTGAGGGACATCTGAAAGTGGTGCAGTATCTGCTGAGTAAAGGGGCCACAGTTTATATCAAAGATCGCTTTGGCGATACACCACTTCGCAATGCCATTCACCTCAGGTAAGACAGGCCAGTAAGGTCGGATGGTTTAGCTTGATACCTATTTGCATTATATGCATTAGGAAGCTTATAAATGTGTATATAACAGAATGTTTTGCTGTAACTTAAAAATGTTCTCTGTTTTTACCACAACTAATGTGCGGGTGTGCAGATGTGTGTAGGCATGTTGTATAACAGGTCTTTTGTCATGAAACACATTTCTTCCCTTTACACAAACTGACACCACAAGGTTTTTAAAGTCATCTAGAGGTATCGGTTTTTATGTTTTAGTTTGTCAACACACTTTATAGAGCCATTTGATATCATCCATGCCATTCGCATGTTTTAAACATTGATCGTAGGTGCATTACAGTGTAAAATTATACATTTTCCTCGGATTTGCCTTAGCAGTGCAGCACGCTCTTCAAAAACTCTCCAACTTCCCCAGCTCCACTTGTATAGATCTGCTATTCATGTACGTTATATTGTACAGCAGCAGCATGAATTACTTGCTCACAGCTGACTGTTGTGTATGTATTGGGAGTAGAAAGTCCTGTACTTGCTCTGCAGCAGCACAAATAACACTAGCAGCAGTGTAGCAAGACCAAGACCAAACATATCAACATTGTCATATCCATTACCATGCCAAACACTCCGAGAGTTGTCATGACAGAAATACAAACATTGACAGGCAGGTTGGACATTCTATCATTACATTCGGACCAAATGCACACATCCATTTTTCCCCTCATTTGACTAGCGTTCTACATTATATGATAACGCTCTTATTCACATAAATGCTTTTAAACCATTCTAATGTGACTAGACACAAAAGAGAACTCTGTGCGGTGAATCTCCGGTCTGTGTGATACACAACTTGTGCGCACAGACAGTGCACCACCAAACAAACAAAACTCTGCCAAAATGCCCCTTTCGTTGAGCATCGCTGTAAGCACCGTCTTAAACAAGTTAAATAAAGTCTTAAATGAATTTAAAGAGTTATGAGAAAATGGGATGCATTTTAGATCCGCTTCATCCATCATAAAAGTAATCCACACGGCTCCAGGGGGTTAATAAAGGCCATTGTTTTTTGGTGAACTATCCCTTTAAGACATGTCACTTTTGTCTGTCTGTAGGCATAAGGATGTTGTGGAGCTGCTGAGGAAGTGTGGAGCTCACCTCTCCCGTGATGAATTGCAGGATACTGGAACAGAGCTGTGCCGGTCTCTCTCTCTCACACACACACATTTCTTCACACCCTTTCTGTATTTATTCTGGTCTAACCAGTCATTAAGGGACTGTTTACATATACATTGACACAGCAAAGATACAGTATTATTGGAATTTGGATCTAAGCATGGCATCATCTTGTTTCTTGTGTCTTCTGGCATGTAAGACCTTCAAGCTACATCAGTCTTCATACTGAATGTCACCAAAGACCTATAAATCTATAATTGTATTATTAATAATAGCATAAAAATTAATAAAAAAATCTTACTCTATGGAATGTAGTACTCGTAGCCTATTAAACAGTCTGCTGTTTACAACTGACAAGCAGTGTTAGTTGATTCTGTAGACTAAATTCCATTAATTTTAACAAGGTTCATCAAGTCAGAATTTAGAGTCAGAACTGTTTTATACAACAAGTTTTATATTAAACTGCAATCATATCACCTCTCACTAGCAATGATAAATCCCCTCCACATCTAAAACAGATCAGGAGTGTCAATTTAAAGCTGCCGTCTTGCTGACATGAGGTTAAGGTCTCCTCCTGAAGTGATCAACGTATTAAACACATGCCAGAACTTAATTTTCAGGAGCTGGAATAATAATAGTAGCTTCAGGGTTCATGATGGCTCATGTAGATCTTCTGTTGTGTTTTACAGTCTTGCTGCAAGTGGTGACTTGGAGGGATTGAAGATTTGGAAGTTAGCTGGGGTTGATATGGCCATGTTTGGTTATGATGGAAAGACGCCTATTGAAGTGGTGAGTTTAATGGGGATGTGCAGTGTGGAATAGTACATTGCCCAACAACCAGTGCCTGCGGTGTCGTGTCATTTATAAAGCTGTATGAGTGGATGTGAGGCATTTACTTGTTGAGTTCGTCTTCTATGTCGGCAAATGTGTCGATAATGCCATGATTTCTGTAATCATTCATGAATTGACCTCTCTCACCTTCAGGCAAGAGGCTTTGGACATAGTGGACTTGTGGACTTCCTACAGGCCAGCTAAGAGCCAATCTCAGGTATGAAATATATGCTTACAATAACACATGCATTTAGATGCACATTTATCCGAAAATGCATCTTAATACAAGGTTTTTCTTGCTTGATTTCTGGCATATTGTATATATTTTGGGGGTGGGAGGGCTCTAGAAATCCCTGAGCCTGTACACCTTAATCCGCCCCTGCTACACACTATACTTATACACTATGTACTCATCCATGTAGTCTATGAATTTTATGGTTATTTTGTCATTCAACGTCGAAGTCTGGTAGACCCGCCCCCTCCGCTACGTATTTAAAACTGCGACAGTTGAGTTCATGAAGTGTTAGTGCATCATCCGGGTATTTAAAGTGCACTTTTTCTTTTTGGAATTTTCTGTGTGAACGCACTACGCACACTATAGCCTACTTAAAAAAAGTCATAGAATAGTGCATAAGTACGCGAATTGGGACGCACCTACATTGACTTCTGCAGAAACGTGCTAACATTGTTGTTTGTTCTGTGTGTTCTCTAGAATGGCGAGTTTATCAAGCTTACTTTGCCAACCAGATCCTGAGGCCATCCTGCTAGCTGTCACTTTCTGCCATTATCATCTGTCCAGCTTCTCATTTTGTGATTATGTTCACATTTATTCAATTAGCAGAAGCTTTTATCTAAATGATGCACATTTTTCTGTCTGTCACATTCTGCTTAAATGTGAGATATTGTTTTTGTTGTGTTTTGAAATATCTAAGCATGCCTTTGTCTAAAAAGATTAAAATTTCCACATTTCTCAGAGAGCAGCAGTACTATCAGTATCACCTATCCGTGTTGTCTACTTAGTGTAAATGTATTTTTAAAGCATTTACAATAGTAATGGCAGTTAAGCTAAATAGTGTCTTTATGCACCATATTTAGTGAGATGTGCTTTAAAAAAAACTGTCAACATTTTTGAATTGCGTTAAAAAAAATAATGTAAAAAAGTAAAATAAATTAATTTTAATCCAGTGAAAGGTCAGCTGTATTTCTTTATGTATTTGAGTTTTATTCTTCAGCAAAATCAATTTCTTATTTTAACCTGGAAGTTTAAATCACTTATAAAAATTATCTTGAAAATACCTATTTTCTAAACACTTGTTGTCACTTATGCTCTGTACTGGTTTCATTTTCATTGTGTTTCAATTCCTGTTTTACCTGCCTTAGTTAGATTTCCTTTTGTTCTCTTTTTACCACCACTTTGTCTCCTTGGTTACTTATTGATTAGATTACCTGCTTGTATTCAGTTCATTATCTTGAGTATAAAAGCCCCTCAGTTCTGTGTCTGGTGTTGTCCATGCACCGTTGCGTTGAACCTTGTAGTAGGAATTTTAAAAACGAATCATGAACTAACATTCTTTTTCTTTACATGTCTAACATTTTAAAAATAATAATGTATCAGAAGTATTTTTTAGCAGGGTTTTGTTTTCAGAAACTGTAGATATCCTGGCTAGACAGTTATTTTAAATCTAATAGTCCAATGATATACTGAGTATTCAACGATGAACTAACAGTGGACCACCAACCCCATGATTTGGTTGATTTAGATGATTCAGATGATTCTAACATCTACATTTGCTTTGCCAGTAACAGAGGGTGTGGGTGGATGCTGTTTTGCACAAGTTGAACTAATCAAATACGAGAAAAATGACACAATGATCATGAGTAAAATGTCATGTTATTTTGCTGTGTTCTGTATTTCTATCCTTTATAAACTGTTGTATTCTTGATGAAGCTGAGATTCTCAGTGATTGTTACGAGAATTCCGGCACGATTAAAGCATTTTCATTAATGTTTTCATCATTTCATTCAGTTTTTTTTTATATACATTTTTGATTTTTACTATGCACTAGACTAGAGATCTTACTTCTATTCACAAGTGATAGTGTTGTAGTGAAGCACTCTTGATCTTATTCCCGAGTGCTAGTGTTAAAAAAAAAAGGACGAGACGTCGTCTGACTAGAACAGGTATTGAAGTACGCTTAGTAGAGTATAAATCTTTTGGGTGTCTGGGACACCTGGGCAAAACTTAAGTCAGGTGCGTACTGGAAAATCTACCACTTTTTATTTGTTTTATGTTATTAAAGTTATCTACCTTATTTGAACTATATAATCTACATCAGGGGTCCTCAACTCTGGACCTTGAGATATACTTTCTTTGTTTATTTATGTAGATATAGCTTATTTATATATTATTTTATTTACTGACATTACTTAAAACACATCAATATATATTGAAGAAAAGTTTTATTAACACCATGTCCAGATCTTTCAAATCAATAACTTATGCGCACATTAAGGACTAAAAAGTCTTTGACTAGTCAGTGCAGGAGGCTGAAGATGCTTTATACACGCATGTTACATACACATCCATCTCATTAATGAAATCAAATTATTATTATTTTTTTTGCACGATTATAGTGTTGGCTCACCAAATAATTTTTTTATTTTTTTTTTTAAAGAAGAAAAAGCAAACAAACTCCCCATATGGCTAAATGGTTCATCTTACTTTAACCAGTGTGAGGCATTTCACTTTTTTTTTTTTTTTGTGGATCATCCCTTTAATTTCACTGGTTAAAAGCAGTTTAACTAGCCAACCAATTACTAATCTGTCAAATAACTAATTCTACACATACAAAAACACTCAAAGGGACAGTCCCACTGAAGGAACATGAGTAAGTGCTTAGGTCAAGTTGAAAATGGAAGTAGTTCATGGCCTGTAAGAATCAAGCCAACAACTTTCCCAGCCCAGGGGTGCATTTCCCAAAATTATCATTAGTCAAATTTGTTTGCAAGTTCCATTGAGATTTATTGGTAACAACCGAAATTGTGATCATAGTTGGCTTTGGGAAATGCACCCCTGATCTTAAAATCGTATGGATCCCCTTCAAGCGTTTCTGTACACATTTTTGAAGTCCTTTAACCAACAAGCTTTACCTCTCTTTGGTTCCCAAATCTTTTTAATTCACTTCTCTTTAGAAAAGACTAAAACCACCCAAAGAAAACTTAAATTTAGCTCATTTAATAGAGGAAGGTAGCATCATAAACTTTGAACCAGCTCCATGAGGCAAATGTGTGTGCTGTAAAGAATGTAATGTCTAGCCAAGGTCTGAAGAATGATGCGATTACTCGTCTTTATCAGGCTTGTAGATGGACAGGGTTCTGGCTGAGGGGTCGGTGGCCTTGATCCAGCGGGGCATCCAGTAATGTGGCGTCCAGTCGCTGCGGCCGGGGTACTTCTTCTCAAAGACCTGCCTTATGTAGAAGCCTTCTTTGGTTTTGGGGGGGTTGAAAGGGAACAGCTTATCAGCCTTCTCCAACTGAGAGTCGTTCACCTGAAGGAGAGAAGATAGATTAAAGGATACACACCATGTACTGTGCACATCCATGACATCATAGTCTGTGTGTACATGTGTAGTACCTCAGACTCGATGTGCTCCTGCAGGCTTGCGTACCAGGATTTCTTCAAGGATGTCATACCATCACTGAAAGCCTCTTTCCTTCTCCAGAGAATCTCATCTGGGATAAGATTCATCCCTTTAAACGATTCCCTCAGGAGATGCTTCTCCACACCATTCTGCTCCAATCAAACAAGTTATTCAGTTGGATTACAAAAAGCACTAATATGATATTTGAAAAATAAACGCAATACCAATAAATTAAGCATCACTATCATTATTGCTGATATTTGGGCTTTGAGGAGTCAGGACTCGCCTTCGGTGCTCTCATCTCTGCAGGCAGGGACAGGTAGTATGCGGTGAATCTGTGGTCCAGGAAAGGCACTCTCAGCTCCAGTCTAGTGGAAAAGGTTTGACGTCACAAACAGTGGAAATCACTAAGTCACTGTGGGAAGGGAAGAGAAGGAAGGGGTATTGTGTCTTACCCGTGTGCAGCTGTGGTTCTGTCCGCCCTCAGCACATCAAACAGATAAAGCTCTTTCAGCAGACGTACACTTTCCTCAGCGCCCGCTTTAGGGGACGGCGCCTAATTCAATTCAGGTCACAAATTCAGCTCAATCCAAGTCTTAAAATACAGCTAACAGTGCATGACAAGACTCTAATGTCTCACATAGTGACCATACACTGAAAAACTATTTGGACATGCTAAAAAAACAACTATGCAACACCCTTTTTTTTTTTTTTTTTTTTTACTAGCTTCACTTTTCCACCCAATTTTAGTATGAATTTTCATCACCTATCAAAAAAGGACATTTGATTATATTTTATATAATTTAGTGACACTTAGGCCTATACCTTTTCATAAGTGCACTTTTATATATTTAAAGTGACTGTAAATGTAAACTGAGCATATAATGATGTGTACCTCATGAAAGTAGATGTATCCTTGTGTCAGCTCATCAGAACCTTCACCTGAAAATATCACAACGCTGTCTGTCTTCTCACGGATGTACTTTGATATCAAGAACATACCTGCGTAGAAACAAAAACATTTCTGCAAAGCACTGCTGCTACCTAGGGGCTATTAGCTGTAAATTCATATTGCTAAAGAAAGCATGGCTGGCCTGTTACTATTGTGGTGTGCTTTGTTCAGATTCCAAAGTATTGAAATTTATACAAAATTCATTTTTACATGGTGTTTAAACATTAATGTGTGTCCAAAGTGTGTGTAAACGACCACTGGTACAAATCTAACCTTTGTTTATAATCCCCACCAATCAGAAGCAATGTCTGAGAAAATGTGGTTCCAGTTTCCCCCCTACTGAGACATCAGAGTAGGGGCATCTGCCCTATAAGCATAGTTCTGTCAGGACCGCTATCATCAATGATGACTGACAATAAGTATATAGTTTGGATTGGCGGCATGGTTCTGTTCCGGGCAAGAGGAAAAACTTCTTGTTTTCCGGGCAAGTTCCCTGACCATCCATAGCATGGAAAAGAGCAAGGAGAGCAGTGATAACCCCGCGAAACAAAACCATATGCTGACACACCCTAACCACACAAGGACCGCAAGTTTAGCACCCTCCATTTTGAAGATGATCTGCACCGACTTCAGAATCTTCTTATCAGAGATCCTTTCATCTGCATGTCCAAGATCGTCAGACATCAGAAGCTTCAGCTTCAAGGAAACTCCAACAGCCGACCTCATGTCGAATGAGGCAAAACCCCTAAAATACCACATCCATCAATAGATTTTTCTCTCTAATCATAATTAGTCTGAACTCCTGTACTCACCAACAGAGGCACGCACAGTGGTGATGTCATAACTCTCCAAGTGAAAGATGACTTCCTCCACCGCGCGAATACCCTCCTCAGGCGTGAAGTTCACCTCATGGTGTTCACTGCCAATGTAGGCTGCCACCTGCCACACAACACCAGTTAAAAACAACTCGATCTGCTACTAAATACTCCTGGCACTTACCACAAATAGGGAAAAACACAAGGCCTGAAGCTTTAAAAAACAACTCAATATCCATCTATCTTTTTAAACAAATTGTCAGTCAATATAGGTACTTTAACCTTCAGAAAACTGATCGTCAACCTCAGAAAGTCATACTAAATTAATGAGCAGTTCGATTTCTTATGAGATTTCTATGTGATCGTTACAAAACCCCATTTTTAAGGTTGGGACGTGGGAACATTTGACACTTTTAAAATTAGCTACTTTTCACAGCGAGTTAATTTGATAGATAATGGTTGATCTAGCGATCAAAAATCTAAAAATTATCTTTATTTGTATGTTTTCTGAGGTGTACTTTTTTTCCTCTGCTCACTTCTCGCGCTGACTGACACATCTGAATCCTGAGTTTAAAGACTATGTTGGGGAAAAATATCTGATGTCTAACATTATATTAGATCCGTGCATTACAGTAGGTCTTCATATAGGCACATCTATCTCAATGTTAATAAAACAATAAAAGAAAAGAGGGAATCACTTGGTGCTCTTGACTGAACTGCTTTTGTAGCTCTAATCGTTTAATTGTAATGCACACATTAAAGTGATTTTTACACTTGATTATTTGTTTTTTTTATTTGCACAATTTTTTTAAAAATAAAAATGTAAGGAGATATAATGCCAGTAAACATCCTAGAGCACATGTTGTGTGAACCGCTCTATTGTTTTGATCCGTAATTTGAATAGGCCTGCTCTAATGCTTTAAAAACATAGCGTGCCGTGCACTGTATTCATAGAAAGCACCATGCAATTAGGATATCTAGGTGTAAAGTGCATATGACATGCTGAAAATACAGTATCAATACCTTGCGGGCAGCAAGAAGATCTGGGCTGTCATCTGCACCAATGGCAAATGTCTGAATGGGATACTGAAGCTCTTCTTCTTTGGCCAGTTTCACGAGTGTCGCAGCAACCAGACTGGAATCGAGACCACCTGGAAATTAAAACATCATGGATAGGGTGTATGTAATAAAAAGGTCAGAGTAACAAACCCACTTAAAGCAAATAACAAAAAGAGCAGCACAGGCACCTGAGAGGAGGCAGCCGATTCTTCTGTGAGCCATCAAACGTTTCTTTACAGCATTTTCAAACAGGATCCTAATGTTGCTCTTGACCCTCTCCAATTCAAAGCCTGACGGCAAAGGAGAAATTAATTTCTCTATAGTTTTGATTGATGGTACAGTAAATGGTGGTGTAAGCAGATGTATATTACAGGGAGGTTCTAGAAGTAACTCTCAACACTTGTTGTGTTGGCACCGACACAAACCAAGCTGTATTCACGTTACCGTAACTCTTCACTTGATAGCACCATCAAATTAATTCAAATTGCTCCTGTATTATGTATTCAAATTGCATGTATTATATTCTATTAGAAAGTATTAAATCTATTGATCCAGAAGTGGACTAAATTGTCCAACATGTGAATATCTCAGTTTCAGTGTCACACAAAGCTATCAAATGGCTTCAGAACACGTGGAATAGAAATGCACAAGTAATCTGGACTATTTTTACGTCACTATATGACATCTACCTGTGCCAAGGCCCTGAAGGTTGTTATAGGAGGCGTGTTTAGGTTCATCTGTGCAGCAGTGGAAGCGACCCATCTGAAGAGACTTGACTTTTCCAGAGAGCTTCAAGTCAAACTCCTCAAAGTGTCCTGGGGGGAAGGGGGTGATCTCTGCAGGGGTGGACATGGAGTGTGTGATCTCTGTCAAACCTGTTTGGATTAAATCGCAGTGAAATTGTGATGTTCAAATTAAATTCTGGAAAAAAAGGTGTGCTCAAGGTATTGCACGAGGAGATAGGGCTGCACGATTTTAATTGAAAATGTGATTTAAAAAAATAAAAAAATAAATAATAATAATAAAATAAACCCTTAATATTTTATTTCAGCAGAAAACCTCAGGGAGCCTTCTATTTTGGATTATAAGCACTTCTCATCACAAGTTTGGGAAGATGGTTGACACGTGTGTTCCCAAATGCAACCCAAACTCAAGCAAATGCAGAGATGAGTTTGAGTAGAGCAGCATTTACTGTGAACCAAGCCAGTCTTAGACACTGAAAACGCCAGATGATGAGCTGCAGGTACATAAAAGAACAGTGCCGTGCCTCACTCTGAAACATGCAGCACAAACATTAGAGCTGCTCTAGACTAAAGGGTTTTTCTGATCGACCAGTAGTGATTGTCACTCGCATGAATGAGTAACGATTTGCCTCCGATTTTGTGCATTTGTTGGCGATTTCGCAAAGTCTGTCAGCGAGTGGAAATCAGGGCTAAAATCGTGCAGTGTGAACTCGGCATTAGTGGGATTTCGTTTAGTTTCAATTATTCGTGCAGCCCTACCAGAGAAGGTGCTTTACATTATTGATACCTTTGGCCTCAGAACTGACAGCTAGAAAGCCATCGTCGGTGAGCAGTTTGAACAGTGGTCTCACACCGTACGTGTCCCTCCCCAAGAAAACCTTTTTGTTAGCAGTGTCCAACAGGATGAATGCGAACACGCCATCTAACAGAGTTGGCATCTTCTCGATTCCAAAGCGATCGTACAGGTGCAGAAGGATCTCTCCATCCACTTTGGTCTGATACTCAAACTCAAAGTGCTCCTTCAGCTATAAGGAAAAAGACAGATCATTAGATGCATGATAAACCATGAAGGAATTGGAGAGACGATGTGAGGTGGAGAGTCATACTGGCACAATAAATGTGGCAAATGCCACAGTTGCACACTAGGGTTGTACCGGTATACTAGTATGGTGGTATATGAAAGTGTACGATTATATCTTGCACATCAAAGGTATTTGAAAAAACAAAATCCAGAAGGAGAGTCCCACCAGTCAGTACGAAACTTCTTTTCACTAGACTGCTCACTCTCTTACGCTCGACTTGCTCCACCCACACATATACAGCAGAGAAAATGTTATAGACAAGAGGCTGTTATCAATTATCTCTTTCCCCCACCGAAAAAAATATGGGAACACTTTAGATATCGAAGAAATAAACGCATTGTCGTTCTTGAAGATAGATAGCTAATTTGCAAAAAAGAATCGAGAATACAATCTCTCCATACAAATAAAGGAATGTTGAAGTTAAAAAATTATTACAGTCAGATATCCCTGTTGTACATATTGTATGTACTTCTCATAATAATAATAATAATTTATTTAAACATTATTTAAGCTATTTTTCCATGTTTTAATTTATCATAACGAAACTCAGCATGGGTCATCGGGACGATGCCCTGAAGTAGTCTGAGAAGTTTCGGATCTTTACATGCTTATAACTTTGGTTGTGGTTGACTTATTTTCATGAGCGTCCTCTCCTTAGATTCCTGAATCCTTGCCGAGTCCAGAGATACATGATGGGTTTTGCTTTGTGGTTTTTCCTATGTTGTAATTTAGCGTTAAAACAACTTTTGCAAATATATTTGAAACCCCCAGTCCGATTGAGACGAAACCACGGTAGGAAATTTGGAAACATAGCAAGTTGACAATTGTGCTTGTAAGTGTAAAAAAAATGCAACCAAAGTTTGATGTGGGTCATTTTTCATGTGCTCATACATATAAATGTCTTTAACTCCAAAACTAATTTAGTCTTCAACTTTTTAGTGAAATAAAGTGAAAGTGAAACAGGCCAAGGATGTTACTTACCCGGATGTGGTTGTAGATCTCTCCGTTGTAACACAACCAGAGGTAGGGAAACTTCTTGACACGCAGAGGCTGCATGCCATACAGCTGGTCCACAATAGCAAGGCGGTGAAACCCAAAGCAGCAGTTGGTGAATCCATTGACATTCTCGAAGCGGAAAGCATCTGGACCACGATGGGCGATCTTCATGGCATTGGTGCACTGAGCCGCGAGGCACTCATCACTACCAAACAAGGCCCATATACCACACATTCTGATGGGAATAAATTGCATTAAAACTAAAAGGAAATCAAATTAGTAATGCTATCCAAACATTTTAAACACAATAATTCAAAACTGTTGCATACACAAACACACAAAATTACCATTGAAACGGTACACAAAAATTTGTCAAAGAGACACTCAGATGTAAACAAACCCAACACAAAAGTGGACAAGACAGACTGAATTAAAATTATTTGAATTCACTATTTTCTGTTTCTGACAGCGCAAATTCCTTTCCTTCTTTTTTTGCATTTAGTTTTACGTTTTCTGTCATATTTGATACATCAGATCAATGAGAATATGAGGCTCACACGTAATTTTATCCAGAGCTTTATTCTCCTGGGAAGTGTAGTGATTTAAAAAAATATATATTTATTGTCATTACAAAGTTTGGAGCACAAGAACAAATGGGAAAAAAAGTCTTCTATATTTGATTAATATGTTATGCTATGTCCACTGTAGTGGTCATCAGGACTCAGCCGTTCAAAAAATAAAATGACATGAAAAGACATTTATAGGCAAAAACAATGGACTTTTTTCTTTCTTTCACCAATCAATTTGTAGGTTTCAGGATTTTTTAACCAAATATTATATAAAAATGATTCTTAACTATGTTATGAAAGACACAACAGAATGATTTGATATTTTGCAATATATGTGTAAAATTAAATGGCCATAAATGGGTAGTCCCATTCTATACAATGCATCTAATTTGCATATATGTGTTCTTGGGGCAACATGTAAGGAAAAAAGAAGTATGGGAGTAGTAAATCGTTTTCATTAGAATATCTAATATTTCATAGGAATATTCATATATAATTTATTTTCCTATTCACTTGACTGATTCTGATATTCACAGTGGACATTTGAAATAGATATAGTCCTGAATAGTCCTGTCTCGTAACAATTTCCTGAGATATTGATTAAAATTTGTGCAAAAATGCAAGATGGAGTTGTCATGTTGAAACCTTCAAACATTTGGTATCTCTGAAAAACTTGAAACTGTGACATACGGTTTCAGAGAGATTCACTGAAACATAATGTCCACTATAGTGGACAAAATGCTATGCCTGGGTCTCAGAAGGATATAGTGTTAAGAGGTTTTTGCAACTTATATATACTATAACAATAATACTGTACACAATGAAAAAAAGCATTTATTGTGATAATAGAACATGATATGGTCACATGGCTATACTCACTAGTCCGCTTTTACAGCCTTGTGTTTATACTCACTATATTGCAAACTATTCCAACTCAAACTGTCAGGGAAAGTGTTTTAAGTCACCCCTGCAGCACTCTTATTGCGTCAGAAAAAAATTGCATTGCCTATTGGACGTTGGATTTTCAATCAATATTTTTATCATTTGCATTTTCCAAAATGAAATTCAGGCCCTGAGTATTGTTCTTTTTTTTACTGTTGTACTGACTTAAGTATTGAGTATTGTGTACTTTTTGTGGTATCAGCACCATCTACTAGAGTTTTGGTATTTTAACATCAAAAGTAACTGTAAATTTTCACCTCACGATTATTCTGACTTTTTTAACATAATTGCATGATAAACTCGCAATTCCATGTTATAAAGTCTGAACTGCGAGATAAAAAAAAAACAAAAATATATTTTATAGGTTTGACAGGAAAGGCTGCTGTGGTTAAACATGTGAAAATGTACAAAGCTGGAGAATAACAACTGAACTAGTAAAACCTGTCCTCTTATGGTTGAACTGTAGAAACAGTTAAACTGTTTTGTAGTGTATATCAACATAATAATCTCACTAGTATGCTATGCACCAGTTTGTTGAATGTGCAAAAATGCCATGACTATTCAGTGTAATGTGCACTGATATACCGTAGCTCAGTGTTAGTGTGTGGCATTGAGAAAGAGAGAGATGTTTTTATTATTATTATTTCCTCATTCTTATTTTGTTTCTTGCCTGATTTAAAACTGTACATGTATATGATCTCAGACTCTTCCAATAAGAAAACTCTAAAAACTGTGAATCTTTTCAAAAGTTATATATTTTCTTGCTCCCTGGCATGTAATATATCATTGCCATTTTGTGTTTCTTGTGTTAAAAAAAAAATAGAAAAAAAGTGGTAGTGTTATTACTTTTTTTATTTAACATAATGAGCAAAATATACATCTACAATGGCATTCATAAATGCAAATAAACAAGTATCAAGCAATGTAAGTATAAGGTTAGATTATTAAAATGTTTAAAAAAAGTATAAGGGTGTCTCCTCATTCGCCTTCTGATAACTCTCATAGCGTGGTGGAAGTATGAAAAGAAGTCGGAATTGCGTGATATAATCTCGCAATAGGCCAACTGCCTTTTTTCTCACAATTGCAGTTTCTTGACAGTCTCGCAATTAAGTTAGATCTGGCAATTGTGAGGATAAAACTCGCAGTTATGGAAACAAAACGTCAAAATTGTGAGATGCTATTCTCAATTATCATTCATTTATTTATTTAATTTATAATTTCGTGGCAGAAAAAAAATCTTTTACATGTATGACAGGAAAAGCTGTGGTTATTACAAAAATGTACCAAGCTGGAGAATGCCAATATGTTATAATCACATAGCATATTAAACCGTGTAATCAATTCTTAATAAATAGAATTGATAGCCTACAACGTGTAGCTAGGCCTACCTGTAAAATATGTATCTCGGAAGAGGTGTGAGTCCGTGATAAGAAGCTTCTCCTTCAGTGAAGTCCGGCTGATGAAATAAAGCACCTGCTGCTGTATTTCAGCATAGCCTTGGCGCTGCTGATTGGTCGATTTTGCAACGTTGCCAACTGTTCAGCATAGGTTTGGTTCCTGGAAGCATTTAGACTGACTTGCGATTGTTTTGATTTTGTTGTTGTTTTTTGTTGTTGAGGATGTCAAAATGTGCGCAGACACCATCACTGCGAGATGCATGCCGGTAACACGTGGTGACAAATCGAGTCCCCCCTTGCACAGGTGTCTTAGAACCCCATTGGCTCAAATTACTTTTAATAGGTAGGCCTTTATTTTTATATTGTAAGCCATACGTATTTTAAAGTAATCGTTCGTATTCAGGCTACTTAGGATAATAATTAGGCTAACTGGAAGTTGATGGATACCCGATTTCCAGGAAGGAACCGATTTGTCATGAGTCATGACACTAGAAATGTGCGACTAGAAAAGTGCGGCAAAAGCACAATGGAAATGAATTTTAATTAAAATTTGTATAGGCTATATTGAACATTAAACATATCAAAAATACAAACAAGATAAATAGGAAACATACCATGTATACATAACTTGTGAGAAAGAAAGGACAAAAAAGTAAGAGAACAAAATAATAGGCAAACTGAGAACAAGAAGGGTAGCCTAAATATTTATAATCAACGTAAAAGAGGGGAGGGGATTTAGGCCTACATCAACGTCCTTTTTACAAAATACACCATTTTCAGAGAGATCAGTTTTATATCTCTTTAGGAACAGGTTAGTTGGATAAATTGGATTTTAATTTCACTAAATTTAATATTAACACAGTATTTGTTATTATAAGTCCAATTTAATTTCCAATTCATATTCTCAAAATGGTTATTCCAGAAATACTTATGTCGAAATGTTTCAGGGCAATGAGTCAAACATCTAAAAAATATATATATATTATATTTTTATCTTTAATATTAACTCAATATTAACATTTAATAGGATATCTTTATTAAACGTTAACTGCTTATAAAACTCAATAAAGCCCAGCAAACTCTACAAAAAACCTGCTGGTATTGCATCAAATTCTCATGGAGGAATTGGAATACTAAATTTCAGTAATGATGGAAATGATTGACATGACAGTGCTGTAGATAGACACACCACATCATTCCGTTTGATGTTAGTTGTTTGAATAAATATTTTGCAATATTATAAAAATACAGTTGAGCTTTGACAATTATTTTCAGTTAATTTGACAGTTTGTTGCAGCATTAAAAGCGGCTTTTAGTAGTAGAATTGCAGACACAAAAATACTATAACTTGCATTTTGTGATTGATATGCTTTGCAGTGAATTCATTGAATCAGCTTATGTGTTTGATAAAGTCAACTAGTAAAACCTTTCCTCTCATGGCTGGCTCAAAACTTTTTGTAATTTAAAATAAAAATAAAAATGGAATTGTTATTGTGTTAACTTGTTAATTGGTTTTTAGTCTTTTATTTGCCTTAATAATTTCTTATTTTGTTTTTGGATTTGATATTTTGTTTTTGGAATTGTGGTTTGTTTTGCACTTCTCGCCCACCGTACTATGGGGTCTGTGCCCTGAAAAAGTTGAAGACCCCTGTGTTATTATATTGATGTTTTGTTATGTAATGTGTTTTTTGCCCATGGAAAGCATGAATTTAACTAGCTAATTCTGGGCTGCTCTTTTACTGTCCATTGCCCCTGTCAAATAAAGAATTTAAAAAAAATTATAATAACAATAACTTAAGTCTGATCAGTGCACCTACATCCCTCCTTAAGAACCGGCCCAAGTCTCTGTCCTGGACCCCTGCTGCAACAGAAGGTTTTCATCAGCTGAACGAAGCCTATACACAGCTCCTGGCTCAACCCAACTCGGAACTACCTTTTTTTTGTCGTTGAGGTCTCCGCGTTCACCACAGGGGTAGCTGTTCGGCTGAGCGTAATTATGACATCTGGAACCAGAAACTGATGGCTATAACTGGTCGGAAGAAGGGGACACTGGCTGAAGGGAGCCAAACATCAGTTTGAAGTCATCACTGATCATTGGTAGTGTGGTATATGGTTCAGCCTCAAAAACCTTAGAAAAACTCATTACAATTCAAGCTCAAGCTATGAGACATCAGTGTTGTGGAGCAGTAAAGACAACACCCATTCCAGCTTTGTAAGATTCCGAGCATCAGACCACTGGGGCTACTTTTTTAATTCCAGACAGTGAAAATCAAAGGATCAGTGGAATAAAGAGAACATCAAATCCTTTAGGAGTCTGAAATTATGGCAATACTCTTGGCATTGCAATGGGTAGAAGAGCATAAACCTGGAAATGTTTTAATTTGTTCTGGCTCAGTTTCATATTACAAATACATTCAGGAATTGTTCAAAATGATATAGTTTTATATGGGTTCCAGCAGCGAGATACAGAGAAAATACAGAGAGAAACAATATACAAGTTCCATTAAGCAAGTCAGAAATTAAGGCTTTAATCTGGAATAAAGCGATAGAAGAATGGCAAGTAAAGTGGAACAATGGAAAAAAAAGGTAGACTTCTTTATAGCTTAATTAATAAAAGAGAATATATATGTAAAATCAAGGAAAGAAGAGGTTATTTATAATAGAATAATTTAGGGCATTTCAATTTAAATAGCACACTTAAAATAGGGAAACATCCAAATGGGTTATGTGAACATCATATTGAAGAAACAATACCTCACACGATTCTTGAATAGTATGAACAAGAAAGGAACAAAATGATAGGAGAAACAAAAAAAAAAATAGAATTCAAGAATACAATTTTAAGGTCTTAATAAAATGGTCAATTAAATAAATAGTAAAGCATTCTTTGATTATATTAGGAGCTGAAACAGAATATAAAACTCTGTTCCACACTCCGGAGCGAAAGGTGGCGGTCATCCACCCAAACTCGGTTGCCAGCCGCCATTTAAAACCAAGAAGAAGAAGAAGAAGAAGAAGAAGGAATGCACCGCACGTCATTACGGGAAGTTCCTCCTCCCTGCCTGCCCTGCAAACCCATGTCAAAGCCTTCTTTTACTGTCTATGGTCAAAGCCCGTCTACGGAACCCATATTAGACATTCTCTGCCCATGTGCAAACCTCGCCGACCGGTTACATCCAGTCGATCACACCTCACAAGCCTATTTTGGGTCCCTCTATGGAGGAGGGGAGAGAGAGGAAATGTTTGAAAAACCTAAACTAAATTGCATGTTTTTTTTTTAACTCTCAGGCATTAAAGCTGACACTGTAATATATAGCAGCTATGTGATTCGAAAAGTAGAAGAGTATATAGCTATAGCAAAGCTACTCGATTTAGTAGACCCCCCCCCCAGCGACGGCCCTGCAGTCACATGACCTTAGACCGGCATGACAACTTCACATTCGACCAATCAGCAGCAAATGTGAGCTTTTGGGTAGGAACCAGGAACAAACATGTAATGCAATGCAGCACGTGTGTTTCATCAGCCGATCCTCACTGAAGAAGAAAGGGAGCTTCTCACAACTCATCCGAGATAAACCCAAATCAAGCATCTTTTAAAGGTAACGTTAGCACGTCTCTTATCTGATTGATTTGTTACGGGTTTTTAAAATGTAAAGAAGTGATTGTAAGTGATTATATGGGAGTTGGTATAGAGAGTGCTTTAAATGTTAAACCACAGCAGTTGTGCAGCTTTCCTGTCCAATACAATTAACCGATGTAGATTATTTGTGATAAACGAACAGCTTAAACATAAATATGTCAAACAATCGAGTAAGGTTTTTTCCTATTGAGAATATGATGCTGATCTACACGACTAGCGTTACACAGTTTTCCTGTTCAAGCCAGCCACGAGGACATGTTTAAGATGACAATATTAAAGTCACTATGAAATCAAAAATGGAAAATTCTTATTTTTTTATGTAACATTGTAGTATTAATTATAAATAACTTATCCGTGCACTAAATGATTTTTTTCTAAATTCATGTGCCCTCGTAATCTTTAATAAAATACGTTGACCTCCCCTCGCCCTCTAACGACTCGTCATCAGGTGTGTTCGACATCGACTGTGGATGTAAGGGAGGGAGGAGCTGAAAGCTGTGGCAGTCATGCACGTGCTGTCATCACCGACATAAATGCAATATTTGTCTAATACACAGATTTCAGATACATTTTTCATTCAATAATTTGTTTCATACTGCTTTATAAAGTTCAACCTAACATAAGCCCATACTATTTAAATACCAATGTAGTGGGGTCTACGTTTTAGACCCCACTATAAATTATACTATAAATGAAAACACAAGTTAGGCTATAATGGCATTCATTATAAACCATGTACAAGCAAGCCAAAATTAATTTAATTTAAAGAGAAACTTGCAATTGTACTCTCATTCCTCTTTCATTTGGCAATAATTCATATTCACTATGTATGTGAAACTATTGTTCATTATGTAAACAAGGCTTATACTATTCCAATATCCACACAAAATATCATCCTTCGCATGCGCAAAAATATGTTTGCTTGGGCATTGGGTGCATTGACAGGCACAGATTGTACAGAGGACCATTTAAATTGAGCAGTGTTACTTTTATGTTTGTTTGCCTGCATTTTAGTTTCCTGATGAATGGCAGAAACTAATGTTAACATGATGCCTTATTGTAAATTGTTACCAAAACCTTTAAGGGTCATGAAACCCTCCTCTTTTTGTCTACCTCACAATCTTTTTGAAAAATGCAACTTAAATGGGCGTGTTTGGCAGTGAGAAGAAGGGAGGGAAGTGGGTTTTGCGGTGCAAGGCAAGAGAGGAAGAGCAACTGTCTGTGCCCCATACCAACTCACACAAAAAATCAGGGGTAAAACGTGTGGAAATGTAAGATTTTTATAGCTTTAAGTCAAATGAAATGCACTGAGAAACGTCTGTTTGTCCTTTTTAAAGAAACTGAATGCTCTGCTTTAAATATTAGATTAACCCTTTGACCCATACAGTCACACTGATGTGATTAGAACATTGAGTGCAGCATCAGGTGATCTAAATTCAAATTAGCTTTTGTGCTTTGGCTGGTGTTGAGCCAGAGACGGGCGAGCTCAGCACTTGTCATATATCACAGCTATATTGTCTCACGGTTTGACACGTCTGTCATTGAAAAGCACACATGTGCAATTAAGAGACAGTGCCTTCTCATAGGATAAAAAAAAAAAACTCATGAATAATTGTGTCATCAAAGTATTATAGAGCAGGACATGATGTAGATTTTAAACCAGGAAGACTAATAGTAGTAGAAAACTCAATTAATCAGTTTTCCCCTACAATTATATCTAACAGATGCTAACATTGTCTTCAATGATGTTCAACACACACCTCTGTTAAAATCTCAGAAAATTTAGTTTAGGGTTTCATTTTTATTTATTTATATATATATATATATGCACTTTTTTATATTAATGATCTGAGCATTTGTGAAATAATTTTATAAAACTATATTACCTGAACAGAATATATTAATTTTATGTAGTGATTGTCATTCTAACTTCTTGAGACTTTTGGCTTAAAGTAATTCTTATCAGATGACTCCATCTAGCCCATTTACTCCTAAAACGCTTGGCAAAAACGCCTATAAAAACCTGTTATTCTAGGATAAATATCGTTATCTCCTGAGGGTTTTCTGAAGAAAAAAAAAACTAAGAATTGTCAACGTCTACCAAAACCTTAATATCTAAGCCTCTGTAGCACTTAGAAACATGAAATAAAATAAATTTTAAAGGTAAGAATCACAGGGTTTATTAAAACATGCTCCCTTAGCACTAACATAACACATTTTTCTAAAAATTCTCACAATCATATGGGGAAGAAAAATAAAATAAATCAATTATATAAAATATAACAAATAACATTGTAAACATGCCAACACACAATATTAATATTTATTATGATATTTATTCATTATGCCAGTATTTTACTTATTAACATTATTGTATTATTAAAATTATCAACCATCATCACCATAATTATATCATTTATTATGCTATTTATTCATTATGCCAGTATTGAATTTATATATTAACATTATTGTATTTATTATTATCATTATCAACATCATCTCATAATTATATTATTTATTATGCTATTTATTCATTGTGCCATTATTGTATTACTGTTTATTATGCTAGTTATTCATTATAAAAAGAAAAGAAAACACAAATCATTATCTCCAGATCATGTCAAAGCAGTCCCTTGACATGGCCTTGGGGTTGTTGGTCTGGTACAACCATTTTGTCTGCCTCCAAAAATCCCAGCGTGCTGGCAGCTTCAAAATACCGAATGCGAGAGACAGACGGTATTCAGATGATATACAGACAAATGTCTTCATCTCCGTTTTGGAGACAGGGTTCCACTTCGAGTTGGTGGGCGTTGGTTCAACGTACCGATTAGTTTCCGTCACCAACATGTCCCAAAGCTCATCGGTAAAAATACACAGCATCCACGGGGATCGGCTGTTTCACTCCCAATTTGCGGGTGAACTACTTCACCTTGCACGGCTGATAACCCTCGGTTCTCCAGTCTACCTGGAATCCGTAAAAGCCATCATCCTCCTCTCCATCTGTGTCCCACAAATCCCACTCCTGTGCTCTATCCAAAGTATCATCCGGCATGTTTTCATCATAATCATCCTCAACCACCTCCTCCCTCTCTTACACCTCACTATTTTCCAACTCAATGTCACTGCCCTCGCTGTCAAAATCCTCCTCTGTCGTTGCCACTTTCTCACTCGCGTCTCCAAAAAATCCAAAACAAATGCACGTGTATGTCTGATTGATTGACGTGATTTTCAGTGAACCACAGTACATTTGGGTGGTCACGTGGTCTTTAAAAAATCAAGACCCACCTCATGTGTATTTGAACCAATGACAGTGTGTTCTATGCTGCACGCGCCATGAAAAGGATGACGAATACAAAATGCTGCACCACGCAGAAGCCGGCAGGAGCGCAATGCAGAAACCGGCGTTAGATGTAATGTTTCGGTTCACAGCAACCGGCACAAATGGGCTAGTCTACAACTTTAGTATTATTTGCAATATCGGTCAGCTGAATTATCTGGTAGTCTATCTAAAAAAAAAAAAGATTGTTACGCCCCAGAGCTTCAAATATTCATGAAACTAAGCATGTTTCCTCGACTTGTTCTCCATATGTAAAAAGTTTTGAGGAGTTTGATCAATGCAATGTTAATTCTTAACTAATCTTAACAATCTTAGTTGATGTTAAGTTGGTCGTAGCTAGTGACTGTAAATTAGAAAGTTGTCCGGCTTGATGAGAACAATATATGTACTGAGTTTGGTGACTTTAGGAAAAACTAACCCCAAAGCTTTGTCAAAACGCCCATTTCTGAGCTTTTGCCAGTGTCTAACTATCATTAATGCTGATCTGTGTCGAGTATATTTTTTTTTCCCCAAAAACAACTGAAAAGAATAAAAGAAAGAGAGAAAAGAGATTCTGCCCATAATGAGCTAACTGGCTGTTATTTAATCATGCTCTCTGTACTTTGATGGCATGTAGCTCAGTCATGTGGTATTGAGGCCATCTGAAGTCTGGAAAAAATGTCAAACTGGCATGCACTTGAAGTCAGATAGTAGACCAGTAGGTCTGTTAAAACATTTGGACATGATTACTTTAGCTCCCTTCTAATTTTAATGACATTTGTATGCATTGTTTTTTCCAGCATCAGAATGTGTGGTATATGGGCCTTGTTTGGTAGTGATGAGTGCCTCGCGGCTCAGTGCACCAATGCCATGAAGATCGCCCATCGTGGTCCAGATGCTTTCCGCTTCGAGAATGTCAATGGATTCACCAACTGCTGCTTTGGGTTTCACCGCCTTGCTATTGTGGACCAGCTGTATGGCATGCAGCCTCTGCGTGTCAAGAAGTTTCCCTACCTCTGGTTGTGTTACAACGGCGAGATCTACAACCACATCACAGTAAGTAGGTGAATGTTTTTCACACAAAAATACAATTTTACACACACACACACACACACACACACACACACACACACACACACACACACACACACACACAGACCCACCCACCCACACACACCCAAAGTGCTTACATTTATTAGACCACCTGTCTAAGAACAAAAATGTTTTAGAAATGTCAAAACTTATTTAAAACTAAATATTTTATTGTCATTTGTTAGTAAATAACAAATTGAAACAACTA
Source organism: Meda fulgida (assembly GCA_030578275.1). Lineage (NCBI taxonomy): Eukaryota > Metazoa > Chordata > Actinopteri > Cypriniformes > Leuciscidae > Meda > Meda fulgida. The sequence continues at coordinate 6,712,457 of CM060639.1, read as the reverse complement.
AATATTCGTTATTTAGTCACATATGCAAGTGATTTACACACAATGTCCACTACATAGGCAAACATAGGCTGCATTTACACTGCAGGAGTTGATGCCCAATTCTGATTTTTACCAATTTTTTGAGTAACATCTTGCATCTCCTTTTAAAAGTGACCCATATCCAATGTCTGTTTACACTATACACTTAGCTAAACAACCCTAGGTAGATGTACATACCTGGAAAAGCTTAGCTTGAAAAGGTGGTAAAATTGTGCAATTTGCAGTGGATGCAGATAAAATAAGTTCAAGTTTTGCTTTTTGCACCATCTTTAAAGCTCAGCAAAATATTGCTCTCTTAAAGGGATAGTTCATCCAAAATGTTCAATTGTCATTTCCACAGCCAGAAACCGCACAAGATTTGCGTTGCATCACAATCTTGTATACAACTACTTTAGATCCACTCACTTTTCATCGACTGAACATCAGTGGAATCAATGTGATGTAAAAGTAGGCGTTGTTGTCTTGGTACAGAGGCAGTCATATTAAAATAATTGTGCCCCGTGACGTCACATGCCACCTATATGAATGCTTTTTTATTGATGACAAGGATGTTTTAAGTTATGGAACTTGCTGGATGTATTAATGATACAAAGACCTCATGTATGCCAAAAGTTCAAGGAACATTTTATTTCTCATGTCATGACCTCTTTAAGGCCTTTGTGTGATTGAGTCATGTGATCGTAGGTGGTTTAACTTTACATCTAATGATCTGTCTTTTTCCTTATAGCTGAAGGAGCACTTTGAGTTTGAGTATCAGACCAAAGTGGATGGAGAGATCCTTCTGCACCTGTACGATCGCTTTGGAATCGAGAAGATGCCAACTCTGTTAGATGGCGTGTTCGCATTCATCCTGTTGGACACTGCTAACAGAAAGGTTTTCTTGGGGAGGGACACGTACGGTGTGAGACCACTGTTCAAACTGCTCACCGACGATGGCTTTCTAGCTGTCAGTTCTGAGGCCAAAGGTATAATGAATAAAACCAAGTCATATTTGTCCTCTCCTGGTAGGGCTGCACAATAGATTTAACTAAAACCGTAATTCCGATTAGGGGTGGGGGGAAAAAACTATTCTTAGATGCATCGCGATGTGGACGTGGACGATTCTGAATCAATGCACAAATGTCAAAAGTCGATTTTCTAAAAAAAAAAAAAAAAAAAAAATTTTTTCTAATGACGTAATATTGACGGAACGTAAAAGGCGAAACACTGAAGCGCGAAAGTGCAGCGCATGGACAGTCCGTGGCGTGCGCATAAGAGACGCATGATGGCTGAACACAAAATCCGAACGGTACCCCTCGGAGTTAAAAGCTAATGTATGGAAGATTGGCATAATTTCATTGTGGCCTTTTTTCTATTTTTTTTTTATGAGAGCTGCTTTCTGTATTGTTTAGTTTTTACATCAATATAATGTACGTATAACAGATCTATTTACAGCATATGTAGGTTTACTGTACTGCCCTCCACAGTCACAGTGTGTATCAGTGCAATGCCAGTCACAAAAAGTTACCTTTTGACTGTGCTCTTTACAGATGATGTACTTCTTTTTTTTTTTTGTATAAGCTGTTTTTGATTGTGGCATACAGCAACAATTTCAAGTCACAAGTCTTGGACTCTTTATTATTTGTGTATAAAAGCAGCTTTGTATGTTATATACAAATACTAATTATATAATACTAATTATTCAGAATATGTGTAAGTCCACAAGCATTATATTTGTATGAAAGCTGCTGGTACATCATTCTATATTTTTTGTATGAAAGCTGTTTTTGATTTTGCTATGTCTGCTTGTGCATAATATATTGCATAGCCTACATTACATTCACTATATTTGTTTCCATATCTCCCAAAATATCAACATTGTTTGTAGGATATCATTGGGCAGGATGTTAAATATGTATATTTTTAAATAAGTACAGATTTTCTTTATCCATTTTGAAAATCGTAGAAAGTACCGAGATGTCGTATATCACCATTATCCAAAAAATACAGAGATATGACTTTTTGGCCATATCGCCCAGCCCTAGCAGGCACACATTTCTTTTCCTGTTGGTTCTTTGTAATGTTGGGACAAATGCTGGCTAATGTAACCTTACAGTTGACTTGCCAAATCACTTCCATTTGTTTTATTAATAAAAGATATTGGAAGTAAATTCTATATGGGTCATTATAAATACTTTGCTTTAAAAGTACCAAGTAGTCACAAAAATAAAAAGCATCGATAATCGTTTTAGCATCGCATCACAGCCCTCTGAATCGTAATCGAATCAAATCGTGAGGTTCCTAGAGATTCCCACCCCTAATCCCGATACAGATAAGTGTGACTATCAAATCGCAAAACTGATTTAAATTAATAAATGAATGAAAGCATGATTCAGAGTGAAGCACGGCACTGTTATTTTACATGCCTGCAGCTCATAATCTGGCGTCTGAATACTTTATCAATTCACTGTATCTTTGAAAAGGCCTCAAGTTTCCATATTTGGCGACTGTTTTATGATAGAAGTGAAATTTGAACAGAACTGTATTTTGTTATAGGAGAACACGTAGTCATTAAAAAAAATAAATTCAACACCCGTTGGCTTTTTTTGGGACATCGCCTAAACAAAATCTAATATCAACTTTAAATCAAAGCCATATGTCTAACCAAGTTGTGCTCCAAATTTGAAGTAATTTTAGAGTTACAATTATTTTGTAAAATAAATTTTTATATAAAATGTTTAGTACAGTTCTGTCAGGTCCATTAAGTCAAGAACACACAGACAAAATAATTAATTTAAGAATTTTTTATTGAATTGATTGCAAACAAGCTGATGTTCCTGAATTGAAATGTGGTGGTATGGCTCTGTTCAGGCAGGGTACCCGCGGGTCTTAAAAGCCTTGAAAAAGTCTTGAATTTGATCATCTCAAATTAAGGCCTTAAAAGCCTTGAATTTAGTATACAAAGTCTTGGATTTCGTTACAAAGGTCTTATTTAGTTTTTACCAAAAGTAAAGTAACTGCAGTTTGACTAAAAATTGACAAAAAATGCAAAGACTTTTCGTCAACTACAACTATAAAAAACAGGATGACTCAAATGTGATTAAGACCAATAAGCATTTTCGTCTGAAGACTAAGACTAAATCAAAAATGGCTGCCAAAATTAACACTGGCCTACACACATGTGCGCGCTACAATGCTGTTGCGTATGTATTAAATATGACTGATATATAATTCAATATATATTTAATTCAAGTAACCTCCTTGTACATAATTATTTTCTAGGGTTTAAAATGTATACAGATTTGACATTTTCCCCTCACACTTCTGTCGGAATGGGTACGAAGTTGGCATTGAATTTCATTTGAAATGGTATTAAAAAGGTCTTAAAAAGCCTTGAATTTAAGTTGGAGGATCCTGGGGGTACCCTGTCAGGGAGTCCTCTGACCTTTCATGAGCACCATGAAATAGCAGAGAGTCAGAGGACAGCAGCATTAGGGAACGCTCACACAGTTTAGGACTGTGAGAGCTAAAATATCCCCCTTGAACAGAGCAGGCAACATGACATAAGCAAATGCCACGTTAAGCATAAGGAGGAGCTGGGGAGGTGGCGAGCAGCAAGCATGTATGAGCAAAGCTGAATAAGCTTTAAATAGGGTGCCTTGTTTGAGCTTTGGCCATTGAGCAGCGAGGGGAGTTACTCAGCTGAAGCAGATCAGCTGGAGCAGAACAGCTGACGGGACGGTGTTGTTAGCAAAAAGCATTAGCAGCGTCTTGACTACCTGGCCTGCCAGAACTGACGCTGGCGCTCAATTACTCTTGATTTACAGTTAATTTAAAGTTCCGTATCTTTTTCATACTTTGTTTTTGAAGTGCTCTCAGACTTTAAAACAAGAACAAACTTAGGTCTATATTCCAAAGCATTCTTGAATTACAACAGTTTAAGTTTGGATTGTGCATTTTCATGTCTATTCTCAAAAAGGGGTGGTGACAGTTAAGGGTTGGTCTCCCTGCCAAATTAAGACTGACTGTCCCTGACTAACTGCTAGTGGATCATACTAGAACTTAAGACACTGTCTTAACGTAATGGCTATGTTTATGCAACCGGCCCCAGGATTTGTTTTTATTTGATGTAATTACATTTTCATTTATTTTCGTTCAAATCTCCTGGTGCAATACTTTGAGCACACATTTATTGCAGAATAATTTGAACAGCATCACATTTTCACTGTGATTTAATCCAAACAGGTTTGACAGAGATCACACACTCCATGTCCACCCCTGCAGAGATCACCCCCTTCCCCCCAGGACACTTTGAGGAGTTTGACTTGAAGCTCTCTGGAAAAGTCAAGTCTCTTCAGATGGGTCGCTTCCACTGCTGCACAGATGAACCTAAACACGCCTCCTATAACAACCTTCAGAGCCTTGGCACAGGTAGATGTCATATAGTGACGTAAAAATAGTCCAGATTGCTTGTAAATTTATATTCTCTATGTTTCAGGGTAGGCACACACAAGTGTTGTCAGATGGAACAGATGAATGGGAAAAATATTTCTGGAACTTTCCAATAATTGTAGTATAAAATGAATGAACCTTTTAGAATGTTCTATATTTCTGCATTAATATGACCCAAAACATTATCAGAGTCCTACAAGTAGACTGTAGTACAGTATGGTATGCAATTATTTCTGTTTCCATTGGTTTTGGTACGATTCACAACTTCTGGCACCTTTTTTTAAATTTATTTTGTATAAAAAAAAATGAATAACCATCGCACTGAACTGAACCGTACAGATCGGTGGAAACGAGCCAAAAGAGAACCCAATCAAACAAACGAGACAAATACATACTCTGTAAAATACTGTAAAACATTTCCGGTAATTGCTGATCAGTCTTGCACAGTGACTTGGAGGAATGACTCTCCTTGCAACTCTGCCATGCACACCATGGTTATTCAGTGCTCTCCTGATGGTGGACTCGTGATTATTAACATCTGCCAACTTGAGAGAGACCTTTAGTTGCTTAGAAGTTAAGTTCCACAAACATGTGTTGTGATGTTCAGACTTTGCTAGATCCCTGTTCTTTTAATAAAACGGGACACTCAATGACAGCTGAATGTCATCCCATTGACTGAAAACATCTCAGAACAGGTGGAGCCTAATTTCACTTTTAAAATTAACTTCTAATCCTAGAACTTCACATACTTTTGCTACTCGGAGATATGTAATTTTTGATAATTTCCTGAATAAATAAATGACCAAGTATATTTTGTCGCGTTTGTTTGATTGGGTTTTCTTTGTCTACTTTAGGACTTGTGTGAATATCTGATGTTTTGGATCATATTTATTCAAAAATATAGAGAAGCACTGTACTTCAGCTTACAATCAATGAAAACTAAAAAAAAATACTTTTTTTCTCCTTTGCCGTCAGGCTTTGAATTGGAGAGGGTCAAGAGCAACATTAGGATCCTGTTTGAAAATGCTGTAAAGAAACGTTTGATGGCTCACAGAAGAATCGGCTGCCTCCTCTCAGGTGCCTGTGCTGCTCTTTCTGTTATTTGCTTTAAGTGGGTTTGTTACTCTGACCTTTTTATTACATTCACCCTATCCATGATGTTTTAATTTCCAGGTGGTCTCGATTCCAGTCTGGTTGCTGCGACACTCGTGAAACTGGCCAAAGAAGAAGAGCTTCAGTATCCCATTCAGACATTTGCCATTGGTGCAGATGACAGCCCAGATCTTCTTGCTGCCCGCAAGGTATTGATACTGTATTTTCAGCATGTCATATGCACTTTATGCTTCTATGTTGTCATAATTGTGGAATTTCTAACCTCAATAAAATACCTTAGAAATATCATGGTTTAATACCATTCTTGGATACTACAGGGAAAATCTGGTGCACTTTAAGAGCAAAAGTAAAAGCATTAACCTTTTACTTTTACCTTTTTAATCTTTGAAATTGCTTTATGCCTGTACTTTAAAGTGGATCATTATACAAACAAATGAATATTAATTAGCAGTAAAAAAAAAATAAAAAGAGTAGGGGGCATCATTATGTATTTTAAAAATATAACCCTATGACCACAAACTCATAAATCATATTATTAGAGACTACTATCAACTATCATTAACAAATCAAATAGGGTTTTAGAAATATCAACAAATCAGCATTAGAAGAAGAACATTTAAAATGTATAATTCATTACATTTGTGCACTACAATCTCTGAAAAAAATTACACATTTTAATACAAAGAATAAAGGCATACTTTTTCTTTTTTTTTGTCCGTTCTTCAAATTTTACACTTCTTTTGTGTAATAATTCACTGTGCCATTGTTCATCAGGTGTACCGCTGTATTAGTGTGCTTATTTGGATATTTCATTTGAAGAAGACATGATGAAATATGTGTTCATGCATATACAGTGCTGGTTTATGTTTGGAGCATTAGAGAGTATGGAATGTGTCCATAAAAACATGAAATGTGGTCTGCACTGGATCAAGCATGTGTCATAGAAACTTCAAAAAGTAAAATAAAAGTAAATGTAAAAAACTTCAAAGTAAACCCACCAAAATAAAAGCTCCATGGTTTAAAGGGCCATGAAAGTCTAAAACACATTTTTGAAATGCTTCCAGCAACATATGAACCGGTTGCACATCAATGATATCTGTTTTATTAGAGGCAAAACAGGATCATATTTTTTTTAATCATTTTGTTCTTCCGGTTTAAAAACCAGTTGAATCAAATGGCATATGTGTTTGAGTATTTAGTAGCAGATCGAGTTGTTTTTAACTGGTGTTGTGTGGCAGGTGGCAGCCTACATTGGCAGTGAACACCATGAGGTGAACTTCACGCCTGAGGAGGGTATTCGCGCGGTGGAGGAAGTCATCTTTCACTTGGAGAGTTATGACATCACCACTGTGCGTGCCTCTGTTGGTGAGTACAGGCGTGGAAGGAACTAGGGCTGCTCACGAGTAATGTTTTTTTTTTTTTTTTTTTTTTTTTTTCTCCCCCCTAGTCGCCTAGCTCATTTAAGCAATTAGTTGACTGATCGCATGTTTAAATCTTTACTGTGTAACATTTGTGTTAAAAAATGTCCAACATTTATATATTGAACGAGTACACCATTTTCCAAACTGTGTTTTTGTCTTATCCTGAATAATAAATGTTTATATTTGGACTATTGTAGCCCAGTACCTGCATGACTCATTATAGACATGAACGAAGAGAAGTCACTCTGACTACAATGTTCTTCCACAGGATGCAGTTTGTTTACCCGCTAGAGCAGCGTTTCCCAACCGGTGTGCCTTCTGGCGAGAGCAGGGGTGCCGTGGTAAAACTCCAAACATTTTAAAATGGCTAAAATGCAGAATTTTTTTTTTTATCAATTTCGAATTTTCGGAAGTTTCAAATAAAAAAAAATGCGCGCAAATTTCTAATAAAAATGCAAATCATACGTTTTCGGCGTTGAATTGCGGGGGTTGCGCATGATTTCATTCTCAGTGCGTCCACATAAAGCTGCCTCTTTTTAAAAGAAAACATTGTCACAACGTCCGTCTTGCAGCGTATTCACATCAGTTATGGCCGTGCTTCTGTCAACGGTAAAGCGTGCAATGGAATGTTTTTCAGTTTAACGCGTTAAAAATATTTTACGCAATTAATGCACAATCTGTTTTTTTCATCCTTGGGCTAGCGTTACATTATGATCACGTTGTTCTTCATGCAAATGCTTTTAAACCATGCAAGCGCGAAAAGACAAAAGAGAACGTGCTGCCTGTGAATGTTCTGCCGACACACACGACGAACAGACCGACGCGCGCCAGATTCAACTTCTCTTTCGCGCTTGAACAAATAACACAGTTATGCCAAAATGTCCGTTTTGAGTATCCTCATGAGAGCAGTCTTAAATTAGTTAAATAATGTCTTAAATTAACGTTAAGAGTAGAGAAAATGGGACACGTGTGAGATCCACATGTGCAGTAGTGACAGCAGAATCAAAGAACAGTTAATCACTGCTCTTGATTAAAGAACACTTGTAGCTTTAATAAGGATTAATCTATATTTAATTTTATAATTTATGCAGTGAAGACTGTAAAGTGTTTGATAACTTTATTCAATTTCTGTGCATTTCCTACCTGTAAGCAGGTGAGCACAGGTATGACATTTATTATGGGCTTATGTTAACAAGATTGTTTTATGTTCACTTAAATTAAGTTTTTATATTTTTTTTTGTAGCCTAATAAATTTTTTAATTGATAGCTTTCAATTATACTGGAGTGTTTAATGGTGTAAATTAATGTTTTTTAAAAAAAAAATAATAATAATTGAAGTCATCAGTAGCAATATTGGTATCAGTGGCCTTGGCCTTCGTTCATAAAAAGATGCCATTAAACAAATATTTAAAATATACTGTCTTTGTTGTTTCTACTTTAATTTGGAGATTAACTGTGAAATTATTACATTATAAAATATTTTAAAACAAGCTATCTTTATTATAGCTATCTTTATTATAAACAATTATCCCAATATAAAAACACAAATACACTGAGTGAGCAAACATTTAGGTGAGATTTGCAATGGTAATTGAGCAATGTTTATATATGAATAAAAGCCTTAATTAAATGTCATCATGTAAAGTGATCTCTTCAGAAGAAATTAATGATTTCCTAGACTTTAAATGGATGGACACTTTTTTTTAAATAATATTAAACATCTATATGACAGTAGGCCTAAATACTGCAGTTCTTTCCTGTGGTATTGAAAATCGATATATTCCAAGGTATAGTATTTAGTAGTATCGTGACAACACTAGTGTAGGGTGCCACAAATTTTTGTACATTTTCAAAGGGTGCCTTGACTGAAAGAAGGTTGGGAAACACTGCGCTAGAGTGCCGGATGGAATTAAACCATAATGATAATTTATATGGTATAAATCAATAATGATCCTTTAAATGCCTATATATATAATAGTGTAATCCGCAATCGTGCACACACTCGTGCTTGCCGTAGCACACCGATTATGAATGTTATAAAAAATATCAAGGAGACTGAAAATGTTAATTTATTGATAAAATTGTTTTCGAATGCAGAGATTTAAGTCAACGATGACTCATCTTCTCAGTAGTGGTTGCCTATATCCATTTTAGGCATTATGTAATCTGAGAATGTTTTATTTCCATTTGAATTGGTGCATTTTAAAAGTAGTAATTTCAAGCTTTCTATAGATGCATTTATCATGTCTGTGAGGTAAGTCTACACCGAGTTTCGGTTTATTTTGACACGCTGACACCGAGATGGCAGAAAGAGTATCCTGTTTGTTTTCATTATTTTACAAAAGTTTGACTTTTTATTGTTATTGCGAGCGCAATAAATAAAATTTCTAATGATGTATTACTCTTTTGAATAATGTATTATCTGTATGACCAAAAATATATATATTTTGCATCATTTGCTTCAGCAATATGAATATCCTAGCTCAGCTTATAGCCACTAGGTAGCAACAATGCTTTTCAGAAAAAGATTTGTATTAGGTTTATTTTATTTACTTTTTTTCTACGCAGGTATGTTCTTGATATCAAAGTACATCCGTGAGAAGACAGACAGCGTTGTGATTTTCTCAGGTGAAGGTTCTGATGAGCTGACACAAGGATACATCTACTTTCATAAGGTACTTGTCATATGCTCAGTTTACATTTACTGTCAACTCCAAATGTATTAAAAAAAAAAAGCTACACTTAAATATGCTCCTAAAAAAACTGGGTGTAACAACATTTGTGTAGTTTTATAATGTAATTCAATGACATACAGACATTTTAAGAGGAACTTCACTATGCGAGACATTAGTGTCTTGTCATGCACTGTTAGCTGTATCTTAAGACTTGGATTGAGCTGAATTTGTGACCTGAATTGAATTAGGCGCCGTCCCCTAAAGCGGGCGCTGAGGAAAGTGTACGTCTGCTGAAAGAGCTTTATCTGTTTGATGTGCTGAGGGCGGACAGAACCACAGCTGCACACGGGTAAGACACAATACCCCTTCCTTCTCTTCCCTTCCCACAGTGACTTGGTGATTTCCACTGTTTGTGACGTCAAACCTTTTCCACTAGACTGGAGCTGAGAGTGCCTTTCCTGGACCACAGATTCACCGCATACTACCTGTCCCTGCCTGCAGAGATGAGAGCACCGAAGGCGAGTCCTGACTCCTCAAAGCCCAAATATCAGCAATAATGATAGTGATGCTTAATTTATTGGTATTGCGTTTATTTTTCAAATATCATATTAGTGCTTTTTGTAATCCGACTGAATAACTTGTTTGATTGGAGCAGAATGGTGTGGAGAAGCATCTCCTGAGGGAATCGTTTAAAGGGATGAATCTTATCCCAGATGAGATTCTCTGGAGAAGGAAAGAGGCTTTCAGTGATGGTATGACATCCTTGAAGAAATCCTGGTACGCAAGCCTGCAGGAGCACATCGAGTCTGAGGTACTACACATGTACACACAGACTATGATGTCATGGATGTGCACAGTACATGGTGTGTATCCTTTAATCTATCTTCTCTCCTTCAGGTGAACGACTCTCAGTTGGAGAAGGCTGATAAGCTGTTCCCTTTCAACCCCCCCAAAACCAAAGAAGGCTTCTACATAAGGCAGGTCTTTGAGAAGAAGTACCCCGGCCGCAGCGACTGGACGCCACATTACTGGATGCCCCGCTGGATCAAGGCCACCGACCCCTCAGCCAGAACCCTGTCCATCTACAAGCCTGATAAAGACGAGTAATCGCATCATTCTTCAGACCTTGGCTAGACATTACATTCTTTACAGCACACACATTTGCCTCATGGAGCTGGTTCAAAGTTTATGATGCTACCTTCCTCTGTTAAATGAGCTAAATTTAAGTTTTCTTTGGGTGGTTTTAGTCTTTTCTAAAGAGAAGTGAATTAAAAAGATTTGGGAACCAAAGAGAGGTAAAGCTTGTTGGTTCAAGAACTTCAAAAATGTGTACAGAAACGTATAAATACTATTTTTGTTACTGCTTTAAAACTCAAAACTTGACATTAGCCAACATTGTAAAAAAAAAAAAAAAAAAAAGGTTTTATACAAAGATTCAGAAAGCTTGAAGGGGATCCATACGATTTTAAGATCAGGGGTGCATTTCCCAAAGCCAAGGATGGTCACAATTTCGGTTGTTACCAATAAATCTCAATGGAACTTGCAAACAAAGTTGACTAACGATAATTTTGGGAAATGCACCCCTGGGCTGGAAAAGTTGTTGGTTTGATTAGGGCTGTGCAGCGATTAATCGCATCCAAAATAAAACAAAAATTGTTAAAATATGTGTACTGTGCATAATTTTGTATATATAAATACACTCATGCATGTATATATTTAAGAAATATTTGCATGTGTATATACTGTAAATATATTTATATATAACTTTATATATAAATGAAACATTTTTCTGAAATATACATGCAGGTGTATATATATATATATGTATATACACACAAAATAATTATACACCGTACACAAACAAACATCTATTTTGGATGCGATTATTTGTTGCACAGCCGTATTACAGGCCATGAACTACTTCCATTTTTCAATTTGAGCTAAGCACTTACTCATGTTCCTTCAGTGGGACTGTCCCTTTGAGTGAATTTGTATGTGTAGAGTTAGTTATTTGACAGATTAGCAAAACAGTGACATTAAAGGGATTATCCACTTAAAAAAAAGGTATATTTATTGACCCTTATGTTGTTTGAAACCTGAATGCAAAAAAGATTAAATTTACTGTTGTTGGTAACCAAACTGTTGGTGACCATTGACTGACTGTGTGTGTGTGTATGTGTATATATATTATACATTTTTAAAATGTATTCCTAAGGGCAGCATGGCTGTTATTGTGAGTATCTCAAAGTTAAGCACCTGTCAGTTTAAGTAAGATTAACCATTTAGCCTTATGGGGAGTTAGTGTTGCTCTTTTTAACATTTGATTTAATGTTTGTTTTATTTGGTGCACCAACCCTGTAATCTGGTACAGAATGAAATGGATGTTTGTCACGTAAAGCATCTTCCACCTCCTACACTGAATAATCAAATCTTTTTCAGTTACATTGAGACCCTGATGCGTGCTGTTATCGGTTTGTAAGATCTGGTCATGGTATTGATAAAGCTTTGCTTCATTGTAACTTGACGTGTGTTTTGACTTATTTCAGTACGCGTGGTGTGAAACTACTTCGATGATTGAGTATTCCTCTGTTCGCCTGTAGGTGGAGAGAGTGCACCCACTGTAAATACATGATTAGACCAATGATGCAAAGAAGATTTTTTAAAAAGTATTGTTAATATCAAGCTACAATATCAAATGAGTAAAATCTTATTCATAGCAGCGACAGGACATGCACAGTTCACAAGGACGAGATCACACAACTGGTAGGCTTTGAAGTCTGAAATATATATATTTGAAATATTCAAACCTGCAAATAAATGCTTTTTGGTGAAATTTGCCATTTGAATCAATGTCATTTATGTAAATCGTGTAGATCCAAAGTGTTTGGAGGGACATTATGCACTAGAGAAAAGCACCAAATTTAGTACACAATATAGGCCTTATTAATAATGCATGCTTTATAGAGGCAATCAGATTATGGACAACACCCATAGAAAACCATTATAAAACGCTTCACGTGCAATAGCGCATTGCATATTCAATAAGGTGTATCGGCTACGGAGTTTTAATATCACCGTCTTGCATTGACGTAAAGCTTTTTCGTAATAATAGGCTCTATGGGAGGAATAACTATATAGCCTACAGACAAGAGCTTATATGAACGCGACGCGAAACGTTTCACGTGAATGGCATTTTTCTTCCTGAGCCTGTTAAAAAGAAAAAGCTTAAGATGAAATGCTGCAGTTGCGTTTAACTTTGCATGTGTAGGGGAGAGCAACCGGTCCGAGAGCGCAGTAAAGTAAGTTTTAGGTTTGATATTCGCCGCATTTTCTAAAGGGACCATCTGCAAATTCCACTCACAGTCAAAACTAAATATGAACGTCCAGTCATTCATTCAAGTGAACGATACTTCCAAGGTTATAGTAAATGCCTAGTGGACAGACTGACTCAGCCTACTGTATGTCCAGCCAATATCTCGATTGAATGGTAAAAAAAAAAAAAAAAATACTGTAAATTGTTTTTCTATTCATGTTCCCAAGGCTGTAGTACGTTCCTAGTGATAGTCAGGTGAGATTTTGCATTATTGACCTGTAGTACAAAAAACCCTTTTGGTGAATTACAGTAATTTTTTATAAAAAAAAAAAAAGTAACTGTTTACTGTAAACAGGCTACATGAGTCAGTCTAGTCACTAGGAACATACTACAACCATTTTGAATATGAAAAAAACCTTTTAGTGAATCACAATATTTTTCTGCAGAATACAGGCTACGCTACATACACTTTGAGCGTGGACGGGGAGCGGACCGCCTCCAACAACTGTAGGAAGGAGAGTATCATAGATACCTCACATGACTCCGGATCAAAAAGTTTTTTCGAGCACCAGCTGGAAAAACCTGACCACTTCAAAGCATAAAGGCGCCTAGTAGACGGGGCCCTGGCCTCAGAGATAGTGTTCAAGACCTTCTCAGGAAGGTCCCTGGGTACCCGTTTAGGGGCCATACATGGAGGGCCTATAAGTCGGGTCGAGGATGCCATATTGTCCCTTTGGGCTGTGTGAGGAGGTCTTTCCTCATTGGACCAGGCCAGGGGATTCTGTCTGATAACTGGACCAGCTCTGGAAACCACGGCCTGGATTTCCAGAGAGGAGCCACCAGGAGGACTGGGCATCCGCTCTCCCTGACCCGTTTGATGACCTGTGGAATCATCAAGACGGGGGGAAAAGCATAAAGGGGGCGGTTGGACCAGAGATAGGCCAGCGCGTCCCTGTTCTTCGAGAAGCCTCGCTGAACACACTCCATATTAGACTGACCGTCTGTGAGTTCAGGGACCACTCGCTTAGGGGAGTCTTGCCCCTTGAGAGCATATCAGCACCCAAATTCTGAATGCCAGGGATATGCACTGCTCTCAGAGAACTCAGATTGGTCTGTGCCCATAAGAGGAGGTCTCTAGCCATGGCATACAGGTTGCCTGACCTGATGCCGCCCTGGCGATTTATGTTGGCCACCACTGATATGTTGTCCGTGCGGACTAAGACGTGGTCATGGTGACCTTTGATGTTTGACAGAAATGCTTTTAGGGCCAAACTAACTGCTTTCATTTCTAGACAGTTGATATGTAAGCTCTACTCCGTGCTCGACCAGAGGCCAAAATTAGCATCATGATAGCATAATTAGCATGTTGCTAGCATGTTTTTAGCATAATGCTAGCATTATTAGCATGTTGCTAGTATCATGCTAGCATGTTTTTAGCAAGAAGCTAACATGATTAGTATGTGTTTAGCAAGAAGCTAGCACGATTAGCTTGTTGCTAGCATCAATCTAGCATGATTAGCATGTTGCTAGCATCAAGCTAGCATGATTAGCATGTTGCTAGCATCATGCTAGCATGTTTTTAGCAAGAAGCTAGCATAATTAGCGTGTAGCTAGCATTTTGCTAGCATGTTTTTATCAAGAAGCTAGCATTATTAGCATGTAGCTAGCATCATGCTAGCATGATTAGTTTTGGATAAGTCTATGGGATTTTTTAGCTGCTTTTTCGCCCCTGGGGCGAACACCTTACCCCGATCGCTTATAAAAGTCATAGCACACCATTCCTCAATAATCCGCACGATTTGATGCCTCATTCGTGGGTCTGTGACAAAAAGCTGCGGGAGGAGTAGCGCATCAAAATTTCGAAAATAAAGAAGAAAAAAAAGAATAACAATAAATATGACGGATAACAATAGTGAGTGCCTTGCCTTTGGCAAGCACCCACTAATAAAAAGTGTGAGCAATAACAATACTGATGCTTTGTCTTTGGCAAGCACCACTAATAAGTTTAAGTACAATATCAGTAAGTTGGCTCTCTCAAGCCAACTTAATAACCAAAACAATATCCCACCTGTGCTGGATTTACTCTGTGCGTGAACATTCTCCAGTCTGACATGAGGGTAGCATTCCTCCTGTGTGAAATCATGTGGCCAGCAATCAGATCTCTATTTGTATATTAATAATATCCAAGTAACTTTAAATCCACGTGTTCTATCGATGTTGTTATAGTGTAGTTTTCAACAGTTTTACATTTTCACAGACATTTGCAATATCATGAATTATATCCTTTAAAGAAAAATTATTAAATAAATTTCAAGGTAATATAGTTCTCAGTGCAATAAAATAGGCTAATTGTTTTTTATTATCCGACAGCAACATTTATTAATAAATCGTTCATTAAAAATATTTTTGAGGGGGTTGTTATAATCCTAATTAAATTCATATTCATAAATTCAAATATTCTTTTGGAAAGCTGATATCTTGCTCTGTTTCTGTAGTGAGACCCAGCCACCAGCAGATGACAGGAAAACTCAACCAGTCTTCAGTACCCATCAGCTTGTGAGGACCAGAACTAAAATGCTTATGCAGAGAATAGAATATTTGTTTGAATCAATCTCTCACACCTCTAATTTACCACTTTTTCTTATCTTTCCGATTTTTTTCCTTGGGAGACCCAGCACCTTTTCAACCATGCAGCAGCAGTAGGACCTGATGTCCCATCTAAACTGGTTAGGAGTCTCCTGGCTGTCCCCTAACCAGACACACAGCAAGAGTAAAAATAGACTGCATAATAAAGAAGGTGAGAGGAAAAAAGAAAAAGTGCAAAAGTAAATAGCTTGTTCAATTAACTTAATTAAATTAAGAATAACTTTTCCATGCAATTAGTTTAGGTTGCTACAGCAAGAATAAAATATGTTAATTTAAACAAATGATGCATTGTTAAACCAACTTAACAAATTTAAGTTCCTGTTCCTACAGATTTAAGTTGATTTAACATTATCATATTAATCTGTGACAAAAGTAAAATAATTTAGTTGTTTTACCACATTTTAACTGTGCATAATTTTTTTTTTGTTCAGTGTATGAAGCCAGCCCAAGAAGTCAAGGTGTAGTCATTTAATCCTGCGATGGCCAAGCTGAATTTTCAGCATTATTACTCCAGTCTTTAGTGTCGCATGAAATCTTCAGAAATCATTTTCCTTCAGAAATCATTTTAATATGCTGATTTGCTGTATTTTTTCATTATTATCAATGTTGAAAGTTATCATCAGTGCTGTTTAATATTTTTGTGGAAACCGTGATACATGTTTTTCAGGATTCTTTGATGAATAGAACAACATTTATTTGGAATATAAATTTTTTGTAACATTGTAATTGATTTACTGCCACTTTTGATCAATTGAATGCATACTTGTTGAAAAAAAGTATTAATTTCTTTCTTTTTTTTATCTTACTGACCCCAAAACTTTTAATTGTAGTAGGCCTATGTTTACTTTTTTCCCTTTTTTTCCTTAAAAGTTTTTAAATGGATATATCTGCCTTCGACAGCTCAGGATAGTCTCTTGTGAAGATTGTGGTGCCATATGTTTATATTTATTGCTGTTGTTGTTGTTTTTATGAAACAAAACACTTGCAGATTTAATGCTGTAATAATAAATGTTTGTAGTTAATAACCTGTGACAGAACGATTGTTCAAGCTAGTGTGCTACTTTAAATCAGAATCCACTTTCATCCTCATAAACTGGATGGAAATGTATGTCTGGCCTCGCTTGCTAAATGTCAGCACAGTCCTTGAGAGAACACCATTGTGGCAATTAGCTTCACGGCTCATCGCACTGCTAATCGTGCGACGCCGCGTGTGAAAAAGCGCCATATGTCATTTGTCAGAAATGAGGCCAACTCTTTATGATTTGTCTGTGTGTATACATGTGAGTATTCAGGTGTAAAGATGAGTCTAGGGCTTAACCGTTTCCTAGATCTAAACAGCAAGTGTGACAAAAGTAAATGTAACTGATGCTGACAATCTGGGGGGGGGGGGGGGGGGGGACACACCCTTCTCTTATGCTAGTGTAAGGATTCAGCTTCCTTTAATATGTTGAGTCCCAGGTGAGCCATCCGTTCCCACGTTAACCTTTTATTGTTCAGATGTTACTCTTTTATGTCTCATATAGTTGTTAGGGCTCATACATGGGCGTCTGAGAATACACAGTTTGTGACTTAATTGAGATACACAAGGCTGTATCCGAAATCACCCTCTAGTCTATGCCCTTAAATAGGGCACTATTTGAGGGGACAGCCATGTAGTAGTGTCCGAAACCATAGTGGACGTAATCTATTATTAATTTATTATCATAATATATTAATATTATAATTTATTATTAAATTGTTTCATTAAGGTTTATAGATAGTTTATACTACAGAGTTTAAGATAAATATTTTTATCTTACACCTGGAGCTGCCAGTTTTCGAGTTTGCAACTTTCAAATGACTCTTAAACAGCAAGCACAGATCATGCGAAAGCGGCAGCCCTCCCGACACACTCGTGGTCCGAATTCACTCACTCGTTTTCTTTCACTCCATCAAGTGGACTACATTAGTGGACTAAAGTAGGGAATATTGAATAAGGGCATAGGGGGCGATTTCGAACACAGCCCAAGTGTGCCGCACACGTCCTAAAAAGTGAAGCCAAAATATGATCGCCCCCTGGAGGCTGGCTGCAATACAGGTCATAAACCCCGTACTCTCTATATTTTGCCACTATTTTGGCTTCATTTTTCTACAGTGGAAGTGGAGACATGTCGTATATCTTTTTTTTTTTTTTTTTTTTACAGTCTATGTTTGGGATTTGTTCTAAAACTCTAAAGGAGACACGTTATATTACTGGAGTCTTTCTCTGGTTTGTACAGCACAGTTTTAGGCCCACACTACAACTATAGCGATAACAGCACAGAACTGAAATCACTTTCAGAATATTTTTTTCAGCTTATGAACGATAAAAATATTGGCAGCCAATCAGAACCCATCTTTGTTTAATGAGCTTGAGTATTTAATGTGACAGACGACATAACTGCAGTTCGCGCTTATAATATACAAATTGTTAATGTGGGTTTTGGAGGCTAACATAGTTCTGTCATGACAACTCTCGGAGTGTTTGGCATGGTAATGGATATGACAGTGTTGATATGTTTAGTCTTACTACACTGCTGCTAGTGTTATTGCTGCTGTAGAGCAAGTACAATACTTTCTACTGCTAATCGTACACAACACGCTGCTGTGAGCAAGCAAGCCATGCTGCTGCTGTACAATAGCGTACATGAATTACCCACAGCAGATCTATACAGGTGGAGCTGGGGAAGGTGAAGGGTTTCTGAGTGCGTGCTGCAACTGCTACATTAAGTATTTGAAGGTTGAGCAGCGAGCTCATTGGCTACTGATGCAGCAGGAACCAATCAGCTGTGCCCTATTGAAAACGATGCGATTGCAGAGGATTGAGTAAAGAACCTATCAGCCTGCGCCATCTAAAGTTTCATGACAGAACTTTGTATGTATAATTCTTGGTGTGAATGCAGGGCCTTTAGATAACTAAACTGATAACATCATAACTGTGGTCACATGAAAGATCAAGTTCTCTTCAGAACCTCTAGAGTAAACATCGAAACATTCCTCCTCTATTGTACAAGGCCATATCTCAGCTCTTCAGATATCAATTCGGGTCTCAGACTGTCATGAACACCCACAGAGATGAGGGTGAACATGCATCTGCTTCTAAAGATTCAATTGTAGGCTGCTAACAAACAGCTTTACCTCCCATGAGAATCACCTAAAACCTTCGGTTTCTGCTCTGGAAGCAAATCTATCCATAGATGAGCAGAAGGATAGACTGTTCTTTTGGAGTATATTGAAATTAAGGAACAACAAAAAAACATATATTTGCATAATTATACTTAATTGCATACTTAATTAAATTCAAAGTCAGTTCAAGGTTGCATAAAAGCAGCAACAATGTAGACTTGGTAGAACAAAATCCATCCATAATCAACCAAATACAAATGCAGGTCAGGATTTACTAATGTTTCTGACATTTAAGCTTTTGTTAGAACAGAAAGAACACGAAAGAATCTGAACGATTTGAATATTTAACATGTTTTAATTTTTGATATCCACTCTAAAAAAAACTGCTATCATCCAATCTTCCACAAGCTGCTTTCATGCTGTTTTATGTAGGATATGTCTTCCAGGATCCTGGAATAATGAAGGCTCTTCTGGAAGTTTGCTGTCATGACAACAATAATGACCCACCGAGTTACTGTTTGATTTAATGGCAGTGAAGGTAAAACTGGCAAAATATCACTCACAGAAATAATTAACATTTCATATCTCACCATACATGACCCAGTTTGTGGTCTGCAGTGATTATATATTGTATAAAACAACAGTACATCTGAACAAGGTCCTTTCTTGGTCCTAAAACTTATTTTAAATCACAATGGTGTCTTTTTGAGAAACATTTTATTATTGTTTAATGTAGATCAGAATAGACTCACTTTGCAGTATTTTCTTCCACAATACTTGCCAGTTCTGCAGTAAAAATATTAATTATGGAATTATTTCAAATCAAATTTTTTGATTATTTTAAATCAAAATGTAAATGTACCTCAAAGAAAAAAATCTCATTAAATATTTAGTTTGAAAATAAATGGCTTAATACATTATGTAGGCAAATGGGTTGTGCCAATGCACAAATCATTTAGGCTCTTGAATTTTCCACATTTACCTGACTCATTTCCGATGGCTTATACATTACAAAACCAAACGATGTCTCTGTCGCCGCCTCCTCTGCATCAAGCCAGTGAGCATTTTATTAATAAAATTCCAGCTTGCCTGTGGCACATCAGGGCCGTTCATGAAATATTCAGGGGTGTGTAGGATGACATGATCCTCAGCACAAATCTCATGAATCTTCCAGCAGCAGTTAAATTTTGAAAAAACAGTCACATCAACTTGGATGTTTAAGTCATTTAAACTTAAACAAGAGTTTTTGAGCACGTTAAGGGCACCAAAAGTGCCCGAAAGGCTAAAAAAAAAAAAAAAAGTCCTTAGGAAAACAATAGGGCATTCACCCTTTTAGGGCTTGGACCCTAATTACAATAAACTGACTTGAAAATTTAGTTGAATCTTGCATAACTTATAAAAAAAAAATCGAAAATTGCTTAACTTATTTTGATGAGTTAAAGTCATAAATTATTGATCAAATGATCAACTGAGAGAATCAGAATTAATATTCAGTGATCAAATCTGGACACAAATACATGCTCAAAGTATATCTTAGTTAAATATATATATTTTTAAATATACAATTTTTAATTTAATTTTGTTTACAATAATTTAATTTATAATGTGAAACCTACATCTGATCAAAATGTACAGACACAAAGTATATGTATTATTAAAATAATAATTGTAAAATAAAAAAAATAAAGATTGTATTGTATGTGTCAGAATTTATATACAATGATCAATTACATCTGATAAAAATACAGACATAAAAAGTATCATTAAAATAATAATTTAAAATTAAATTACTGTAATGTACTTTTTAAGGATTTTAATATTAATTTAAAATGATTTTAATTGAATTTAGTAGTAATTATGTTAACATTATACTTTATTATCTAAAGGTCAGTTTTTCTAAATCACAAAATGTTTTTGAATATGTTTTATGCTATAAATTCTAAATATGCCACAAGTGTTCAGCAAGGAACTGTGGTATGCATAAGAGATCCAGAGATGTTTTTAATGTGAGCTGGTAAAGGTGAAGGCCATCTGAAGAGCTGGCACTCATGAAATGAATGGGACAAGTTCTTTTACCTCTCTAAAGCTGAATTTGTCTGTTGTGGAGAAATTGAAATGTGTTGAAATGGTTTACTTCCCTGAGGATGAAAATGAAAAGATATCTTCACTATCCTGCATACTAACTAAAGTCCATTAACTAGAGTTAGAATTACACATGGTCTTTAGGGATGAAGAGACTGCAAATGAAACTTATTTAAGCCTTTTTACTTCCATTTGAGTTTTTGTTGCTGTTGTTGTTTGCACCAGAGACACCGACTCGTCACAGTGTGCACTGGGCCTAGAGTTTGAGACATCACTGACTTTCTTTTTGAAATCATCATTCCAAATGTAGTGTAGTAGTTTTGCTGTATGTTAAATTTACTATACCATTTTCTCTTGTTATCATAGCAACATTGCCAGTAATTTTTTTTTTTTCTCAAATCTGAATGTTGCTAGACAGTGGCAACGGTCCATTAGTAAAAGCTCTTGGACATAAATTGCAAATATTGGGAACATTTTTAATGCTGGAATCAATTGCATTCTACATTGTGTACTGATCCATACAGTAAATGCCTACAGGTCATTTATCACCCAAAGTGTGAAGAAATCATGTGTAAGTGCCTGGCCTGAGCCCCCAATGCATTTCTTGCTCCTACAATCAGGGCTTTGTTTTATTTTTATTTTTTTTATTTCTCCTGTGTTATTGTTGCCCATATCCCATACAACATGACTTGACGTTTTAACCTTTCAGTGCTCATATGCTGTGAGTTAAATATGAAATCAGTGATATATAAATAAACTGTGGTGCTGACCAATGGTTGTTCCATTAAGGTCACTGCTGCACTTAAAGGGCATTCATTAGCATTTCAATTTCTAATGGCATTGGAAGGTTGCAGCTTTCGCACAAGGACATCAAGTTGCCATGTGACTTTCACAATTGACCTAACAAGTGTAATTCACCAATATATGAAAACTATTTGATTATTTAGCACCATCATGTCATTCATGAGAAATTTTGAAGAATATTGATCTCAGTTTTCCATTTACAATGACTGAAAATAAAATGCTGTTGTGTACAAACAGAGTTCATGAGCACAGATGGCAGGTTACAAATCTTCTCGATGTTCTGCACCAGCCGACCAGTTGCCATTGAGATGAATGTGAGTGCTAATGGCTAACAGCTAGCTTTCTGCAGGTATTTTAGACCTTCAATCATAATGATACCTTAATTTAGGCTAAATCTGCAAATCTGTTACTCATTCTGATATTTGCCTTATATTTATTTATATTATTTCTAGATAATATTATATTTGATCTATAAGTAATATTTTTATATTGATTTTATATTATATATTACATATTTTATTTATTTATCAATAATACTTTATATTATATTATAGTATGCAGATAACCAGTTATAATGTTTTTAATTGCTTCAAAATTGTGTGAGCTTTGATCTGTGAAAAAGTGTGCATGTAATGTTTAATGGTGTTAAATATCATACCACTTTATCTATCTCTATTTATGAATTTCATGGCCTCTGATTTTATGAGTTTTTTCAAACACAGTTAGGTTAAGTTTTGCCATCACCTGAACAATCATTCTTATTTCAATCTAAATCAGAGTTATGCATATTTTATCTAGCTGTTTTTGTATAGTTTGAATGTCAACCGTCTCACGTTAATCATCAATTGATATCTAATACATTATTAAACAACACATATCCAAAACAAAATTCCTCATCTCTCAGACACAAGGAATGCCAAATAATTCAAAGGCAATAGTTGCTTGCATTCAAGCTGCAATTTCGTTGGGAACCCACAGTGTTAGCATTAGCATGTTAGCTTTACAGATTTCAAGATCTTGTAGCCTACGTTTTTGGTTAGCACTCCCATGTTAACTGAATACAAGTTGTACAGACTAGTATTTTAGCCAAGAATAATGGCTGCTTTTGAAGAAGCTTGTCTGTATTGAAGTAAGTTAGCATGAAAATAAACGTGTTATGGATTTTCCTTATCATATCATATAATTTATATGAATTAACCTATTAGGGGAATGAGGGGATTTAATTCCTTTTTATTACAACTATAGCAGTTGTAGCTATTGTTTATTGCTATATGTTGGTTTTTGTTTTACAGTTACATCGATCGAATCATAATAATGAAAGGATATCCAGTTTTTCTGGTTACTAGCTATATACTACCTGTACACTTAAATTATGGTTGCTACAAAAAAACTAGGGTCCTTTTTCATATGGAGACTGTAGAGACTGAATTAAAACATTAACTAAGGAATCTTTTATGCTAAAAAAAAGTGTCTGTAAGTATGTTACAATTACATATAAGCGATTCTGTTTGTTGTGATGTTTGTTGTGATGTTGAACTGAGAACTGAAAACCACAAGTAGCCTACTTCTTCACTAATGTTTGGTCTAGAAAATGTAAACTGTTTCTGCGTGACAGAGCTGCCATTTCGGAGTTGTTGTTTATAGTTTTATTTTCTTTGGTTTACTTTAAGGGTTCATAAGAGATGAGTTGTATCTGGCAAGCGCTCACATTCAATTTAGGTCAATTCACTGACCTACTTTTTTACTGTACGATGATAATTACACACGGCAGTCTCAACGAGAGCGTTTCCACATCACTAAGGCAGCTTTGTGTGTGTTTGTGTGGCGTCGAACGTTCTTGATCCAGTGTGAAATTAATATTTCTTTTAAAACATCCTCATTAAATGCTAGCCAATGATAAAGCGTTGCATGCCAGCTTTGGTTTGCTTAATGGAATCGACGTAGCATGGTGTAGGGAAAGGATGTGTGTTATCTGACCACGCTAATTTTCTGACAGTGTATTTTCGAGGATGGACAAAAGACCAAAGCCAGCATTTTAAAGTTATGCACAGCCTTAATTTTGCATTTGAAAATGTGACTTTTTTTTCAAACACAATACATACATATTTTGTATGTCTCTTAACTGTTCTTCAGTCATCCTACTTCAGTAGTCTTGATGTTTTTGACTGTACCAAGCAATTAAGTGTCATAAACAATGTCATAATTTTGGCATAAAACACAAATTGGGTTTTAAATTATATTCAGACAAAATAAAATAAAAGAATGGCATACCTCAAATAAAATAAATAGGAAATAAAACGCCTCATGTAATATTTAGTTTGACCTTTTGACTTTTTTCTCACACTATTTGTGGAAAGTGCCATTGCAAATGTGGAGCCAATTTATGATTGAAGAAACTCAGCAGTTTTAAATGGCAAATGTTTATTCAAACACTGATACAGCACAGTTTTTATTCATCTACCATGTTACTGGAGGGAAACAGAACAATGTTACGTTAGAAACAAACAAACTGTTTGTGTATTAACAGAGTTTGACATTATTTTTCTGTCAGGCCGCCGCAACATTAACACGTAACATCACTGTAACAGGTTCGACTGGATTCATTCCTATCCAAACTGAATCTCACGTCACTGTGTCGATGACAGTTACACAGAGTGCTACAGAGTAAAATGTTTCTCGGAAAACACACACACTGCTACCAGCATGCTTAATGCATTTCTAAAATCATTAGCGCACATTAACAGGTATCCAAACAATCTCTTGACAAATTAGATATAACATACAGTGTATTCTGGTGTGATTTAAAATAACTTTATCTATAAAGATTGTCAACAAGTAGTTTATATTCAGTATAAATAATCACACTTGCAGCTGCTACACATATGCATAATTTACAAAAAGGAAACCAAAAAATAAATGTGAAATATCAAACTACCATGCATTGGCCAGCTGTGCTGAAAGAGTTTTGTGGTTTATAAGAATACAGACTTCTATAGAAATGTTTCAAAACTGAATCTTCTCTTTAAAATACCATTTGGCACATTACTTTACAGTTTATAAAAAGTTACACAGTCAATTAACATGGAATTCAATGTCTTTGCTGTAGTTTTTAACAGCTAAGATGACACTAGATTTAATGAGCTCATTTGCTCATTGCAAATCACTTTGTGAACAGTAAAGCCATTTTTTTCCCTTAGTGGGCTACTTAAGTGTATAAAACATTTAATATGACTGTTTGGCCTAGAAAGCTGGAGCTCACAGTGGTATAACCACAGTTATGTAATCATTGTAGAATATTGTCTTGCTACTAATGCAGCTAACCTTAAAATAACTGACATACAATCAGAATGATCTTTTGAAAAAAAAGTACAGTTAATTCTGTTATGCAAGTATACAGTTGAGAAAAGAGTGGAAGATAGACATTAGTTGGAATAAATTAATCTCATTAGTATTCCATGGTATTTGTACGTAAAGTGTAGTTCTTTTTTATCAGTTCATTTTTATGTTTGGATTGACACGGTTACATACACTATCCTTGTATGGACCAATTCTAAAATGTAAGCCTTTTATGTGTCTATTGAAATATATATGAACATACTTTTTACGTACAAATTCCTACAGATACATAGAGTATGTAAAGTATTTGTATTGCAAGTAGTAAACGTGAAATGCATGTCATTTTATTACTATAATTTGCTACAGAGAATATTCTAAGCACTTATGGTCATTAGAAAGTTCAAATGACAGTTTTCAGAGGAGTGCACTGCACAGATTGGAAAACAGTTTTTTTTTCTATTTCAAGATCTGTTTTTTCTAATTTGTCAATTTTTTTTACATAATGTCCTTAGAATTGGGCAGCACCAAGTTTAAAAGTTATTTACAGAATACAAAAATAAGAGTTTCAGCTAGCATAGTTATCATTGTATGAATAAGTGAATGATGTATATGAAAGTATGACTATATGAAAAATCTTTTAAGATATCTGTGATGTTAAATACTTGAATACAGTGTTGCAGTTCAAACTTGGCACAGTCACAGTTTCATCCTCACAGTGTGTCATAAAAGGTAAGACCATTTCCATGTGATATACTGTCATACGTTTACAATGTTATTACCACAAAAGTAAACAGAATTACGACCAAAACCTGGATTTTGTGCTTTTCTTTCTGTCATGTATATATTTATAAGTATATATATATAAGTCAGTGAATCATCTCATGCATAACTGTGTAAAACATAGCAAATGTGTCTACTTAAAAACACCCAACCTCTTCTGGTTTCTTCATTTGTTTGTCTTGCCAAGATAATGACTGACTACTCTTTAAAAACAGGGGTGGTGGATGTTCCCTTGTAAAAAATGTTCCTGGTATTATCTGGACTGTTTCCTCTTTCAGGGATGAGGATCCTGTTTTTTCTACGCAAGCTGCAGTCGTGGCTCCCAGAACCAGATTCATTCATTTCCATGGGAGTTACCACGATGGTGGAAATTGTCTGGATTGGATGGTGGTTACTGCCTGCTGTAGATACAATAGGGACAGTTGGGACAGTTGGCACAGCGACGACTTTAGGAGCATTAGAGCCATTCTTCTTTCTGTCCGTAGAGCTCTTTTTGTCTGTAGAATTGTTCCCATCTCTCACGGATTCAGAGCTCTCCGAGTCCAGATTCAAGTCGTTAAGCTCAAATGACTGTCTTAAGCTGCTTTGGGACTTCCACGTCCAGGAGCCACTTCCATCGGTGGAGTGCGCATGCACCAGGGGTCGGCCGTTCTCCGGATGGGCTTCCACCCGAATTATGGTTCCACTGCTGCCTTGACCTCCAGACTCCTCAGTTAGGCTCTTGTAGCGCTGGAGCGGTGCTGTGGAGCTGGTGTGGCTGCTGCTCTCAGAACTGGGAGAGCTTCCTTGCTGGAGACCTTGCTGCTTGGACATCGCAATGACTTGCATGATGCGCGGCTGGCCATTAGAGTTAGTCCTAACCACCGGTACCTCATCACCCTTCTCCACAGTCCTCTCCATGCTTTTCAGCCATTTGTCACGGGAGTTGTTTGGCAAGCCTCCCATGTTCTCCTGTGTCTCCTCCGGGATGTGGACCAACTGTGAGGAACCAGGTCGAGACTGGATGGATATCCGAGCACCGCCAGCAATTCCGCTGGGGTTGCTTGGAAGTGTTGTACTTCCAGTGGCCATTTTTAGATATGGGGTTCCAGGTCCCTGATGTTCACCGTTGATCCCCACAGCCGAAGGTTCAGAATTGCAGCGGACATCCATGCTGTTTGGAGGAGACTGTCCTAGTCCACCTTCCATGGCATGCAGGTAATGTTTATGGTTCTCATTCTTACTCTTCCATTGCAACAGCAGCTGCTTGGATCGACTCGAATCTACCGAGGACATGTGGATGGTGGCGTTCCGGAAGGCAGACTCGTCCATGGCGGGCGTATGCACTCTGGGCAAGGTGTTGAAGGTCACCATGTTCTCCTTGTGTGGAGGGCTGCGAGTATTGATGACCTCCACATCTCTCCTAGTTTTTTTCAGGCTGCTTGGAGGTCCTGCCTGGTGGTGTTGGGCATTGCGGTGCAGGATGCCCTCGGAGCATGAAGATGAGAGGCCGTCACTGCCACTGCAGCTCTTGGCAGGGAGGTGGTGACCTTGATGGCACAGGTCAGCCATAGTTGGATGAGAATCCCGAATGTGAAACTGACTTGTCCTTTTCTCCTTGCTCGGTTGAAAGTTCCCTACAGCAAACAAACCCTGGACAGAAAAAACAACAATTCGTTGTTGGAATTTCCCAACATACTTAATAATAAGGGTTTGCCAAGTGGGACATATTCCTGGATCAACATCCTTTTTGGTCCTGGAACAACTTTGCTGTTAACTGGTCTGATTTTATTGTTGGACTCAGGCTGGAGTTTGGAGAATTAAACAAATCTGATTCCTACTCATTTTAGGGGAAAGAAAGAGCTACAGTATAGAGCTTGGCTTATGATTGTTTGATGGGAATGTTGTTCCAAAATCAAAACACAGATCTGATCCAGAAACAAGTCCTAGTTGGCTAAATCATGGTTTTTATGTTTTTATGTTGTGTACATGCAATTAAATAGATTACCAAGACCTTTTATCTGATGAAGATGCTTTAAAACGCTATGAGATATATAATAAAATGCCTGTATTCATCTCACTAGGTAAACAGCGATGCCCCCTCCAAGCAGGAAGCCCAGGTAAACGTCAATGCCGTGGTTCTTGTGCTGAATAATGCGGGTTAGGCCACATATGATGGCACTGATAATAAAGGAGAAGACCAGAAGAGGCTTCAGCAGTTTGGATGAGTCTGTCAACGTGCTGTTGAAGTACATCTGCACAAGAAAGAGATGATCACAATGACAGATTTGCTGTGATGTTTCCAAGCTGAAGCAGAATCAGGTAGTGAGCCAGAACCATACGCTTTTCATTGAAAATGTTCAAAGACACTTTGATAATTATAATAATCTTCAAACTTAAATCTTCAAAAAAATTAACCACAGGGAACATGAATCAGCTGATTTGAGTGTATCATAGAGCACATTATCGTTACACCAATGAAGCGCATTTTAATCATTTGAGTATTTTGTGACTGGGAAGACCCCAGAGTTGTAAGTTGGTTGGGTGTAAGTCTGGGAGTCACAATTCCCAGAGAAACGAGTCAGCATCCACTGACTCAAGATTAATAGGCTAACTGTACTTAAAGGGATAGTTCACCCAAAAATACAAATTCTGTCATCATTTACTCAACCTCAAGTTGTTCCGAACCTACATTTTTGGGTGAACTATCCATTTAAAACGACATTGTGTAAGTTCATTTAAACAGCTTAAACTGTGCTCTTGTCATGGAAATTCATAAGGGTTTAAGTGTAACTGCTCAATATAAATAACAGGTGATTCTTTGTTTTATGTAATGAATCAAATGACCTTGAGAGAGCTATATGAATTGAAAACCACACTTTGAAATCATGTTTTTCTCTGGTTTTGATGTTAAAATCTAAAAAGAGATGTTGAATAATTGAATAAGACATTGAATGACCTGCCAAAACACCAGCAAAGGTGTTTGCTTGCAGAGTATGGGCAAACAAACATTTATGACCTTTAACTGACAATAGAACACTATTTACATGGCCAAACACATTTTAAGCTCTTTATGCAAATTTGGGGTAAGATAGTGTAAGTAAACACACTTTGACGTCTAAATTAGCCAATTAATTTTTTTATGCAAATGTAAATGTCTTTATTGACATTCTGTCAACATATAATGTGCACATGGTTCATGTTGGTTTGTTTTTTTCTTGCAAGAGCAGAGGAAAATGAGAATAAGATTTTTGCTATTTAACAGCATTTTGTTGAACGTAAAGACACAAATTGTTGTATTCCTACCCTCGAATGGACAATTACATACAAACACATAAAATCACATGACTCAAAGGGGTCAACACTTGACAAGGTCCACTAAACTGCATGAAGGCACCTGTATGTTGCAGCACAAATTACAGTAGAGAGCTGTAGTCCTTTTATCCACACATCAGGTTCAGTTTTTCACTGAAGTTGACATGAGTGGAGCTTTTTTATCTGTTAGTCTCTAGCAGCACGGTGAATTAAAAGTGCCTGAATACTTCTAAATGACTGACTTTTACTCACCGAGACATACACGGCAGCAAAGGATGCCAGTGTTGCATGCTGTGACGGGAAGGATTTTCTAAAATAAATGAAAGCAATTCCGATCAGTTCTGGCATCAAAAGAGTTTGAAACAAGAATACAGCAGACACATTTGAAACATTCCTACACATTGTGTTAGAGGTGGTTTTTAGTGTATTGCTATGCAGTTGCTATTATAGACCATAGATATGACTTGGGCATCTTCCCCAAAGTAAATCTATGTTTTGTTTTTTTAAGAGGTGAAGATCTAACAACAGTTCTCTTCTCATTATGAAATTGGTGTTCTATATACCAATAATGCTACTGATGTCTCTATGAAATAGATTTTTCCCCCTTAATTGTACCCATTGAAATAAATGCCACATTCAATTGCCACTCAAAGTATCGTGGCTAAATTTTTTATATTGGCCCAATCAGACTTGTTCAGATTTTTACTTGCCCTATTAAAAGGCACAAAAAGTTATTGTTTTTGACCCATGTAACCTTGTAAACAGTGCTTTAAGATTATCAGGTAGGTCTAACAGGTAGGATAAATAGAGAAATTGAATAAAGTTATCAAACACTTCACAGTCTTCACTGCATAAATGATAAATTAAATATAGATTAATCCTTATTAAAACTACAAAACCCATTAACCTCGATCTGGGAACCTTCAACAGATTCTGATTTAATGACCTTAAACATCTAGCAGATATGTTAACAGTCACAAGTTCAGATAGATAAGAAAGTGCCGGCCCATTTAAGACCTTAAAAACAAAGAGTAAAAGCTTAAATTCTATTCTAAAACACACCAGCAACCAATGCAGAGAGAGCAAGACGGGCGTAATGTGCTCATATTTACGTGTGCCATTGAGGAGTATCTGCATTTTGGACCATTTGCAAACGGTTCATATAGGATTGACTAATACCTAAATTGAATTGTAATAGTCTAGACGAGAAGATATAAATGCATGTATTAGTCTCTCGAACTCACCAGGGGTTAAAAAGTTTTTACTTTAGCCAGTAGTCTTAGCTGGAAAAAGCACGATTTGACTACTGCATTTACCTGCTTATCAAATGACAGGGCAGAGTCAAAGAAAACACACAAGTTTTGAACCGATGGCTTTACATAAGCCAACACTTTATTTAAGCTGCCAGAGACAGCTAATGGTCCAAACACAACTGCCTCAGTCTTACTCTCGTTGAGATTTAAAAAAAACATCCATGCCTTAATGTCTGACAAACAAGCAGTTAAAGCACGTAGATCAGCATTGTCATTATGGGGACATATATTTGAGTGTCGTCTGCATAACAATGGAATAATACTCTGTGTTTTCCAAAAATTGAGCCCAAAGGGAGCATATATAAAGAAAACAAAATGGGTGCAAGAATAGATCCTTGGGGAACCCCGCAGGACAAACATGATTTGGAGAATAAACATCCATCTATATTGACAAAAAAAGTTATATTGTTCAAATAAGATTTGAACCAGTTCAATGCATGACCTTTAATAACCACACAATGTTCAAGTTGAGAAATAAGAATATCATGATTGACCCTATCAAAGGCCACAATCAAAGTAATACTCAGAGTAAATATCATTTGACACTCTTAAAAAAGCAGATTCTGTACTGTGATGTTTCCAAAAAACAGACTGAAAAGATTCAAAGACTCAATTTGACTCCAAAAATTGTTTTAATAATTAAAATATTATATTTAATAATAATTGGACAGAAACTACCTTCTCAAGGATCTTTTAGATAAAAGGTAAATTGGAAATTGCCCTAAAATTCAAGAGAACTGTCACAACAAGGTTTGATTTTTTTCAACAGATTTAACAAAAGCATGCTTTAAATAATCTGGAACAAATCCTATAGAAAGACTCTTAATTTATTATTGATAGGATACAAGGCCCAATGACATCAAAAACCTGAATAAGTAGGCGCGCTGGAATAATGTCAATTACAGATGTGGTTAGTTTTAACTTCATAACCAGTTCATGAAGAGTGTTTATAGAGATAGTTTCAAAGGCATTAAAAGATAAAGGAGGATCATAGTTTATGGGGACAATAAGCTGTAATGTCATGTATCTTGTTTGTAAAGCACCTTAAAAAGTGTTCACAAGCAATGACTGGGTCATCAAAGTGTATATCAATAGAAGGATTTATAACGTAGAATTGTAGAAAAAAGAATCTTGAGTCTTTGATAATTTCTAGCTAAGATCTTCACAGCTCTTTGATAGTTTGTTAATGACGTACGTAATATCTCTAAAGACACATGCAACTGATCTTTTTTTCACTTCCATTCTGCACGCCGACATACTCATCTCAGAGCCTGTGTATCATTATTTAGCCATGGTTCAGCCAAAATAGAGCAATAGAGTCAGTACAGGTAGAGTCAAATAAAATAAGTTGCTGTTCAGCATCTAAGTTATTTGAGGGACAGTAGAGAGACCAGCTTACAAGCCTCATCAAATGAGAAGCAAAATCCTCACTAAAAGTAGAGCTAAACATATGCGACCAAATAGTAGACTTCTTGTCTTTAACATCCTGGTCTGAAATAGAACAGGTGAACTTCACAGGTTTGTGATCCGAAAAACTTAAATCCCCGAAACTGTTGTACACTGTGTGTGTGTCACACAGACAGGAGATTCACACTAAGCGTTTAAAATCATTTGCTTGAATAAGAGCATGATCATATAATGTAACTCTAGCAGAAGCATGAAGGGGAAAAAAACCTGAATGATGCGTTAATAGTGTTAAATTAAAAGTTAGAGTAAGACAGATCAGATCTGCCATTCTGTCTGTGCGATTTGTAATTACTAATTTGAATGTTATAGAGACACTGTTTATGCCCATGGCTATTGGCTCTTTGGGAGACTCCCATGGTGCACTGAATGTGTTGAACCTAATGGTGTGTATGCATCTTCTCTGACTGTTTAGAGGATAAATAAACATTCACAGTAGCACAGTTCACATAAGCAGGAAACTGCAAACTGATTTGACTACATATACTATATATCTTTGACAAAAAAAAAATGTCTGGAAAAAGGATGGAATTTACTTCCACATTATTTACACTTTCAAAACCTGAGAGATCAGATTACATTTGCGGGTCTACAACACATCCGAGATGGATAAAGGGTTCCAGAATTGACACAACAGGGAATCTAATTCAGACAGAGGGGGAGTTATAAATGGGGTAAACATTATATTTGTATTTGTCAGCTTACATATGCTCAGAAATTCATAAGCCACTTTAGTACTTCATTGTTTAGCGAATCTATACTAGTGGGAGAGATGGTCACCACCAGCCTCATCCGTTCCTTTGTAAACCAACCTTACTAAAAAGTACATCAAAAGCTGTTCCGTTAATCTACAGCCCCTATTTATAGGCTGCAGTGACGCTTGGCTTTGAACTGTTTGGGCTCTTGTGCCTGAATCGTTCGTATGAATTCCTGAGTGTCAAGAATCCACACTTGACTAGTACTTAAAGATTTTTTTTATCAATTTGTCTGTATCAGCGTGTGTTAAGATAATCTGTTTCACATGACTGTGGCACTGTTAATCCAACAGAGATCTATCTCCGTTTGCCAAGAATCAGAGCTGTACCTGCCGGCGTTGATGACAGCAGCGTCAGATCCTGAGCAGATGTCCTCCAGGATGAAGAAACTTTCTTCACAGGAGGTATTGAGGTAAGTGTAGTTGGGCTTGCAGACAGTCAGGAAATAAGGGGCGGGGTAACCCGTCGACAACTGGATGATGTCGGTAATCAAAGCAGTGGCGCATAAGCCAAACAAGTGAACGCCTGAAAAGAAAAAGAACTTTAATGCACCGATATCTGATTATTAATGATATTTATTGTTAACTTTAAGTTGATAACAAGTATATTGGATCATTTTATTTATTACACAGCTCTGGGGAATCTTTTTTCATGGAAGTTTTGCATTTGGTAAATATTTTGTGTACAGTTATTTAACTATGCCATCCAATACCGTAGACTCGCTCTCTCTTGTTTCATACAAACGCAGCTGCTGCCATTTTGTGTCTATTGTTTTGTACACTGTTGGATTATTAGATACAAACAGGTATGATTTTAAAACAGTTTAATCTGAAATCAATATCTCTTATCTCCATAATTATTTATGTGGCGAAATGATTTGTAATAAGTGGTATGACTGGATACCGTATCTCTTAAACTCCGTCTAATTTGAACTTTCCGCACTAGCAAATGCTCTCTCTGCGGAAGCTTTGAGTTTAAAGACCTAATAAAATATTTCAACTCAGATCAATATTTTGTGTAATTATTTACTTATGTGGCACGTAGCCGTGTAATAAGCGGGATAATGTACATCTAGCCGATTGTTATCTCAGAATAAACCCCCTTCAGGCTGATGCAAGACCGAGATAACAACCAGCTGGATGTACATTTATCCCTTACATATCAATCTGTTTTGTGTGGAGCCTTCACGTTTATCAACAAGTTAGACAACTAGAAATAATGTGGGATCCCATGATCATTTGGCTATAATTAATCAGCTTATTCTACTGATAACGATAACATTAAAAAGTCTTATCAGTCTATACCGATATGTCCACTGATATTTTGTAATTTTATTTGCAAGGAATATTTAGATGCATGTTCTGAGAGATACATATGTTTTTTTGGTATGCATTTAATGCGTAACAGGTAGCCGTGTGAAGATTGTTCAGAATTTCTTCTTTTGAGCTCAGCAGAAGAAAACATTTTTCTATATTCATTCCACAGAATTCCTTTAACAGAATAAAGACTAATCAGAATTGAAAGAATATTATCTGCTAGAAATGTGACCTACCCACAAACCTGACACCTCGCCGGACGAAAGAGTTAAAGTTGCAGCCGGCCGCATTGATATCGGCTTCAGCTCCACCTCCGCACTGCGCTCGCGACAGACAGCAGAACAGAATCCCCTCTCCGATCATGATCTGTGGACATGCAACACACCAGGACAGAGGTGGGAGTGGATCAAATGTTCAGAACGGTGGATATCTCTCCTCTCAGATTGCATTCAACGGTCTCATGCTAACTCTTCAAGGGGTTCTTTTTACCATGACACCAAATCCAGAAGCTCTGAAGTGAAGCCTCTAAACAGAACAGCCATAATGTCCTTGTCTACTTGTAAATGCACAGTTTTGATGAGCCATATTGCAATCAGCTCTCTCATGGGTTGAGAGAGTGGCCGTTTTGATCATTGCACATTTATCCCATCTTAAGCAGGGCTGTCACTGTGCATCAAAGGCACATCCATCCGTAATCTGCTCCAGATCTGTCCCCGTCGTTTCACCTCCCTGTCTTCTGAAAATCATGCACCCACTGACTTCTGCACAAGCATTAGACTGTAAAGTGCTGAAGTGAACTATGTACAGTATATTTATACAATATGATACATTATTAAATGTGTATTTTTAAAGAATGTATTGTTATATATAATTCTTTAGCTCTATATAGGCTATACATACTCAACAGCTAGCAATCTTCTATTCTATATTGCGTATGTCGCCAGTTGAGGAGTTTAAATCCCAGTGTGATCATGGGATTGATATCGGCTGTGTTCTACGCTCCAGCCTAGTGGGGGAGGTGCTAAGTATACGATCTAAACATTGGCTTGTCCATGTGCCACACCGTGACCTGAATCGGATCCCAGGAAGCATGCAGATCCCACCGTCCCATCCCATCTGACCAACTCGGCTCTCAGACATTGATATCGTGTCATGACACCTGGAGAAACAACAGGACATCTCAATGCCTGCAGTCACTTCCTGCCTGATGCTAAATCAGGCCTATGTAGGTAAACAGATTTTAGACCCAGAATGCGCTAAGGAAAGGATGGAGTGGGTCATTTTTAATGACTGTCATTATTGGACAGCTAAAATGAGTTTTTAGACACACTTTGCTATGCATTTTTATGCAGCAGAACTTGTTGAGAAAAGATGAAAATGTGATCAGAGCTCTCTATGCTTGCTACTCAAACTAAATTATTTAATTACCTAAAATAGCTAGCATGCTGCAGAGAAAAGTACATCGGGTGTCTTTGCAATGCTAGTCATTTTAGTCTTTCAGTCACTGCTTTCTGTTTCTCTTTCCTGTAGGAATAAAAAAGCACTTTTTTGCAACAGTTTTTGTCCTGAAAAAAATCCATTATTTAACGTCTTCTCTGTACGTTCAAAAGAGAACGAAATCTCAAGCCGTGCTCATATTTGCAAAGTCTGCTAAAGAATGTCAGAGGTTTCAGTATGAACATTTTTCATGTCTCATTTTTCATGTCTTTCAAGTCTCCCAAGGCCAGATTATTCATCCGCATTAATATTATAGCTCTATACTGTTGTTGAATCAACTAATGTGTGCATTTTTATTTCTCCTAAGGAAGTCTAAAAGTAAAGTTTATATAAACCCCTGTCTGAGCAATACAATTACCTTCTGGGCATATTTAGATGTTATTTTACTGGAGTATAATGTTTGATTGCTTTTGATTCATGTTAATATGATATATTCAATCTAATTATGTTTTTGCCTGAAGATAAAAAAATCATCTTATGAAATGTTAAAAAAGATTGATCACATGTTTGATAAATGTTTGACCTTAATATTAAAAAAAATGCCTGCGGTGTATTTAGAAAATTTACCAAGTGTGAAGATGATCTCAGTCTATGTTTGATTTTTAAATTAGCCACTAACAAGAGTAACTATCATCTACAAATAAGTTTAGAGGATCAGAGAGCTGAGAACCACAACCAACTCATTAGCGCCAGGTGCCCATTAGCATTTGTGAAACTAACCATCCTGCATTTCCGAAACAACAGCAATCTGCCCCAAAAACTCAACATTAATTTGAGTGTGAAATAATCTGATTTTCAGTACGAGTGAACAACCAAACTACCAAAAAATCCACAGTAAAGCCTGCTGCGAAACGGCACTCATCTCCTCTAATATGTGCAGTTAACCTGAGGACTCCTTGCTAGCTAGAAGAAGAGAACAGCAAATTCACTGTGTCATTAGGGCATCCTCAGAGGGCTGGCAGACGTTCTGGCAGTGTGCTGATGTACTGAAGGTGTCAGAGTTGAGGAGAGAAAGATGCTATCTGACAGCTCATTGCTCACGGAGTAGCGTGAGGAAACTCTCATTGTGTATTTGAGCTATTCACACACAAGCATTCTTTTCTGTACTGTGTCAGATAAGCCTCTGAAGGGGAGGCCAGTTGGTGTGTGTCAGCTGTGATAATAGACCACAGGCAAACTAAAAATTTACTCAAGTAGGACATACTCCTGCATCCACATCCTAGTTGGTCCTGGAACAACTTTCCTGTCATTGAGTTTTCAGTTTAGTTTGGAAAAGATATTCAAAGTTTTTGATGCATTTAGCAGCAAGTCAAATACATATTTATGAGCATAGCTGTATTTTCCGCTTTTAGCTTAGTCGTCTGTCTGACATAATCTGAAATCCTTATCAGTGTTTCTGCAAAATGCTATTTATTCCTATGATGGCAAAGCTGAATTTTCAGCATCATTACTCCAGTCTTCAGTGTAAGCCAAAGCTTGACAGTTGACATTTGACATGACAGGATCATGTATCCTTCAGAAATCAACTGTCATGGTTTGGCTGTGCAGCATAACCCAAGAAAGATGAAAAGAACAGGGAACAGGAGTGAACTAATCAGGACTATTGCAACTAATGAATGAACTAGACCTAATGCCTGTTACAGACTGTACAATTTTAAGATAATTACAAATCACACTATACGACATGGATCTAATAAACTTGGGTACGACATGTATTTAGACTGTACGATAATGACACCTATTGAAATGTAAGCTATGATGCAAGTTAGTATAGAAGAATACAACTTGGTGAACAAATAGAGCAAGATAAATTTTACTTTGGCAATTGTGTTTTTTACGTGCGCTGAGAAAGGAGGAGGACGCGAAACAGGAGAATATGGTCAATGCTAGGGAAAAAAGGCCAACTTGTCATGCCAATTTTGCAAATGGAGCTTGAGGTAATACTTTTTAAGTTTTAGCGTCACGTTGATCAATACACCATTTCATGTTGCATTTTTTGAATAGAAGATTGTTCCAGTCATGTCCAGCTTGGCTGAAACACAAAGTGCCTGAATACACACAAATCAAGACGTATATATCCGTATACGTATAACTGCATATACTTATAACATGTCATATCTCTCTGACATCATCCAATGTACAGTATCCAGAAGCATGAGTGCATCTTGCAGTACATGTATGTGTGTGTATGTAGCACTACAGGGTTAGACTGACCGTAATAGCAGGAGCTGCGAAAGCGAGGCTGAGGAGCATGAGGAAGGGAATAACCTCATGCGTGGGTTCGATATAAGGCAGACTCAGACTGCGGTCGTGGCAGCTGAAACCCCAGCGGACCGGTTTGAAAATGTCCGTCCACTCCAGGAAATACACACTGACCAGAGATGAGACCAGGAGAGGAAGCTGTTAGAGATGAGAAAACATCACATAACTCTTCAACAAACATTTTCAAGGTATTACATTGTCCACCACATAACATGTCCCTATGGAAATGTACATACTGACTGCCTGACATTATTGCAAAATAAACCCAGATAGGGCAGTACTTACAAAATAAATAATATCCTTATAGTTCAGGTCAGTAATAGAACCAGTGGTGACAGATTCACAGAATTGCAGTAAAACTATATGGAGTCACACTAACATTATAGAGAAAGCTCTTTTTAAATTAGGAACTCACATGGTGAAAATATGATTTGATTGGTACTGGGAGTGAATTGTTTGGCTTACACTCAGATTTTTGTTCCACAGCAAGTCATATTTTAACCATGTTCATACTTTTAAATAAATTGAATTGTTTTCACAATGATATAGTTATAATACAAGTTATAATAAACTATGCCATGTTTGAGTGCATATAAATATACCTGTTTAATTTATGTAATGTATGACTGATAAATATGCATCAAATTAAGTTTGTTGGTTTGTTTATGTTAAATATTAATGCAATGATATGCCATTCAAATACATAAATCTTAAAGGGGATCAATTATGCCCCCTTTCAACGTGTTGATTTTGTTTTTGGACTCTACTAGAACAGGTTTTCATGCTTGAATGTTCAACAATAAAATGTTCACATATTTACATTGTTGCAGCACCTATCTTCCCAGTCTGTCAGTAACGCTCTGTTTAGTTTCTGTCTCTATGAAGCCCCTCCTTCCGAAATGCGCAATGTGCTCTAATGGGAGAAGGCTCAGTAAGAACAATTATCTGGTATGTAAAACTTAAAATCTACTGTAATTAAAGAAGTA
This sequence comes from Meda fulgida, assembly GCA_030578275.1. Lineage (NCBI taxonomy): Eukaryota > Metazoa > Chordata > Actinopteri > Cypriniformes > Leuciscidae > Meda > Meda fulgida. The sequence goes on along the minus strand of CM060639.1, from coordinate 6,673,786 downwards.
GGTTTTTGATGGGTGCCATATCATGTGTCATGATTCTCTTTGACGTTCATGTTTATGGTCGGCTGGACTGTAAATCTCATACGGTTTGTCCCAAGTGCCAGTGCTTTGGTAGAAAATATGGGTCAGTGGTATCGGCCGGCCACAGCGCAACTCTGCAGAATCAGCACAGAACGGCGGCTGCTTGCTGTAACCATCTGCATATCAAATGCCCGCAAACTGACCTCGATCACTCTACTGTAAAGTAATTTAATGAAGGGCTTTTAATAACTGGCTTACCATGGTAAATACGACAAAGCCATAAAATATACTGGCCGATTTTGCAAACATACTTGCTCATATGTGGAATAATTAAGGTGATTACAGATACAGTATATACGGTATGCAAAAATGTTATCAAATAAAATCCTTCACATTTTTTTCTGATTGAAAATCCATTTCCAATCAGAAATACATCATGTTAAGGAAGTATAATGGGTTGTGAATGCATTTCATGTTGGTTTTAAGATGATCCCAAATGAAAAGAAGAGGTGAAACTGATGTCTTAATAATTGATTGCTATAATTGGGGAGGATAGTGTTTCTTAGAGGCTATTTTCAGATCCATGTGGGACAGGCACCATCACAGCAGGTACAGATGGTGTCCGCTTGGTGAAGGACCGGTTACGATAAGAGTATTGCTGAGGAGATGTGCTTGGGTCAGGGAGGTTTTTGTGACCTGAGGAAACTTCAATGAGATCTTGAAAAGCACAAAATCCAGCTGTTTCTGCTTAAAACCTTCAAATATGATAATCCTGATCTTCTAGACCTTGGTATTTACAAAGACTTTTGCAAACCTCACGGAAAATCAGCAAATGGAGGAATGAATAAATGAATGAAAATGTCAGATTCAGCACAACCCTGCATAATGTATGAGAGCACGCTTAGATCTTCCTCTTAAGTACTAGATCACGTGTTTTGTGTATGCATGTGCGGTGTGAAAGCTGCACTGCCTCAATTCTTTATGTCACACTGACCTACATATATTTCACTAACCCCTGCATGATGTAAGGAGAGCAGAGCAGCAAATCCTGGGGCGAACATCTAAGAAGAAGAGCTGACAGAAGCTCAGCATCCCACTGCTGACATCACTCTATGCCAGTTAGTCATACATATCAAACTATATGATATTTTGTTTGCACGCTGTGCTTATTAAATGCAATCAAAAGTAAATACTACAGGGCTCGACAATATGGACTGCCCGATGGCCCGAGACCAGCGTAAACATTGCTTGGGACAGCTGTCAGCTTGCACGTGTTTTTAATCCTAGACAATTTAAATATTCAAGTGCAAGAAGACGCGGTAGAGGGCTCAATTCAATAGTGTGAGGAGTTTTGTGTGTGCACCCATCAGAAGCACCCGCCTAAAAAACGCTTCTCAGACAGTGTGTGAATGCTGAATTTAGCCCTCTTTCACGTCTTCTTGCACTTAACAGGCATTTTCACATAAAAGCACGTAAAAAAAATGCTGGTCTCGGCAAGTATCTTAGTAAACATAGTCTGTTCTATCTTAAGTGAGCATAAAAAGTTGAGAAAAAATGCATGTGTAACATTATATTGGATTCGTGCAGATCTTAAAGTGACAGCAGCCTAAAAAACCTGTCTTTGTTTTAATGTTAATCAAGCAACAAAGGACAAAGAAAAAAACAATGAAGACAATAACTAGGCCTATTTTATTTATTTATTACTTTTTGTGGTGGGGCCAATGAAAATGTTAGCAGGCCAAGTAAAAAATGTAACCACTGGCCCAATCAGGCCACTAGAAAAAATCCTTAGCATTGAGAAAAAATCCTTAGCATTGAGAAAAAATCCTTAGCTTTGAGTTTGATGTTTCAACTGCATGTGACGTTCAAAAAGCCAGAAATAGTCAAAGATTCAGATCAATAACAAACAGCAATGAAGAAAAATAAACTTTTTAAAATAAATGACAATATTATATTGAATTTAAAAATTATTTTACATATTTAAAATTGTATATCAAATATATATTTAGTTAAATTTATTATGATTAAATTTGTTACTTTTAAGTCAACACCAGCAACAAAAAATATATAATTTTCGTGGTGAATAAAGCTTATAAAGTATAAAACGTCTAAAAAAAACTCGATTGTTTCTCCTACAGAAATAACATCAATAACATATATATATTTTTTTTTTTTTTTTATTTGTTTTGTATAGCGTAATTACAATATAAACTCAAACATTTGTTTTATTTCTCCTAAGAAATTTTGCAGAAACATCTAACATGAAGTTGATAGGCTACTTTGAAACCTGAATTGGAAGTCCATTCATGATCTATGAAAGAGCATAATGGGCAATACAATCTCCTCAGGTTTAATTTATAACTATTAGTCATACATTTACATTTTGCATTTATCGATTCAGACTGTAACATATGTTCTAAATATTTATCCTGATGTAATTCATCATATTCTGATATCCTAAGTTGTCACCTGTCAAATCAAACGTGCAAATGTAAACAGATAGTTACTTACCTCCACGAAATAAAAGCATGGAAGCAGTGTCACGCTCTCTTTTATCATCTTCTCTTTCAGCCTTTCTCTCGCAGACAGCGTATTTATTTCCTTTAAAAACGCTAATAACCTGTTGTGTCCTAAGCGTCCACCTTCATTCAACAAAACAAGCCGTCTAGATCAGCTGCTGCTGCTCCATGGAGATGCATGATGTGGGTGCAAACAGAAACAAACGACACACAGTCTACTACCCTTCACCAATTACACACGCTATTTGTATTGGAGTGGAATATGATTGAAATTGAAAACACAGGCAGAGAGGAAAATATTGCCGGCAAGATGACATCAGATTTTTCGGATGAGGGGCTTTCGTCCTGACGCGCATGCGCACAAGCTGAAGGCTGCATTCCCCAGTCATTCGCATTATTATTAATAACGTCTCGAAAGACGGTAACCGTTGAACGTGTTCTTGTAGAATACGGGATGAATTAAAGGTATTTTTTTTATTATTATTAAATGTAAGAAGGGTGTACATATGCACTCTAACAACATATTTAACATCGCTATAGAAAGTCATTTCACATGACAGAAATGTCATGCTTTCATTTTGTGTGTGTATTTGTGTTGGTGGTGGTGGTGGTTGTTTTGATGACTGAAAGAACTGTATAATTTGACTGCTCTTTAAAGGGTTGTGGCCACCAGGGGGCATCGATTAGAATGCAGAAAAGATGTTCCGTTTAGGTGGTTTATTAAAATAAAAGTTTAATGTGTGTGGTTCTGAAAAACAGAGATACAGGCATAAATCAGTAAATGTAGACTCTCTATATAAATGTCAAAAGTTATCACATATAGCAGGTATATAATAAACAAAAACGATCAAAATATTAAATTATAGTTTTGTTATGTATGACTTAAATGCAGTTATAATAAATGCTTATCACTAAGCAAATACAAACTTAGAAATGCAATAATACACTATATCCCTGGTCAAGGCTTAATTTTCTGCTCATTAACTGCAACAATATACAACAGGCTAAATTCAGCTGAATATAATAATTATGAACTGCAGTTATTCCTTCAAATAAACAATGTTACGCATTGTGCAAGAACAACAGACGTTATTTCAATAGAGACATGTAAGGCTTGCAGAGCAACAGCGTTCTCAACAATTAAACACACAGGCGGTGAGAAGCCCCGCCATTATACGAAAAACAAGCACTAACGTACCACGACATTATTGTGAGGTAAAACTAACAACAAACATCAGTATACTTACTGGTAGTTGCACGCACACGATTCTAGGAGGTCATAATAAGTACAACAACACTAAATTATATTCTCTATATCAATCAATATAGACCACACAGTCTTTCAACATCAGCGCTTTTTCAAACTTTCCCGAAACTGAATGAAAGCTGTCTTCTTCCGCGGACCGCAGAGCCCAGTACCGCTCCTGATTGGCTGATTCCCAAGCAGCCAGTTTTATCTGCCTGAAGAAGTCATTCTTCGTCACAGCCGCCCCCAAATTTGTTATATTAAATTTGCCTCTCTAAGAAGGACTGACCGTATCAGTATCTGGTATGGCAGGCAGAGCTACAAGGCGAGCGACAGGCCTCATGTAGAATTTGTCCTTTACCTTGACTACTGCAGTCCTGACTCTTCCATCAGTTCCTGGAATAACCTCAGTGACATGACCTAAAGGCCACTGGGCTCTTGGCAGCTGCGGGTCCACCACCATCACTATGGTTCCAGTTTGCAACTGTGCAGGGTCCTTGTGCCACTTGGAGCGAGTCTGAAGAGTTGGGAGGTAGTGTCGGACAAAGTAGGACCAAAACTGGTCAGCTAGCACCTGAGTATGTCTCCAGCGGCGAAGACTCAGGAGCTCAGACTCAGCATAGACCGCCTGTAGTCGCCCCATGAGGAGCAAGTTGGGGGTCACTGGGTCAGCATCAGCCACGTCTGTTGACACGTAACCCAGTGGTTTGGAGTTTAAAATCCCCTCCACTTCAATAAGTACTGTCCGTAGGACCTCTTCAGGGACAGTTTGTGACTGGATGGTGGCATACAGTGCAGCTTTAACAGACCTCACTTCCCTTTCCCAGACTCCTCCAAAGTGTGGGGGGCTTGGGGGGTTAAACTGAAACTTAATCTGGTGTTTAGCCAGATGCGCCTGGAGTATGGGATGTAATGACCTGAAAGCCTCCTGGAGTTCTCTTTCACCTCCCTTAAAATTAGTGCCCTGGTCGGACCGGAGCTCTGCTGGCTTACCCCTTTGTGCAATGAAACGGAGGAGGGCCATCAGAAAGGAATCCGAGTCCATTCTGGACAGAACATCCACGTGCACAGCGCGCGTCGTCAGGCATTTAAATAGTATGCCCCATCTCTTCTCGTGGCGACGGCCAACCTTCACTGTGAAAGGCCCGAAGCAGTCCATGCCCGTAGAGAAGAATGGGGGCTTCATCAGCCGTAGTCTGGACTGTGGGAGGTGTGCCACCTTGGGCACAACTGGAGAGGCTCTCCATCTCTGGCAATCCGGACAGGAGTGCTGATGGCGCTTAACAGCTTCACGGCCATGCAAAATCCAGTATTTTCGCCGCAGCTCTGCAAAAAGGCGTTCTGATCCTGGATGGCGAAGGCTCTGGTCCATGTCCTGGATGATGAGCTAGGTCACTTTGTGCCGATGGTCCAGGACCACTGGATGAATAGAATCTGGCTCTAGCTGGTCGCTGCGGCGGAGCCTTCCTCCAACTCGGATAAGTCTCACAGTCTTGTCATACTCTGGTGCTAGGGAAATCAGCCTACTGGTGGCAGCTACTGGCTTACCGGTGCTCAAGAGGCTGAGCTCCTCAGCGAAGCTTTCCTGCTGGGCTCGTCTCAATACTTCTCTCTCTGCTTCTTGGTAGTCATCAGCAGAAAGGATGACGGGGTTCACTGATGAAACAGAGCTGGATTGTGCAAGCGCCTTTATCAGCGCTCTGAACGAAGAAAACTGTTCAGTATTTGGTAGCAGAGAAGTCTGTATGCTTGTAGTGAAACAGCAAACAGGGAGTTTTCGCAGCTCATCAGAATTCTCTGTCACCTCTATAGCTGGCTGTGTAGGCCAAACTTCAGGCGACTGTTGTAGGAAGGCAGGGCCCTGGCTCCATCTGTTCTTACCAGCCAGTTCCAGCAGTGTTTTTCCCCGCGTTATGTCATCAGCTGAGTTGTTGGCAGAATCCACATATCTCCAGGCCTGGATATCAGTCAGCTCCTGGATTTCAGCTACCCGTGTTCCAACGAATACCTTGTACCGACAGGAGTCGGACTGAAGCCATGTGAATACTGTTGTGGAGTCTGTCCATAAGATAACATTGGGGATATTCACAGTCAGTTCTCTTTGGAGTAGTGCAGCTAGCTGTGAAGCTGTCAGGGCAGCACACAGTTCTAGTCTTGGTATTGATTGCTGCTTCTTCGGGGCTACTCTGGATCTAGCAGTCAGAAAAGACACTTCCACACGGCCGTGTGAGCTCTCCGTCCGCAAATAGGCCACTGAGCCATATGCCTTCTCTGACGCATCAGCAAAGATATGTAGGTCTCTCTGGAGGTTTGAAGTGTTCATCTCAGGGCTCACATAGCAGCGGGGCAGTAGAATTTGGGAGAGATGCTGCAATTCTTCCTCCCACGTCAGCCATGGCTGCAGCACATCCTCAGGCAGTGACGGGTCATCCCAGTCTCTATGCTTGTCCCACAAGTGCTGCACCAGGAACTTGGCACGCGTAGTGAAGGGGACTATAAATCCCAGAGGGTCGAACAGGCGTGCCAGGACTCTGTAAATGTTTCGCATGGTGGGTGTGGGTTGGTCCAGCATACGGTATTTATACCTTAAGGTGTCTGAATTGCAGAGCCAGCGGAGTCCCAGTTCGAGCTCCTGTGGGTCAGTGCCTGACTCTTTGAGCCACAACTCACTACTCTCAGATCTTGCTTCTTTGGGCAGATGGCTGATGACCTCAGGGGTATTACTAGCCCAATGGCGTAACTCAAATCCACCTGTAGCCAACAGTGAGGTCAGTTTGTCTACCAGGTGTTGGGCTTCTTCCACAGATGGGAGGCTTTGCAGACAGTTATCCACATAAAAGGATTGTTCTATCGACACTCGAACATCTTCACCTGGCTGACTGTGATCAAACACATGTTTCTGCAGCGCATAAGTTGCACAGCAGGGGCTACATGTGGTGCCAAATGGAAGGACTTGCCATGTGTAGATGCTGGGTGGTTCCTCTGTCTTCAAGTCTCGCCACAGGAAGCGCAGCAAGGGCTTGTCCTCTGGGAGCAGCCTCACCTGGTGAAACATGCCTTTAATATCGCTGCTAACATCAATTGCATGCTCTCTAAAGCGCAGCAGTACACCCAGTAGACTGGAACTTAAGGTGGGCCCAGGCAACAGCAGCTCATTGAGGTTGTTTCCCTTATACATGTAGGAACAGTTGAACACAATCCTGTTCTTTCCGTTATGGCTCACCATGTGATGTGGGATGAACCAGGACTCGGCTGCTTTGCTCAGCTCCTCTTCTGACGCTTTAACTGCATAGCCCCCCTTTTCCAGCTTTCTAATCTCTGAGCAGTATGCAGCTGCTCTTTCCGGGTCTCGCAGCGGGCGCCTCTCTGTACTGCGGAGATTAGCTAAAACAGCCTCCTTAGGTGCCTGAAGCTGTGGCATGTCCTTCATCCTGAGGAGGGGAGTAGCGTAGCGCTGAATTCCATCAGCCTCTACTCTTGTGGTCTTCGCCTCCAGCAGGCGGACTGCCTCCTGATCCTGCCTGGAGCGTGTGACAAGTTTTTCACTCCTGTAGGGCAGAACATCCAGCTGCCACAATCTCTCTACACTCTGTAGAAGCTCGTTAGTGGGTGAGAAGGTGGAAACATGCAGGCACTGTTGTGATGTTGCCTGCTGCTTGCTGTACCTGGTCGGCCCCTGAAGTGTACAGCCCAACTTTGTTTTCACGGCGGCCGGTCCCCCGTGGGGTCCTAAACGCACAGGCTCCACTGGAGTGATCAAGTGGGTATAATCTGACCCAATTAACAGCATGGGTTGTTAATCGTCTGGAGAGGGAGGCCACTTAAATGTTTGTACTTCCTCTGAAGTGCCTTCATTGAATAAGTGTGCTCAGCCAGACCCAGTTGATCAGCAGTAAATGCTCTGTATATCTTGAAGGATTTCTTTGGATGGTCTACTGGGGAGATGGAGAACGACACTGCAGTTCCGTGCAGAACCCTGATGTCCTGTCGAACAGTTCTGAGGATCAGATTTTCCGGCTCACCAGTAAGCTTAAGGCTCTGCGCTGCTGCAGGGAGGAGAAAGGTTCGCTCCGACCCATCGTCAAGGATGGCATATGTCTCCAAGGTGTGTTCACCGTTACGCAGCAGCACTTTGCTCACTTTCAATAGGACCTGGCTACATCCAGCCTGCCTGTCCATGTACAGGACTTCATTAGTTGTACTGATGAGGCAGGATGTATCTTTAGCTGCAGGTTTTATATTCACGTCATGCAATGCTTGCATGTGTCTCCCCTTACACTTGTGACGTGATTTTTAGGCGGCATTGTGCAGCCTGGTGTGTGCGACCACATCGCCAGCATCTTTTGTTGGTCTTGATCCACGCTGTTATCTGTTCCACTGTAAGCTGTGCAAAGTTTGCACACTTATCTAGGAAGTGTTGCGTGTTAGAGCAGTAAGGGCAGTATGCTGTCCTCTCTGGCTGCTTGGTACTAGATAAGGCCTTCTCTACTGTCGGTGTGCTCTCATGTTGGTCTGTAGTGTGCATGATGTTGGTGCTCTTACCACTCTTAACATCACGGCGGCGCTCTGTCCTGGGTCCTGCTCTGTTCTTGTTTTCACCGATTAGAGGCTCATACACCGTCTCTTGCATCTTCAGCTCGTAGTCAAGCCAGTCAGAAAAGTGCAATAGGCTTGGGATTGTAACACGCATTGGGTACAGAAACCTCTTCAATTCAGCCCGTATATCATGAGGCAGTTTGGAGAGCAGCCGTGTCACATGTGAACCACAGTGAAGCTCAGTCTTTCCATTGTCCCCAAGCTGGTCTAACATTGCGACGAGTGCTCTCACTTTCAGAGCGAATCGCTTAAACCCACTGAAGTCATCACGTGCAATATTCGGCGCCTCCATTAGATCAGCTATTTTTCTGAGAGCTAGCTGGTGAGGCTGTCCATAATGATCAATTAGGCTTGTCATAATGTCAGTGTAGGGTTGCAGTGAGTTAGTGTATGAGTCCGCTATTAGAAGTGCCTCCTCATACTTTAAGTGGTCCACTAGGATCTGGTATTTAAAGCGCTCCGTAGCGTCCACAGGCAGTAGGTTTTCCAGAGCGACCTTAAGCCTGGGGAACTCTCTCGGATCTCCTTTTGTGAATGCAGGGATTGTAGGTTTAGGCCCGCGGTACACTGTCTCATGGTGGTGGAAGGGTACACAGTAATCTGGTGTCTGTACCCCGGGCACTGGAGGAGGGGGCTCAGGGTGACTGGGATACTCCTGCTGTGTAGGGAAGCGAGAAAAGGCTGTCTGTCGCAGTGCTGGTAGGTCTGGAAGGGAAGTACGGGCGTCAAGTCGCCTGTGCATGTCCATTACCTGTTGCTGCAGCCTTTGATTATCTTCCCTCAGCTTATAAAGAGCTTCAAGGACCTCAGGTGCTGTTTCTAGGGCAGGCCTCAATCGATCAGAAGCAGGTGTACTCTGAAAGAGGGGTTCTATATACTCAAACTGGCGTGAATAGGCAGCTTCCGCTCCCCGCATGACACTTCCGTCCTCATGCAGCAATGGTGGTGTGAGAGGCGTCATCCTGGCGTGTCTCTCTGGAAATCTCACCATGCTGTCGTAGGGCCGCTGTGGCTCTAACACGTTAGCCGCTTGATGAAGCGAACGAGAGGACGGCTGCAATACTTGAAGGGGGATGTCATAATCTTCCATCCATGCCAGCCGCCGGCTCTCTCGGCGGAGTCGGGCATCTACTAGCCGTGTATACTGATCCGAGAACATCTCTAAACAATCCCACGGTGACCACGCGAATCCGGCTCGAAGGACCAAATGTTTTGATGACTGGAAAGAACTGTATAATTTGACTGGTCTTTAAAGGGTTGTGGCCACCAGGGGGCATCGATTAGAATGCAGAAAAGATGTTCTGTTTAGGTGGTTTATTAAAATAAAAGTTTAATGTGTGTGGTTCTGAAAAATAGAGATACAGGCATAAATCAGTAAATGTAGACTCTCTATATAAATGTCAAAAGTTATCACATATAGCAGGTATATAATAAACAAAAACGATCAAAATATTAAATTATAGTTTTGTTATGTATGACTTAAATGCAGTGTTATAATAAATGCTTATCACTAAGCAAATACAAACTTAGAAATGCAATAATACACTATATCCCTGGTCAAGGCTTAATTTGCTGCACATTAACTGCAACAATAGGCTATACAACAGGCTAAATTCAGCTGAATATAATAATTATGAACTGCAGTTATTCCTTCAAATAAACAATGTTACGCATCGTGCAAGAACAACAGACGTTATTTCAAGAGACATGTAAGGCTTGCAGAGCAACAGCGTTCTCAACAATTAAACACACAGGCGGTGAGAAGCCCCGCCATTATACGAAAAACAAGCACTAACGTACCACGACATTATTGTGAGGTAGTTGCACTCACACAATTCTAGGAGGTCATAATAAGTACAACAACACTAAATTATATTCTCTATATCAATCAATATAGACTACACGGTCTTTGAACATCAGCGCTCTTTCAAACTTTCCCGAAACTGAATGAAAGCTGTCTTCTTCCGCGGACCGCAGCGCGCAGTACCGCTCTTGATTGGCTGATTTTCAAGCAGCGAGTTTTATATGCCTGAAGAAGTCATTCTTCGTCACAGTGGTGGTGGTGGTGTTGATTCTTGGGCATTCGGTGTTCAGAACAGTAGCCTACAACACAATGAGATAGCCTACCATATAAAGCAGTTCGATGGGATCCAGTGGGCTACAATAGAATGCAATGCATGAGCAATTCAATACAAAACAACTAGCCTAGCCTATATAAAACGTTATTCATGTCTATAAGGATAGTTTAAAATAGAGAAAGACGAGTAACACTGCAGCTAAATGCTTACTAACTAGTCAATTTATGTAACTCTGATTATAATATAAAATTATATATGCTTTTTCACACTGAAAAAGGCTAATTCACACTGGCCCAACAAACACGGATTATTCTAGTCAACAATGTCCCTTTCTCTGCAGCTGTACACATGGTTGACCTATGACTGGACAATGAAACTCTCAAAAGTCAAAAAAAAAAAAAACTAAAATGTTTATCCTAGAAAGTAATGAGATTAAATGGAGAACAGAGGCTTTCAGATGAATATGAACTCAGACAATCTCTCAGCTGTTTTTAGGCCATTTAGCTATTTGTTTTATTTATGGAAGAAGCAACAAACCTGACTGAGAACTCCATTCAGTCTCATGATGAGTAATGAAAGAACAACATGAGCACATTTTCCTAGTTATCACCAAATGCTTGATAGTCTAAATTAAATGTTACATTTATTGAGTCAACTATGATTGTAATATGGAATTTGCCATTTTATTCTGATCTCTTCATTTGATTTCACCTGTGTAATCAATGCAGAGCATGCAGTTTACTGGAATGCAGGGCAGTGCAACTGTCCTTTTTCTGCTGCTGTGGTTGACGCATGCGCGCAAGATCGATGAAGTTAATCGGCCACTCGCTCAGTGTCAGGACAAACCTTTTTCAGATTGGCAATGCTCCCGAGAATTTCTAATTTTACACGTACAAAAAAAATAGTACAACCATTAAATGTAAATTTGTGCGGGAAAACATCTCTCACTGCATGAAACAATATGCGTTCAATTTTTCAATAACTCATGCTTGAGACAACTTGGGTCGTGCGGTTTTATTGCTACAAAAAGTTCTGTGACTGCGATTCAGATGTGTTTAGGCTATTTAATCGAAATGCGTTTTTTTTATTGAACATATAAAACCAAATACAAAGTTACACATCAAAACAGAATTTAACAACAATGATATAATTTTAAACAGTAGACAAAGAACCAGGAAAATAATAAACAAACATATTTCGTCAAAAAAAATGCTACTAGGCTACTTTAAACTGACGTCACTAATGCGTGCACAATACAGACAAGATTAAACAATAATGGAACTCCGATGACGATGATGGACGTTTATTTCGCCACAAAAACGAAAACGGTCTCTTCTAATTCCAATGACATTAATCTTAAAACAGCGCTATGTCACGTAAAGAAACAAAACTCTACAGGTTTGCATTTCCTGCTAACAGAGATGAGTTGAAGTAGACAGTAGGAGTGGATCATTTAAGCGCACAAGAAACTGAAGAAGCGTGTGCGCAGAACAGTAACAGCAGCAGACTGAGGTAATTCTCATCTATTTAATAGCCTAGATACGAGTTGTACTTTCGAAAGTTTAGTAAAACAAACAAATGTGAGCGGCGAGCACCAGAGAATACTAAATATGTCCCTCCTACAGCTCCAGTAGGGTCCTGATGCCGTTATAAAGTCAAACAGGCAAAGGTATGACAATGTTTTTTTCACAGAGAATTATTATGGATTTTCATTTGATATTTTGACTTAAAGTTGGTAAAGAAGTGTATGTTTGTCATTTGTGCTGTGTACAATCAGTACGAATTTTATTTGTTTATACTAACACTATTTATTGTGCATACTATATGCACAGCTGGATACAATATGCAGCGAATAACCAGAGGATGGTGCATGGAATACAGGCGCCCCAAAAAGTACTAATAGCCACACTTAAAAGTGTCTGAATTCAATTGCATTAGATAACAAAAATAGGCCTAAGCTGGACCTTCAAACAAATTATGCAAATTTTTTTATTACAACTAACTTCACATTCCTTAACCATTTTTAGTTAGGCCTACTATTAATCATTTGGTGTAAAGGTGATTTTTAGTTCTCCTCAAGGTCACACAGGAGCCCTAACAGAGAAACAACAGGTTTAGTTTTTCTCATTAACTATGCACATTTTCTTCTAATGTTTCACAGTGAAGAAGTTTCCAAATATTTGTGTTTTCATTTTAAAGAACAGTGATGTTTTATCATTTGAAACCTACAGCAGCAAACCTTTTGTTTGTAAAATGTTTGCTTGATAACTGCTTGCACTATTTCTTTTAAAGAAATGCCACTTGGTTTGATATATTGTTATTTAATGCAAATACATTCAAACATTTTTATTTTTGTCTCATTTGTCCAAATACGTCTTATAGCCACCCACATAGCTATTGTCTATTAGTTAAATGAGGTATTACTGATGAGCCAAAACATTATAACCAGTCACAGGTGAAGTCAAATAAAGTTGATCATCTCCTAACAAGGCCACATATTAAGGTCTGGGAAGATTAGAAAACAATCAGTTCTCGTAATCAAGGTGTTGGATGCAGGAGAAATGGGCAGGAATAAATATTTGACAATCTGAGCGACTTTGACAATGGCCAAATTATGGCAAGACGACTGGGTCAGAGTATCTCTGAAACAGCAAGGCCTGTGGGTTGAGAATTTACCAACAGTGGTCCGAGGAGGTACAACCCACAAACCGGCCACATGTTGTTCGACGCCCATGGCTCATCGATGCACGAGGGCAACAGAAGCTGTCATGTCTGTCTGGTCCGAGTCAACAGAAGGTCTACTGTGGCAGAAGTCACTTTTTTAGTGTTGGTTATGGGAGGAATGTGTCACAACACACAGTGCATCGCACTCTGCTGCGTATATGGGGCTGCGTAGCCGTAGACCAATCCTATGTGTCTATGATTACCCCTGTCCACCTTCGAAAGTGTCTACAATGGGCACGCAAGCTTTGAACTGGAACTTGGAGCAGTGGAAGACGGTGACCTGGTCCGATGAGTCAAGTTTTCTCTTACCTTATGTGGACGGCCGTGTACATATGCCCCATTTACCTGGGAAAGGGATGGCACCAGGATACACTGTGGGATGATGACAGGCTGGTGGAGGGAGTGTGATGCTCTGGGCAATGTTCTGCTGGGGAAACCCTGGGTCCAGCCATTCATGTAGTCATAAATTTGACACGTGCCACCTACCTAAACATTGTCACAGACCAGATAGATCCCTTTCATGACAATGGTGTTCCCTGGTGGAAGTGACCTCTTTCAGCAGGATAATGTGGATAATCCACACATTGTTTAGGAATGGTTGGAGGAACATGAAGAGTTGAGGGGGGATTTCTGGTTAACTAAACCAAATTTCTGCATTTAAGAATTCATGCTTAACCAAGACAAATTAGACTGAATGCTCTAGACCAGATGTAATGCTTTAAACAGCTGGACATTAACTACAAGATTTAATATGAAAAGCACCTATATTTTGATTTCAAAGAAGAATATAATATTTAACTAATTAAAAAGACAAAATATTAGACTCAGAAATCTTTCAAATGCTTTTGCTATGGTAAACCAATGCCGACCAATTATGTATGTCACTTCATTGGTTCTCTTATTTATTTTATTTTATATCACACTTTCCACAAGCTCAAGGATGCTTTTTAAACATCAGTCTTTAGAAATGGTGACCTTGGTGGATACAGCTTGCAAAGTAAAAAGTGCTTTTATAAACTTTCAGAAAGCAAAGTCTTATTTAAGTTTGTGAGCTCTTATGGTTTGTCTCAAATTTGTTTAAATATGTTAGAAAAATTATTTGATATACTTTGAGAAAACACTTCTGAACAAAACAGGTGCAACCATCGAGAGAGGATCACTAGTGCCACCCAGTGGTTTCTGCTGCTTATATTTCCCCCATTGAACTCGCTTATCTTTCTTTCAGACATCCAAGTTAACAAAAAAATGACTGATTTAAGATTTCGCAAGGACTTCTACAAATATCTCACTGTTGAGGTAAGAAACACATATACACAACCTGCATAATAATGACAAAGTAACTTTGTGATCTTGAAGCCTATAGCATAAACAATTGAAGAGCAACAGCTGGCCCATTGTGAACTCACCTTTTCTTACATCTGAATTCAATTCTTCAGAGACATTTTGGTTAATAAAACATAGGCTATTTGAGGGGAAGCATTATCCTATGTAACATGGACTGTTCTCACAACTTTGACTAATATTCTGGCAAGGTTCTCTCAAAGTTATGAACAAACATTCTTTAATCAACCCGCGGCAACGGTATAAAAGTAACCCAACTCCTCTTTCCCTCCATACATTCAGCACTGTTGATCCAGGAACATGTTGCACTTGGTCAAATCAGGTTTCTGCGATGTACACTGTACACTGTGAAAAACTATGCAAAAATTGCCTTAGGTGTACAAATGCTTGTCATTGTCATTTTTATTTTTTCCTTAACCAAAAACTTTAGATATGCAAATATGGTGAATTCATATTACTCCTGAATGGGAGAAACATTACAACACCTAATATGGCGGAATAAGTCCCGCCTTTTAAATAAAAGAGCCAATCGCTGATTGGTAAAGTCATGGTGAATCTCTGGTTACTATAGAAACAGTCAGTTTTCTGAGATGCATGCTCAGGACTGCATGTGCATTGGCTGGTCTAGCCTGAAAAACAAGTTATTTTAATGCTATTCACCTTATTTTGCAACGCAGAAGTAAGCCATTTTCTGTGATTGTGTGGGCACTTCTGATTCATTTACTGCTAAATGTAAATAACAGGAAGAATGACAAAATGCTTTAAATGCTAAAATAATTTGCCTTTAAAACCAGTGCGTTTATGATTACAATAACACATTTAAATAATATAAGTACAGTCTGCAATATCAAGCACCATAATACAGTTTTTGTACAACTAAAATAAATAGAAGCGGATGAGACCGAAAGCCTCGACACCGTGCAGTAAGAATAAGGTGAATTTGAGCAGAAGAAACAACATTTATGGGACTGCTCATGTCAGATTTTTTTTGCTGATTTGAAATATGTTATTTAATTGTGAGTTTGTCAATCAGTTTTTGAGATTTCAGGATTCCCCCATTTAAATGGATAGGACATGGTCTTGGATGCCCAAAATAGCTGCCTGGAGGCGTCGCAAACATGGCCGCCGAGTGAACAGGCTTTCCTTTACAGAGACTTTGACCTTAACTACCCCTAGAAGGGTGAATTTTAGTACTTTAAGGTTGCATATTAGTAGCTTAAAGGGATAGTTCACCTTAAAATAAGAAGATATTTTGAAGATTATGGGGAACCAGAACCAGTTTTTTTTTTCCATACTATGGAAGTCAATGGGGCTCATCAACTGTTTGGTTACCGACATTCTTCAAAACATCTTCTCTTGTGTTCAGCTGAAGAAAGAAACTCCTACAGGTTTTGGAACAACTTGAGGGTGAGTAAATGATGACAGAATTTTCATTTTTGGGGGAACTATAACTTTAAGTTACTAATACCTGCGTGCAAGCTAATGGTACAATTTTTGAACGTTTTGTCTGACAGTAAATCACAGATGCACATCAGCAACTCTCTGGATTGAGCCGAGGAAGAGAGTTGCCCACACGGTAGCGCTCAGATGCAGAGGTGGGTGTTACACTGTAGGAGGTGTTTCACTTTCCACTGCAGTACTGATGTGTGTGTGTGTGGGCCAGACTAACATTCACTGAGATCCTATTGCCTCCACAGAGGTGTACATCAATGCATTAACACCCAGAGATACAGCATCATCCCTCACACCTAAAGGCACAGAAACTCTTCTTAGCACAGTAATTCACTGATGCCAAAAATACTATATATTCAGCCGTCATGCAGGGAAATTCATGGAAATCAAGTGGCTCTTTATGTTTAATGCATTTATGTAAGTCACATATTCCCCTGCATATATCCATAAAGATTATTTACATTGTATAGTTACTTAATGCATATTGGATAATGTATTATGCTTTCAGATCTCACTGCACCTGACAGCTTGTATAAGAATCTGCCCTGCCGAATTTATATTCATAATATATTAATTATATTATATTAATAATATTAAACATATCATAAAAATTGGGGAAATTCAGAGATGGTTTGAGGCAGTCTGAAGCATCTCTGGTGTAGAGTGAGAGTCTATCCATGCAAAAGTGCCAGTAATGTAAAAATTAAATAAATAAAAAGAAAGAAAGAAACATTCAGTCTGTCAATTCAATCTAGCCTGACTCACAGCAGTCAATCAAGCCTCACGTTACCCATAATGCAAAGAAACTCCAACACAAACCAGCAGCAGATTTCTCATGAAAGACTGATTTACTCTTAGTGTCTAAATGTATTTCTCGCTCTATATTTATAGCAAACCATTACAAATGGCATAGTTTAAACTGTGGCTTGAAGATGAAGAAAAATTAAGTGGATAGTGAGAGATGATGAAAAAAAAAAAAAGCAATACGACATTAAAAAATATTATACAGCGTTTAGATGTTTGGGGTCAGTTAATACCATTAATACTTGTATTCAGAAAGGATTCATTAGAATGACCACAATTGACAGAAAATACATTTAGAATTATATCAAAGTTTTCTATTTCAAATAAATGCTGTTCTTGTTAACTTTTTATTCAGCAATTAATCCTGAAAAAATGTTGCACAAGTAGCACAACTGTTTTCAACATTGATAATAATAAGAAATATTTCTTGAGAATCAAATCAGCATATTAAAATGATTTCTGAAGGATCATGTGACACTGAAGACTGGAGAAATGTTGAATATTCAGCTTTTTCCATCGCAGGAATAAATTACATTTTAAAATATATATTAAAATAGAATACAGGTGTAACAATGTTCAGGGAAGAAGGAGGCGGGAACCGACGAAGAATCAAAATATAGTTTATTTAAAATAAAACAAACAAACGAAAATACCACCAGCAGCCCCTCGCGGACGACTGCTGGCTACCGAAAATAAATATAACTAAAGTAAAATACAAAAACAAAACACAACTAAAATACAGGCCTGTTCCTCTCTCGATCATCAACGTCGTCGCTCCTCCTTTATGCTTCCGCTCCTCCGTGAGAGATGCGAGACCGGTGTGCTTCAGGTGTTGCTCATTAGCAATCGCACCACCGGCCTCGCGCCGTTCTCTCACGTCCCTCGGCCGTCCTGTTCGCCACATACCCCCATCGCCCCTCACAGGCCGGGGGGTACCCACGAGCCTGTGCCTACTCCCCCCCGGCGGCGGCGATCCCTGGGGAGTATGGACAGACAAACCGAGGGAAACGGAGACGGAAGCATGAGGAGCGACAGATCGAGAGAGGGGAGAGAGGAAAAAAAAAATTGGTCCGGTTCCCACAACGCGCTGCCATCTGGTCCCCCACCAGCTAGGCGATCTCCTCCGCGGTGCCTGGCGGTGACGCTGGGTAGCCCTCGGTGGACGGCTCGACGCTCCTCCGCCGCCCGGTGGACGGCGACGGCTCCTCGGGTGCCTTGGGCAGACGGTAGGAGTCCCCCGCTCCCTGCTCCTCCCCTTCACTGGTGGACGGCAGCAGGCTCCGGCCCACGGCGAGCGGCGGCGACTCCTCCTCTCCCTCCCGGATGGCAGCCGCCCCTCCAATACCCAGGCGGCCGGCAGCGAGCTCGACCGTCCCACCGGCAACTCACTCCAGAGCCCCGCCTCGAGCGTCCGTGGCCCCGAGTCCCCCGCTCCCTGCTCCTCCCCTCGCTCGGCGGATGGCAGCAGGCTCCGGCCCACGGCGAGCGGCGGCGACTCGCGCACCATGCTCGATGGCACAGCGGATTCCCCACACCGGCGAGGACTCTCTGACAGCGCGTTCCTCCCTCTTCCCGGGTTTCGGCACCAGTGTAACAATGTTCAGGGAAGAAGGAGGCGGGAACCGGCGAACAATCAAAATATAATTTATTTTAAATAAAACAAACAAACAAAAATACCGCCAGCAGCCCCTCGCGGACGACTGCTGGCTACCGAAAATAAATATAACTAAAATAAAATACAAAAACAAAACACAACTAAAATACAGGCCTGTTCCTCTCTCGATCATCAACGTCGTCGCTCCTCCTTTATGCTTCCGCTCCTCCGTGAGAGATGCGAGACCGGTGTGCTTCAGGTGTTGCTCATTAGCAATCGCACCACCGGCCTCGCGCCGTTCTCTCACGTCCCTCGGCCGTCCTGTTCGCCACAACAGGTATTTCAAATTGTAATAATATTTTACAATATTACTGTTTTGTACTGTATTTCTGATTTTTGATTTAAAAAAATACCTTCAAAAACAGTAAAAATAAATAAATAAATCTTACCAACCCCAAACTTTTGGAGAGTAGTCTATATTTATGTGATGTTATTTATATTTATTATATTTGTATATTTATTTATACCAAAGTATATAAATAATAAAAAAGACTTTCCTTTTATTTACTTAATATGGCCGCAGTTTAAATCGTGTAAAAGAGCTTTTGTTAGAACACATTAGAATCTGTCCTTGTAACTGCTTGTGTTAAGCTTGTTTGCAGATTAATTCTTACAGCCAAATCTATATTCATCTCAATAGACCCTGATCAATTTTTAATTACGTTTGGGGTGGCAGAGTTTTGCCAAGACACTTTTTGCTCACTAAGCCTGTCGCTGACCTCTTGAGAACTGCATGTATGCGTGCTGCAAAACAAAAAAGTGAATTCCCTCCACGAAGCGGCAGTGTTTACTGCTGTCCGAAGGGATCACAGTTATGAGGGACTGTGCTGAATTAGCTTTTGTTGTTAGCCTGTAATGAAATGCTTGGTCATCGCTCCCCGTGGGGCGTCCTCATTAATCTGAAGGGCTGTGACTGGCACAGGGCCTCAGGAATGAAACGGCTGTTTGCTGTGCCACGGCAATCAGCGACGCGGCTGTCTGCAAATATTTGCAAGTGGTCCGAAATGCCTTGTTGAGATCTGTCCGGTGATGAGGTTCGCAGAGGGCTTCGGTTTGAAATATCGACCCTAAGAAGGAAGCGTGCTTGACAGCATTTCTGTTTTGAGAGGCACTTTCTTCAAGAAGAATGCAGATTTTCTGCATAATTGTGTTTTTGCAATGTAGGAACAGATTCTAAATGACTTGAGAGGTTATAAATTCCAGTGTTGGGGAAAGTAGCTCAGCTATTCATAAGTTAAAGGAGTTAATAAAAGCTGCTCTTATATTATATTATATTATATAGGCTTTTGTTTTATTATATATATATGTATATGTATTATATATTTTATAGGCCTTATATATATAATATATAATATATAATTATATATATATAATAATTTTTGTTCATGTGTTAAATAATTGTTGCATAATCTGTCCATTATTTTGCTTTAACATGGATTTGTTTTTCATATATCAGTCCTTTTTGTCTTTCCTTCTAAGCTTTGTTGTAGTTGGTGGCAAAGTTGTTGTTCTTTTTCTAGTGGCCACTAGGTGGCACTTAATTTCTGCAGTATTGTGGCACCTTTGAGGCAAGAGCAGGCTTTCATATTTCATTTGTCCATGTAAAGGATAGTCAACTAAACAGTCCTTTTATTAGCGTGGACAGACTATAATATCTCCTTGATCGAGTGATCCCCAATACACTAATGATACACTACTGGCATTCAAAACATTGCTCTTGTAAGAGATCGTCATACTGGACATTTTATTTGTAGCAACCATACATTATACTTCTCACTTTCAGGTTTAAACTATGCAGCGTAATGTACAGTCAGCTATTCGTTATTTCAAAATAAACCCTTGATTTAAGATCCCACCTTTTTCCTGATCTAGTGTCTGGGTTTAATTTGCAATAAGTGTCTGGCTGTACTTGTCTTTTTCCCTTATGTTATTCACTTCCATCAAAATTTGAGATTCTTGAAATGGATTAATTAAAGACTAGATGGAAGATAAAGATGGGTTTATGTGCAATATTGGTCTTCCAAGGACATTCTTCTGAATCGTTGAATCGTAGATTAAATGAATGTTTGGAGGTGGAAGCACTGATCAAATTTAGCCAAACTTCACCACACAGCCTAATTACTTGTTTGCTTAATTTTGTTCAAAATTAACAAATATGGCATACGAGAAATTATTTGAACATAAAAAAAAAATTAAAAACTAAAAGTCTGATTCCATAAAATGCTGAAAAATAGCAGTTTCTGGAGTTGTACATATTGTCATATTAGCAGATTCCCAGGAGACATTAAAGTCAGCATGAAATAGTATTTTCTCCCCTGTTGTGACGTATATCCGAGTGAAACGGCTTCTTGAACAAGAAAAAATGTAGGGGGGAACTTGATTTGGGAATTGGGTCCATTGGGAATTGATTGGATGGTTGTGGTTTGCTATTGGTCGATATCATGTGAGTGACAGTCTGCCCCGCCCTCACACCAGTAAACACGTCATCAGAGAATAGAAGTGATTATTTTTATTAAAGACGAGGGCCCATGAATTAAAAAAATAAATAATTATGTGCACAGATAAATGATTTTTAATAAACACTCCATTCCTAAAAGCAAAAAGAATTGTCGATTCAGTTTTCTTGGTAACTTTAACACACATAAAATATGTGCTAAATAATTTGTTAACATAACAAATGTTCTATTAATTCAAAGGCCACATTAAATTTCCTCTCTATAAAATATCTCCATGTCATATTCAAAATTCTTGTGGCCTCATAAAACCTTACTTAACAAAAAAGGAGGCAAATTTATCCCAGGATGTTCTCCCTTTCAGGTAATGAGACTTGGCTGTGTTATTCTCTGTGACATTCATAAAAGCAAGTTAATGTTTAAAGTTAATAACTGCTGGCAGATATACAGTATATATACAGTATATATATATGAGAGAGAGAAAGAACGAGAGAGGTGCACATTAGAAAAGCCCTTCCTCTGTGTCCTTATTTCCTGAACGATCTGCATTAATATGGAGTTTAATGCTTCATTACACCCACGTCTTTATACGGAAAAAGTGGATGATTAAAGTGCTCCGTGAAGCATCTGTCTTAAAGCCACATAGTCATTTAAAAGAATCATGAGCTGTATGAATAAGTGATAGAACAGCCGCTAACCAAGTAACCAAGCAAGCAAACTATTAGAGGGAGAGAAAGGCTTTTTATTCTTTATGCTCGCCTAAATCATTCTAGGTTATTATATGGCTTTGATGCTGAGCTTAGTTATGTCCTTCTGGAGGCTCAAAAAAACAGACCTTCTCATATCTTCACTTATGCTCACTGTTATGAACAGAAGACTCGTCCAGCAGGACATGCAAGACAACAGGTCAGATTTTTAACAAGCTAGAAGACTATTACTTGTTTTTCAGCCTAGACTAGCCTAGAAGAAAATCTGAGCATGTCTATAATCAAGGGTGTTGTGGGTGGTTGCTAAGGTGTTCTAGGTAGTTGCTAGGTAGCCTATCACTTTTGTCTCTTTGGTATTCTGGTCCCTGGGAATGTCTTTTTATTTTATTTTTATTTTTATAAAATATTACCATGTCCAGTACTAGGGGGGTGGTTGCCAGGGCGTTGTTAAGGGGTTTCTTGGTGATTTCTAAGGTTTTGTTCATTTCTTTGGTATTCTGGTTCCTATAGATTTGGCTTTGGTCACTTCTAAAATGCAAATATAGGAGTACGTCCAAAAGTAGGGTGTTGTGAGTGGTTGCTATGGTGTTGCTAAGGGGTTTCCAGGGTATTGCTATATGGTTGCTAAGGTGTTTTAGGTGGTTGCTAGGTGGAGTAAGAACCAATTCCCAACATCTCTTTGGTTTTTTGGTCCCTAGATATGGCTTGGGTAACTTCAATGCAAATATGGTTGTTTCTGCCCATTTTATTATTTTGACAATTAAATTAAATAAATACATTTCATATTTAAATAAATTATATTTTTTATACATACATGCATACCTAAAATGTAATATTAATTAAAATCATAGTGACCTTGAGGTGTATTGATGTGCTTGCTCTACTTTATTATTCAAAATTAATCAGTCTGCTCCACTTGATGTTCAGACATCTACATGCAACTAATTGACCTCCTTTCTTTATCTGTGTGGAGTGTCATTGTGTTTAGTCCCTAACTGGGACCATTTTAGACGTTTCAGGGAGACTATTCTAATTGATGTTAATCAAACATTCAGTCTTGCAGTTGAACCATTTCATTTTGTTGAAGTATGGTGGCCCTCAAACACCAACTACCTGCTCTTGCTGGCTGTTTACAAGAAGCTCTTTATAGAAGAATTCAATAGTATATGAGCTTTAATTCCAGAATACCATCTCATCTAAAGCCACTCTCATATTGAAGATGACACTGCAGCCCACCAGCACAGATTTCTGATGGGTTTTTTTTTTCAAAAATGAACATTCCCTCATCATTTTCTCACCCACATGATTTTCTTTCTTTAGTAGACCACCAGGAGTCTGCTCTTTCCCATACAATGAAAATGAAAGGTGGCCTGCGGCAGCAGAGAGGATTATGAGACTTAAATTTCATAACTTTTCTTACCGAAAGACTTCCTAAGACATATAGTGCATAAATCATATAGAGTGCAACATTGCCCCGCCCCCTTTTTAGCGGCACTGGTTCTGGAAGTTTTTTTTTTTCCCATAGGTATTTTAAAAAATGTATTTGTTGATACTTGAGTTGTAAGCCATGAACCAAGCCAATGAGCTACAAGGTGAATCTATAATCTACAAACTTTGATTTGAAGCTAAAAGGTTTTTAAAAATCGGACACAAAGACAAAGGTACAAGATTGTATACTTAACAGTTTTAGTGAGGAAAAGAACTACTGTATTAAGCATTTCGAACAGCATAATCGAATTTAAAATGATGGAGAAATATAAAAATACTCTTTTACGAACATTGAGTATATGTATAAAAACTATATATTTTAAGTTTATTGCAAAATATGCATATATATACACAAACATTTTAGTATTTTGAGAACAGGGAGATCATCTCTATTACATCATTTGCAGTGCTCCATGGGAGTGGGCGGGCTAAAGAGCTGTTTTGGAACATGTTGCTTTTTAAACTCTCTGTTTGGTGTAATTTTCTGTACAGCATCATGGGTAATGTAGTTTTTCACCAGGATTTTCACTATTAAGCATGATTATTAAAAAAAATAAGCTGAAATAATGCAGATACAATCGATAAGCAACCTTGTTGCTCACAGTAGGTCTGTCTTTAAAGGTTTTTAAGTTGTCATTCAAAATCAGTTTCCTTATGGAGAAATTAATGTTTTTACATCCAGAACCCAACTGCTGCACGCTATTGAATCATATTGACACTTGGTCACCATTCACTTTCATTGCAATTAGCAGCACGGACATTATACTAAACATCGACTTGTGTTTTCCACAAAAGAAAAATCAGTTTTGGGACAGCTTGAGGGTGAACAACAGAATAGGAACATCATTAGACCCCTTACTTGTATTCTGCAGTGGAAATGAAACAGTCATGGTGATACGCTTGCATGTATTGCACAGATGTTATATTGTATTTCTCCGCTCATTGAGTGCCATTTATTTCAATAAATCTCTCAGCCTGACACAAATATTTTGAAAAAAGAAAAGACAATCCCTTCCCATCTTCTTAAGTATGCTGAAGACGGTCCATGAATTTCTCATGAAGCTTAAAAAATAAAGTGCATAAGTTGCTTTGAAGTTGCTTTCCGTCGTTAGTATTTTAGGAGCTGTTTATAAAAGCGATAATAAAATGTGCAGTGTCTGCTTTTAACGGATTTATGAATATCACTGTAATTTGTTATATTACTTTGTAATGTTGTCTTCTTTATATGCCAGTATATGGTGATGTCTTTATTAGGACTCTGATTTATTGGTCCAGGTTTGGAAACAATAGGTCAGTTGGTTCCTTAGGGTGTTTCTGAACTGTAAAAATCAAGAATAAGCTTTTCATGTTCAGTGATACATCATATACAGAACATGCTCATAGTTAGTAACAAGATCCCCAAGATCATCAATCATTTCTGATCTCAAGTCCTGAAGAAAATCTTTGAAAAACAAACAACACATTATTAATGTAGAGTAGTAAATTACTTATATGATAAAACCTGGTAAAATTAAAGCAGAATATCATTAGATTACACTCTTAAAAATAAAGGTTCTTTATTAACATAGTCCCATGAAGAACTTTTATCATATGGAACCTTAAAGGTTCTTTAGAAAATGTTCTTTGGATTATTAAAATGTTCTTCACACTAAGAAAAAAAGGTTATTGTGTTATAACTGTTCAGTGAAAGGTAAATGGTCAAAAATGGTTCTTCTATATTCAACCCCCCCCCCCCCTCTTTTTTTTTTAACCTACCATCTGATGATATCTCCTCTCCCATCATGGAAACCACAGCTACATTTATCAGCCAGCTGCCATGTTTCTTCTCAGTGGAAACACATCCTAACTGTCACAGTAATGTAAATAACAGCCCAATTATCATGATTAGCTTTCCTAGAGTTTTCAGCAGATGCACAGCTCTACCACATCACACAGTCAAACATATGCTAGCGCTGTAATTGATTCTCTGCAAGGGTAATGTGGAAATCTGAAGGGTTTCCAGCAGGGCAGATGATTCCTCACAATGTCTCACTAGAGTTTTATTAATGTTTTTGGCAAAGGGAAAAATAATCCATGTGAAACTTTATCACAGCTGTTTTAATATATAAGGTGTTATTTAAAAACAATTTAATGATACCTGAAAAAGGTGAAATTGTTTCAAATCAACAAAGAAAATTCTAAATAGTTCTGCAGCTTGTGTGATCTTTGATTTTATGTTATTCTGCTGTTATTCAACAATAAAACAGTCTAACCTACTTTAGAAAGAGAACACATTTGCAACCAAATCTTAGTAGTTAGTAGATTTTCTGGGTCTAAAATGAAATGTAAAGCTGATTTATATTATATTCAGCTTATATTATATTATATATAGTAGATTTTCTGGGTGAAATGTAAAGCTGATTTATATTATATTCAGCTTATATTATTATATTATATTATATATAGTAGATTTTCTGGGTGAAATGTAAAGCTGATTTATATATATTTTATATATATATATATATATATATATATATATATATAAGTCAGCTTTACATTTCATTTTAGACCTAGAAAGTCTACTAACTACTAAGATTATTATCTTAACATGGGTACAAGATAGTTGTCAGTCTATAAATGTGTAAACAAAGTAACTTGCATTACGTTTTTGAAAAAGTAACCCACATGGGTAGCAAATTACAAGTAATGCAAGATTACTTTTTTCAAGTAAAGTAACACATTTCTTTTAGATTTACAACAAATCTGAGTTACTTTTTCAAAAACGTAATGCTAGTTACTTTGTTTACACATTTATAGACTGACACCTATCTTGTCCCCATGTTAAGATAATCAAAAGTAAGGTTGGACTACCTTAAGCCTGAGGCTTATTCTTTTAACTTTTGTTGTGAAAGGGCCTTTACATTTGGCAACAATATGTTAAAAAGCAAACAAGCAAGCCTAGCCCAGGTGAGAAAAAGTACCGCAATGTATTACTTTCCATAAAAAGTAACAAAGTAGGTAATGCAATTAGTTACTTTTTCAGGGAGTAACGGAATATTGTAAGGCATTAGCCGACTTTTAAAAGTAACTTTCCCCAACACACACACACACGCGCGCGGAATTGCGCGAATCATCAAGTTTGTTTAGAATTTGTTTTAAACATTAGTGTTTTGTTTTATATGTGCGCTATTTTATGATTGGTCAAATTTTTATGAACTTTAAATCATCACTTGAATTTCTTGCATTGTACGTCTGTGAATTGGTATATTTTGCAGTTATTTTGCTGTTCGTCAGGGTTTAAAGCAGCAGAGGTGACATTTAGTGACTGACGGAATAGCGCCTCTCTTTTAGACCCTTTGAGCGGATGATGATGATGATGAGGCGCGGGCACGGCTCCTGACGTGTCTCTTCATCATCAGCTGCTTTGAGTGAGGAGCGCGCGGTGGCACTTTATCGCGTTCTCCTATTTCTCGCTCTCTCATTCCGGCTCGAGCGCAGTGCCATGCGAGCAAGTGCGTCTTCGTGTGCCAACCTCGCGTGCGCTCGGAGCGTCAGAACCCGGCGAGATGCGGGAACTATAACGGGAGCTCAGATGTTTGGAGGTTCTCCACTGGATTGTTGGTAAATGTTCCTGCCCCACTCTCTGACGACCATGCTTTATTTCCAGCTGGTGATCATGGCGGGCACGGTCATGCTGGCATATTACTTCGAGTACACAGACACGTTCAACGTGCACGTGCAGGGATTCTTCTGCTACGAGACCGCGTACACGAAACCCTACCTCGGACCCGAGGACACGAGCGCCATCCCGCCCGCCCTGCTGTACGCGGTGGTCACTGGAGTCCCCACATTACTGGTGAGTCACTGAAGACAGTTCTTATGCCAGTCAATACATTGATTGATAATTGCTATTGATTCATCATTTGATATTTTTGTATCATTTTTAAGTGCTATATCAATGAATGAGTTATAGCATAAAAGCTGGCTTGGGATTGCTAAATGACAACTGTGTTGGATTGATTTTTGTTATTGATTGATAAGTGATCAATTGATGTTTATTATAATTTATAAGTGTTTTTATTTGCATTTATTGATTAATGAATGAATGAATGAATGAATGCAGCAAAGCAGATTAGATTGTTTAGTGATTTCACATGGACTTTCTTGATAAGTTGATGATCAATAAGTACATCAGTCTAGAACTGATTTTTTGGTCATAATACTTGGTTTTGATTTTCCTCGATAGACTATGAGATTATAATTTGTTAGTGATTTTCATATTTGGTTTTCTTTAAGGCATTTTAAGTGATTTGTAGTTATTAATAAATGAATAATTTCATGAAAGCCTGACTATAAATTCATGTGATCACTTGACTTTGATTGTCTTTAATATTTATTGATATTGATTTAAAGGATTTGATATTGTTTGTCATTTGTGTGTTTATTTGTTGTTGCATTTATTGGTTATTAAATTAATAATTTCATGAAGGGAGATCGAAACTCTTTTTACTTGATTAGTAAATAACTGCATGGAATATGATTTGTGCATTGATGTTAAGTGCGATGTGATAAAAAGGTTGAATAAAAACACTTTCGTAATATGTGCATCAGTAGCGGGATTCTGGCAACGCTGTCTGGGGTACAGAAATAATGCACACCATGAGTCTTTAAGATGAGACTTTTATCATAACTCACTGTCCAGCTCTTCTGATTTTTGAATGTTTATTTGTATTTTAAAGGAAAATTATATGCATTGCACAAAACAGTCATTTCCATGCATGCAGGACTAATTAACCAGCAGATCCAAATATGTTTACTGCATGTGTTCCATTTTGGCAAGTCAGCATAATGAGATTTCATTATCTATGCACACATAAATTAAGCCTGCATATCATAACCCCCTCCCTCTCTCCTCATATCAAAGCCTTTGATGTTAGAGATCACACCAGGCACTGCCCCAGTACTGAATGCCATCATTAGCTTCACTCACAACTGCGTCAATGTTAAATTACACTTGTTTATTGCAAGTGTACTTGGTTTTTTCATGAGGAAAAAAGCTAACTGTGAGTATAGACATCTCACTGTCTGTAATTTAATGTTCACCAGCCCACATAATTTCATCACTGGCAGTGACTCAATCTGAAGTGCTGCCACGCTGGACCTTTGCTTCTGTCAGCTCATATTGTGGTTCTGTATTCACCTAATGTGTTTAACAGATGAATGGCAGCAGATAAAATGGTGTGTTCTCATTTGGTTCATTTTTATTTTATTCTAGGATTACATGGTTTTGGACCCCATGATATTTTATTTTGTTCTATTTCTCTTTTTTTTTTTTTGGATAAATACAAGAGAATGTCATGCACATTTTTTTTAACTCTTTTCTTAGGGTTGATCACATTTAGTGGACAAGAATGATGCTTCATTTGTCATTTGCTTGCATGACCTGTCTCCTTAGGGTATGTTTATATGACAACGATGTACTAGAAATGTAAATGTTTTTCCTTTGCGTTTTTGAAAAGTTTCGTGTACAGGCAACAACTTTGTCAAAACGATCCCCTTGGCCCTTACGGATCCACTAAAATGAATAAAACGCTGTATATTAATTCCAGGCCAGTAGTTAGCGCTGTCATTTTGTAAAGAAACACTAAGCGCCAATAGATTGAGCACGTAATATGCATGTATGCAGTACGTCACCGGTTTCACAAATTCGCATTTTTGTAGATTACATGGAGACAATAACAGTATTATTTTCAAAAACGTGCACTTTGAAACCCATTTTCAAAAGCTTTAATTTTCAGGCCCCCAAAACGCTGTTGTCCTGTAAATGAGCAGGCAAAACGCATAAAAAGTTTTCTGTTTTTAGTTGAAAACTGTGTTGTGTAAAGTCTCAGCCCCAGGTGGTGCGCCATAGACTGACCAGAAACTGTTCAAGTACTGTCTATATGCATACTGAACACAAACATTGCAAAAACTTTCTCCAAATGGCATGCTCCAAATTGATTGGCTGTAAATAATTTGGGTGTGCAAATTTACAGACTGCTATTTTTTTTGGAAATTTTGAGTTTCAAGACATTGCATCTTTAAAAGATATTCAAGAGTTTAAAAAGAAAGATATTTAATAGAAAGTAAATTATATCCTTGAGTGATGGAAATGTTGTTGGTGATATTGTTGTTATTATTATTAATAACAAGTAGAGAACTAGTAGAGAATGGGGGTGGTGAGATCTGGAAATTACCCAATAACAATGTTGTTGTGCATTGTTTCTGATATTATTTTATATTTTTGCCCCTATGACAGTTGGATTATTTAGATTATTGCATTTTACATTTTGAGTCATGTTTGATTTACTCACCAAGGTTGTTGTTGATTATTGTTATTTATTTGTTGCAAATTTAGCACTTGGTGAGGATTAAATTCTTAGCCTTGCCTTCAACAGATCTGTATTTTCTGCTTTGCTTAGAGTTACCCAACTCTAAACATCACACAAAATCGTTGATTTTTTTTCTTTACATTATTTGTGGTTCTTGAAACATCAGTTTAATTCTCCATTCTCAAATATTTTGATAGAAATACTGTGATATTTACTAAGCCACTTAATTATTTTTAGAGTGATAGAATAATGTAATGTGGACGATACTTGATGCTAATAATCAAAAGTATGCAGCATGAGACTAGATTGGTCTCAATAGTTTAAATGCAGAAAAAGGTGAGGGGTAAAAACAGGGAAGGAAAGAAGAAAATCTAAACTAAAGACTACTTATTTTTTGTGATTCCTTTCTGGAGACTCTAATAGATTAGAATAGCATTTTTCATTCACAGTGCTGACAGGTTATAAGTGTCGCTACATGGCAGCTAGGTTGTTATATTTTCCCCAAACACCTTTTTGAGCAGAGTGGTGCAGACAGATATTGGCTTATGTTGTTCTAGACAGAAAAATGACAATCCAGCCACTACGTCGCAACACTGTGACCCCAGCCAAAGCTGTCGTAAAGAGAGATGAACTCTATCTCCGTTGTGAAACCACCACACTGTGATTTGTAGTCTGAAAGGCTTGCGGTAAAGAAATGAGTTTCAGACAGAGGTAGCCTATTGCTCAGTTTGAGCTGATATTGGCAAAAATGACATTGATGCGTTAAGGTGTGGGTTATTTGGGAAAGTCTTACAAAAGCAAAATGATTTAAAAAATCCCTCAACATAATAAGTTCGCTGCCGGATTTGGATGGGATTGTGCGATATCACCCGTAGACAGTCAGACGTTTGGATAAGTCAGACTATTATGCCCGTCACATCTTTATTTAAAACGGATTACAACATAAAATCTTATTTAATACTGATTAATCTTCTGATAAGGAATGGAATTTAAAGATCACTGCCAAATGTGCTAAACCATAACAAAGCCCATTCTTCGTCGGAGATTATAATAGACAAAGTTTGAGTGTAATTGGTTTACCCAAACATTTTCATGATGACTTTTGCAGATTCACTTGATAGTGAAAGGTCAGATCAGTTAGTAGTTGTGGCAGGATTAAGATGCAATGTGTCAGTCATTTTAACTCATGATTTGCAAGTGCACTTGTAAACATGTCTTAAAATGTAACACATACTCTCATGCACACACTCATTCAGATATTCCCCTACCATCATGTGCCCTTGAGAAAATCACTTAACCCAGATTACTCCAGGGGGCTGCCCCTGTAATAAAGATGTGCTGCAAGGCACTTAGGAGAAGGCAATTACTAAATGACTAATAACTATAACTAACAAGCTAATATAAGCATGCTTATATTTCACTTGACTCACTTTTAGAAATAGAGGTTCCAATTAGTTTTTTACAGCTTGATGAAATTATTGATGTGGTAAAGAGAATACCTACATTTCAAATCAAAGAACATTTATTTAATTGAGTGTAGCATGTGTTGTTTTTGATCTCTCTAACTTTGAAGCTGCTGCATTGGTGTTTATTTTCTATAATGCATGCAAACTCTGAAGAGAATACATAAATGACAGCTGTCTGCTTCTGATATGCAGTCAGATGTCTTTCCATTTTATGTTCGTCCCCAGAACTACTACTGTTATGCCTTAGTATACACTTGTATGTCAAAGTAGAGTTCACAATTGAGTTGTGACTGCCATCAGGGACAATTCAACAATCAGTTTCTAGTATTGACAACACAATTTTTTGGCAAATCCACCATTATGCTTTCAAAAACATATTTAACTACATCCATTTAGCAGTTGTGGGGTGTTATATAAATGTGTATGGATTCAGGTGCCATTTATGTAATCTTTAGATTGTCAAAATACAGTAAATTACTTCAAAACTCATATAAGCATGCTTAACTGCTGTATTTTCTTCTTGACCATTCCCAGTTAGAGCTGTCATAGCATTCATTGAGTATATTTTGTCTGGCACAGAGGGGCTATCTATAAGTAAAGTACTTAAGATTACAAAAATGAGCAAGTGTGGTTTCAAAATCTATTTGTATAATGCAGTGCTCAAATAATGTGTGTGAAGTCTCTGTCTGTACTGACCAAAAACAAAGGCCCTTTAAGGCAAGTCACTTCACTTGGCAGCCATCTTGGTAATGAAGATGTATTGTTGTTTTAACTAATGACACTTTGTTGTAGAATTTAATAGATGCAAGTCTTCTTTTACTGGCCTAATATTTTTATAATTATTTGACTTACAGGTTGCCAAATGTGTTTTGAAATCTTGTTTAGGAGAAACTTGAAGGTATGGAAGGAGCCCATTTCCGAAATGATAAGTAATAATTATGAGTTGAATTGAGTGAATTGAGCTTCCACATGAAGATGAGGACAAGGCTTGTTAGTACTGGTTAGTGTTTGTTAGTATTGTTGTGTTTTTTTCTCTTTCTAGGAAGATATCACAAAAAGAATTCGTAATCCCCAGTTTTCAGAGATTATTCCAAACACTCCTTTGTTGAGGTTTGGTTGTTTAAATATCTTATCTTTTTGTCTCTGTGGTCTTTATATATGTATAATCTTTATGACACTTGCCTACATCCCAGTAATGTTTCTGAATTCAGTGTGTAGCAATGTTCGATCTTATGGGAAGAAGGGGACGGGAACCGGCGAACATTCCAACACTTTAATACAATAAATCCACCGGCCTCGCAGCGTTCTCCCACGGCCCTCGTCTTCGTCCTGCTCGCCACGCTGTGGTTTAAGGGTTTTTGATATAAAAGGGGGATTTTAAAAATGTAATCAGGAAAATCAAGAGCTTTTGACCTTGTGGAGTTTTCTTATTTTTCACAGCATTAGTATATTCTCCTTATTCAATACACCTCTAGATTTCTCTCCGTTCTACAGAACAGATCGAAAAGACACTCTGACAACAGAAAGTGATGAGTATGAAATAGCTGTTCATTAACTGCTCTCCATTGTCAACAGCGATCATCTGGTCCCTACAAACCAGCGAGAAACTAACAGATGTTCATGTCTGGCTGAGTGATCAGGACTTCATGCTTGAATTGCTCTGTGTTTAGTGAGTTTTAGCCCATTAGGTTGGAAATGGTCGAGTTTACATGTCCACTTTTGGGCATTAGCGTTGGGCTACACATCATGATTGTCGTTTATTGGAGTACCGTTATGCAGAAACATGTCAATATGTTGTATAAAAACTGTTATTTTACAGTTTTAAATCAAGCTTGTGTAAAAATGAGTCAGAATAAAATAAATAAAATCATATTAGGAAATGAGCTCAGCTGTATCATTAGTTTTTTCCTCTTCTTGAGATCTTCTTGAGATCTACAGACAGCACTAAGGTTGGCAAGCATATTGGTAAGGTAAAAGAGAGGTATATGCGCTCAGTAACTTCGAAGACTGTAACCTCATGCTTAGAGCTTACTGCTAAAGATTGAACTTTTTTATTCTAATGCAGATTAGTTCTTTGTGTTTATACCACTGTGTGCTCGAGTTCATTTGTACTGTAATTATTTTTTAATTGTTTGGTGTGTTTACCTGTTTCAGATTATTAACATGTTTTAATCAGTGAAAAAGTTTGTAAACATGCAATCCAGACCTTAAAGGGTTTGTTTACCCCAATATTCTGTCACTATTTACTCCCCCTCATGGTGTTCCAAACCCGTAAGACTTTCATTCATCTTCGGAACACAAATGAAGATCTTTTTGATGAAATCTGAGAGTTTCGGCCCCTCCATTGACAGCTACGCAACTGACACTTTGACGCTTCAAAAAATTCATAAAGAGATTGCAAAACTATCCACATGAATTGAGCGGTTTAGTCCAAATTTTCTAAAGAGACACAATCGCTTTATATGATGAATAGATTGAATTTAGCTTTTATTCACATATAAACATTCATCAGCCCACACATCAGTTGTGGTAAACGGAAGCTCAAACATGTTCGCTTGACATGCAAGAACCAATGAAGTTTGAGCACATTTCAGCTTCTGCAAGAACCAATGAGGTTTGTTCTTGTGCATCACGTACGACTGAGCTTCTGTTTATGTTCGCTGATCAATATTTAAATGTGAATAAAAGCCTACATTTAATCTGTTCATGATATAAAGCAATCGAGTTTATTCAGAAAATTTTGACTGAACCACTCGAATATGGATTCGTTTTACTATCTTTTTTGAAGCGGCAAAGTGGCAGTTGCGTGGACTGTCAGTGGAGAGACCGAAATCTCTCATATTTCATTAAAAATATCTTCATTTGTGTTTCGAAAATGGAGAAAGGTCTTACGTGCTTGGAATGACAAGAGGGTGAGTAATGGATGACAATTTTTTTTCAGTTTTGGGTGATCTAACCCTATAACAGCTGACTGTATAAACACTGTTTAAACCTCATTTAGTTAACCTACTTTTATACCTTCTGCTGTTATTCAGTCAGTCATACTGTGTAGTAGTTACTAGGAGTCATTGTCGTAGACTTACACAAGCAAGAAACACAAGTATCCTGACCAGCTTGGCACTGCAACAGGCTCAACCAATGGTATGAGGCCAGGGCGGGGCTATCTATCTGTTTGACCAATGGATGACCGGGGGCATGTTTAAGGAAACCTGTTCTAAACTGTTCTAAAGTCTTTTATTTTTTTTTCTGTTCTGTTTGGTTACACCTAAGGTTCGAAAACAGCATACTTCAACTTTAATGTCAACAAGAAATATTAATATTCATTGCACATTATACCAATGTCTTTGTAATCTATCATTACGATCGAATAAATTGCTTTCCTTTTCAGATGACATCACCAAGCCCTCTTATTTTTCATCCCTCTAACTAGGCCTATCTGTGATATGGAGATTTGTTTTTTCACAACCCAGTAAATTCCTAATGGATAAAATCAAGTCATTTTTCAAGTAATCAAAATCATTTTTCACTTAGAAATTGCCATGTCAAGGTAGGTTGTTGCATTAAATATATATGTTGGATGCTCATAACCTAGATTCTGCTGTGTATGTGTGTAAAGCCTTGAGCGGTTGTGCTACTGTTTTGAAGTAAGGAGGGCGGCAAAGGGTCCACCGAGCTCTTACGCTTCTCTAGCCAAATTTTGATGCGGCGGTTTGAGAATATAAGATTAAGTCCCTCTGCTTTTGGAAGTAGAAGATCCTACTTGCATGTATAAGCCCCAAAAGCAAACCCTCAAGGAGCTGGACAAGCTCTTAAATCACTCTGACAGATCAGGAAGTGCCTCAAGCTCCTCATGTGAGTCCGAATCCTGGTCTCTTTACCTCTTTAATTGATTGGATTGTGCAAGGTGTCTTATGTGACAGGAGGTTGAAGGGGAGGGGCTAAAAATGAGAGGGCTTGGTGACATCAGCGGAAAAGGAAAGTCATTTCAGAGGCAGAACAAGTTTTTACATTTTGATGAAAAATTGCAAAAATTCTGATGAATCATTCACAATAAGAACAGGAACATGCAGTCTATTATTAAAGTAAAATTCAGTTTCAAATATATGGTGCCTTTAACAATTTTTTACAAAATTTTCATAGTTTTTCATCAAAATATTAATATTAGGTGTAAATCTCTTATAATTGTGTAACAAGGGTCACATAGTCATTAGAGAACATTTAGTAATAATATCAATCCAACTGACCATACACTAAAAATAATTGCTTCATTAAATTTTGAAGTACAATCAACTTGGATGTTTAAGTCATTTCAACTTGATTTACATTAAACTGACATTAAAAAATAAATTGAAACTTGTATAATGTATAATACAAGTTAAACATTATTGCTTAACTTATTTTGATGAGTTAAAGCCATGTAAAAACATTTGGTGTCATAACTTATTGATCATATATTTTTTTACAGTGTTGATTCAATCCTGTAGATGAAGTATACTGTGTGAAAAGGCCTC
The DNA here is from genome assembly GCA_030578275.1 of Meda fulgida. Taxonomy (NCBI): domain Eukaryota; kingdom Metazoa; phylum Chordata; class Actinopteri; order Cypriniformes; family Leuciscidae; genus Meda; species Meda fulgida. Next base: position 6,638,379 of record CM060639.1, on the reverse strand, counting down.
TAGTCACAACAAGGCTTCTGTTTACAACAATATTGCAACACATCATCTACTACTAATGAATGCAAATAAGGGCAGAACCAACTCTTATTTGAATTTATGAGATAGAAATAATGCCTGTCCTCATAATGATCATCAGCACAATAAAACGCAACACATTTATTATTATTATTATTATTATTATTATCATTATTATTATGATGATAAGTCATTTGCAGAGGCAGGACCAGCAGGCTTTAACAATGCAGCCAAAGAATCAATTTCTTTTTTTCTATCGATCGTTTGTTCTGTTTCCTACCATTTCCATTGGCAACTGAAAATTTGTTTTTAGGTTGTAGCTTTCCACACACTAGAACAGTAGCTTCTTGGGTTCTGTACTCCATTCCAGACCTGATGAAATAAAATGTTTTTTTTGGTTGTGGACTAATTTACTTGGGTCAAAACCGTCTTGCAATGCCTTAGCAACACCCAGACCTCCAAAGCAACATGGCTTAATAGTGCAAGTTTTGCACTAATAAGCACCACTCACATTTTCTTCAGAACATGTAAAAACAGCTATTTAGCTAAATTTATTAGACATATTTTAATGTTTTCTGATGTTCTGCTCTGTTTCAGATCACCGTGACAGAAACTGTGTTGTTCTTGATAGAGTATACATCAAAAGATCTTGACAGTCGAGAGAAGACCATCGTGAATGGGGACTGCTGTTACCTCAACCCATTAGTGCGGAGGACTTTCCGTTTCCTTGGTATGTCACTGCTGTTCCACTTTATTTTATGGATCTTTTTATGGAACGTTGTGCTTTCATCCCTGGCATTCAATTTACAATTTTCCCTCTTAACAGAGATAGGTTGTTCCAACCAACGTTAAGTGTATTTTAGGATAGAACCTGTGAAGGAAGTCGAAGGACTTTATTATCCTTAAAGCAGTGCTATTTAAGCTGGATCCTTCCGAAAAATGTCAGATGTGGGATTTTTGCGTTCCGGCATTTGTTTTTAAACAATCCACTCCAGCATTAACATGTACATTACATATCGACAGTGTGTGCGTGTGAGAGACAGAGCGGGTTTATGCAGATGTATTTGGAGGGTATCTTTTGCTATTGGCCCTCATCATATATATTTTCGAACAATTAGCTTTCTTAAGTTCAAAATCACTATCATTGGTTGGTGCTTACTGCTTATTGTTTTGCGATTAAGTAAAGTGTAAAGTTTGGATAGAGTGTATATAAATTATTCGAATAAAAATAACTTAATATCGCCAAAATGTCAAAAAGACAGTCAAGCATGTTCTTATTTTCCATATTCACGAGTAAAGCTGATGGTGTTTTAAAAGAGATCCCGAAGATTTAAAGCAACACTATGGAACATTTTTTTTCCTTAAAATAATGTTTCCAAAATCTTATCAGTGGTTCATCAAGTCGTAACAAGGTGAAAGGCACTTCTGGATTTGCTTTGCGGTACTATATCTGCTATAAACGCACTATGCAAGTTTGCCAGATCGGGTCACGTTTCTGTCGTCCGAATGTGACATAAGAAAACTACAAATTTTACTTGCTTTACATCAAGCGTTAAAATAGTCATTATTTAGTTTTTCTTCGTTTCTGATGTCGCAATACATCATACTTTCATGAAAACATGTAACATACTCTACCTTGTCTGTGGACATCGTTCATTCTAAAGCCGGTGCTGGATAAACTTTGAGCGTGAGTGTGACGGCTAAATTATTTACGACAGCGGTAATGGACAATTTCGTTTCCAACCAGTAGGGTGACCGAAGAGGAAAAGTTCCATGGTGTTGCTTTAAATGCTAATCAGGATAGTGGGAGACATGAGCAACGGGTCAGTCAGTATTAGAAATCGATGTACGACGTCAAAGGTGAGAGAGAATATCACTGATCAACTGAATAATATTTGATCTCAACGTAGCTATACACTATATATGTTCTTAGGGCCGTGCAGAAACCTAATAATTTTGCTATTTTTTTAATGAATAATGCTCTTATAGTTGTGCCATCACCATTTTGTGATGTCATTGTATGTTCCGGGAAAACTAAAGTTGTATGGTCATTCATGAGTTCACACTTACAAACAATTAGAGTGTATAAGGGTTAATGCGTATTTGGCGTGCTGTCCGAGCTCGGGACTAACCCCAGAGTACTCCCCCGTATGTAAGTGGTTAGGACTAGAAGAGTGGAGAGGGGGCGGTGGAGGGATGCTGCTTAACTGTCAATGAATTGAGGTGAGATATCTGAATCTATATATACCTCTTATCATTGATAATGAACTGAACGGGCTCCTCCCGAACTTTGTTAATAAAACATCACGTGTCCGTCACAGCACCTTGAAATTGTGGTTTTTGATTAATCATTTACAAATTAAGCGCTGCCTTTAAGTGATGTTTAATTAGTGCTTCTCCGATTTCGCTTTCTTTGATGAGCAGGTCAGCATTTATTTTGTGCATTCAGTGTGGATAGGCTACAACATGTCAGCAGTGTGGAAGCATTTCACCATGACCAAAGAGGATGCTAAAGAAGCAATATGTAAAACTTTCTTGGCTGAAAACAAGGCTGCTCGTTGCTGAAAAACTTGATGCAGATGCAGATACTACATCTGGTTTAATTTATCACCTCTCTATATTTATCATGACACCATGAATAACAAACTAAGTTCAGTTACCCAATTACACAAATTTAATTAATTTAAATGAAAACTTTAAAGAGCCCACTATTATGCTTTTATGCTTTATGCTTCAGATATTAATTTCATGTACTGTGTAATATAGCTGTTTGCAGATGTAAAAGGTCTGCGTGTCGAGAAAACATCTAGAAATCCACTTTGCACTCGCTTCCAAAAGATGTGGGCAGTTATTGATACGGTAAAACTGATGCCATCGTTACTGTTTGTATCACTCTATCAAGTGCTGAGAAACCCTCTGGAGCTGAAATTCAGATGCTAATGGGTGTTTCATTTCCGAAATGTGCTAGACCAATCAACACAGACTGGGCCATCTGACCAATCAGAGCAGAGAAGGCTCTCAGAAATAAGGGCTTTAAAGAGACCTGATCCTTGATCTAACCCTTCCAGACACTGTGAGAAAAGATGTGATCCTGCAATTTATATAATGAGAACGTGTTTTTTTTTTTACCTTGGATGCATGTAAACCTATAGGAGACCTCCAAAACAAAATTGGGACCTTTAATAGCATAATAGGGGCACATTTTGGTTTCTGTAAAAAAATATTTTCAGTGCATTACTACTGGAAACACAGTCTCTACACCTACAGTATATGATCTACAGTTTTTTTTTTTTTTTTTTGCTGTTTATGTAACCTCAGGTGCCCTACAGCATCATGATGGTAAAGCCTCTTCAACCACATCACAAGTACTTAATGCAGTTTAACAAATTAAGACCAGACCTAATCTGTTATCTCTCTCTCTCTTGCTCACTCTTTCATTCTGTTTCATTGTGTCCCCCTTTTCAATCATTTTCTCCCTCTAATGCTTCAGTGTTTTTGTGAGATAAAGAAACAGCAATGTCATGGATTATTAGCCTGATCCCCACTTCCATCTCCTCTTAATTTCTGCATTAAATGGTTCCTATTCACTGCAGACGCTCTCACTTTCCGGCAGAATATACAGTACTTTAGTCATAGTTTCACAGTTTCCAGTGCCTAGTCATCCAAGCTGCTTGTTGGACATCTGACGGCATTAGCGGTCTTAAAGACAAATCAGATAAGCAGAATTCTTCCTAAGCCTCCTACAGTGCTGAGAAGGTCACATTTACTTTACTAACAGCATCTGTCAATGTTCAGCAGAAGTCAATGTGGCCCGGGGGAAATCGGATGTGTTTTTGTGCTTCTTTTACAACGCTTGACTCCTCAAAAGCATTGTCATGATTTAATCTACATGGTGGCTTTTTTATCTTTAAAGAGATATAAGCTATTTCAAGCTAAAAATCATTAGGTCTTTTCTTCTTAAAGATAAAGTTCACCAAAAAATAAAAATGATGTTTGTCTGATCATTTACTCACCCTCATGTTGTTCCAATCCAAACTTGTATATTTTTTTCTGAAAAAAAGAAAAGAAAAAAAAGATCAGAAATGTAGGTACAAATTGAAATTTAAGTTGTTATTCGCTCAAAATCCACTGCATTTCTTAAATCTCATTCATGTTTGATGTCTGTGACCCTGTAAATTCACACAGGTTTAAGCAATAAGGTTGTGGTCAGAAGTTTTGGATCAGTAAGATCAGCAAGTTTGTTTGAAAGAATTTAATGCTTTTATTCCACATGGATGCATTACATTGATCAAAAGCGACAGCAAAGACATTCATAATGTCAAAAAGATTTATTTTTCAAACTTTGTATTCATCAAAGAATCATGAAAAATGTATCACAGCAGTAAAACTGTTTTAGGTCATCATCATGGATACGTTTCTTAAGCATATTTAATCAGCATATTTGAATAATTTCTCAAGGATCATGTAACACTGAATACTGGATAATGCTGACAATTCAGCTTTCTATTTCAAAATATTAAAATATAAAAGTTATTTGAAATTGTTTTCACTATATTTTTGATCATATAAATGCAATGCATAAGAAACTTCTGCAATAAAGCAATCTTACCGATCCAAAGTGTATATGTATATAAATATATTCACAATATAGCACATAGTGTTCCTTTGCTTAACATGTTACTATGTAATAAAAGTATAAAGGACAAATAATCTATTGTTTTACTAGGCAAATTCTTTATAGTTCTTGGGTATGAGTATCTGTTTTACAGTTTTTAGTGATCCCTTGTAAACCTGTGCCTTATCTTTTGAGTTTGATACTGAAAAGACAAAGCACCTAGAAGATGTTGTGTGTTTCCAGGCAGTGGAGGCTGCTTGAAATGAAAATGAAGTGTCTTCCTTTTTGTTTTAGGTTTAACGGTGCATCTCAACAGAAAAGCAATCCAATGAGACCAGTTGCTTCGTGACCTGGAGTCACTGGCTTATGTTATTTGCATAATGACTCACGCTGCGATGTTCTTTGGGAGAGATTAAATTTAGAAAATGGCTGTGGGTCATGGTGCACTCGGAGTTAGTTCAGACAGGCTTTCTCAGTAATATTTCTCAATCTCTCTGTTTGAGAATACCTCTTGGTTCACTTTGACTCTTGATATAAAAAATGATCATGAATGATATCAGAAAACACTTCAAAGCCGTGTGTGTTTGTGCCAATAAAACGCCTGTTCCTCCTCCAAGTTGTATCAATGAAATGCTATAACAATTTAAAACCAAGCTGAAGTTATCATTATGAAGGTAACAGAGTAAAACAATGTTTTTATTGAACTTTTCTTATAAACAATGATAATAATAATAATAAAAATAATAATAATTAAAAAAAACTTAAAATAAATACACCAGTCCTTGACAGCTCAGAGTACGCAACATACCAGAACATTATCTGTATTGTTCAATCGTTAACATGTATTAAGTCTATTTATTTCAAGCAAATTTTCAATGAATGCCCACTTCTATCGAAAAAAGTCAGATTTTAGCTGCAAATCAGCAGTCATTTTCTCAAATATGTATATCTGTTTCAGTAGAAGTTTCCATTCTGTCACCCTGGGTTCGTGCACCTTCTTAATTTCAGCTCATTTAATTAGAATTCATGTTTTGTTTATTTTCTAGCCATAGGCTAAAAAAAGTGTTATCTCTACATACTAAATGGTGTGTGTATGTATGTATGTATGTATATATATATATATATATATATATATATATATATATATATATATATATATATATATATATATATATATATATATAATATATATATAATATATAATGGTATGTATGTTTATAATAATAGGAAGATCAACCCTACATTTATTATACCCAGTAATTAAATTGTAATTTTGGCACACGTATTGTTTTATGATGGAATGGAGTGGACCCTGATACATAAAACATATGGAGCTTCTAAATGTAAACACTTTTATGTACACTTGAGAGTTTAGACTATAAATTGCTAAATTTATTTTCTTGTATTTTGTAGAACAATAAGATTGTTGCTAGGTTGATTGTTTTGTGCATTGGAATTAACAGTTTTTTTTGTTCGCTTAAGCTTTAAGATTATACATCATTTTATCTTGAATCAATATTTTTAATGTCCATGTATTTTTTATTTGCTGGATAATGCAGTAATTTTAGAAAAGTAAGCGTAATGCCATTTATGTAGCAGGGTAGACCATGTAAATTTGGAGCATCATGGACAGAAGTTTGAATCAGTTGAATTCGTTCTGAATGAATTCACTGAATCAGAGCGGATATCAACGAATGCTCCAACATTCACAGACAGCAATATGTTCCTTTGGTGTCCACGCAGTTGTTGAAATGTCCATGTGAAAGGAAGTGTGAATAAGCCATTTTTAGCCCCAGTTCGTTTGCAGACAGAACGCAGTTTAGAGACAGTCAGCATCAAAGCTATGTTGCCCACATACAGAAAACAGGATTGATGTGATGCCAGCCAGTGGCCTTATAAGATGACATTTTTTGTGAACCTCGGCTGGCATTATCACCTCTCTTAGTAAAATAAGACCATCATTTCTCTCCAAATCGTCTGCCTAACTTGTTTTGCTATGTGTCACTTAAAACTCCACAAGGCTTTCCTGTGAGCGACTGTATTTATGCATGGAAACATGCTAAATGGTGCTTTGTTAATGTTGTCTGAATACGTCTGGCAACAGTTTTGAAAATGTCTTATTGTTGATACAAGTCTTTCAATGACCATAATAATAGCCTTGTCAAACCTGTCATTCTGTCGAGCTGAAAAGATGTTCTAAACAAGAAGAACATGACATTTAGGAGTGAAGGAGAACAAATGAAGCTCTTTCAGAAACAATGCTTACTTCCAGTTCTTTGGAAAATATCTACAATTGTAAAAGACCTCAGAAAAGAAGGGTATAAAGGGAGAAGGTTAATTTTTGATGTGTCCAGGGCTTGACATTAACACCCGCCAACCCCGCCAAATGCGGGTGGATTTTGCTCGTGGCGGGTAACACAGTCACTCCAACTAGCCACTTTGGCGGGTTGAATAATTGTAGTCTTTTAAAAAGGCATCTGAAATAATAAACTAAGTACAATAGTGTTGTCATAAATATCGCTTTTTATGATATCTGAAACACTTCTAATACAAATATTCCAAAGAACACATAGGCTACACAATACCTGCGCTTTCTCGCTCTCTCATCTCTCCGACAGCGAGTTGACACAAACCATCCCTTTGCTCACTCGTTTCATTTGCTTTGGATGGATATTGTTACTTTTACAGGGCTTGCATTTTGGTATGTTATTGTCTGTAATTTGACTTATTCCCGCATATTTTGTACACTCATCCAAAGTGCGCGCACAGAATAATGGGTCAGTGTGTCCGGTCTTAAAGTTACAGCAGCCCTAATATTATGCCAAATTATGGAGTTATCGGAATCATGAGATAATATTAAAAATATCTATATGGCAGTTTTCCCCATGGTTATCTATTTCAAAATTGTAGCCAGTGAAAATGCTGAGTGGCTAGTAACTTTGGAAAACCACTAGCCACAGTGGCTGGTGAACAAAAAAAGTTAATGTCAAGCCCTGGATGTGTCCATCATGAGTTTGGGTTTCTCAAGCTCAGTGGTTCTCATTTTGCTTCAGGATCATTAAGGGGTGAACAACAAAAATATTGCCTATATTCAATGTAGGCTAATTTTTTTTTTACCTTGCATAGTTTTGTTTAGATTTTAGACAGTGAGGCATGTCAATATTTGGCTAGGTAAACATAAACATTCATGATTAATATTCATCGATCTTCAATCCATATTGATTCGTAAAATCCCAGGTCCGACCTGTAAACCCTTTGCCAGTGATTCCTGTTTGCAGAACTAATTGAATTTGATCAGATAAAGGTGCTTGAATCGCAAAACGATGGCAAGAAAATGCATGTTTCTATTGATTTGTCTTCGCGGGCTGCACGCAATATCATACAGCTTAACTAGTGTAGTCTGATTCACAAAGCAAAAACTATTTTGTGCTGATTCTTTTTAGTGAATCCAAAACATAAAGCGCAACCGATGTAGCCCAAGAACAGATGTTTCAAGCATCATTAAATCCTACGCTAAATTAAATCACTGAATCAGAACCACACACACTCACACACACACACACACACGCACACACACACACACACACACACACACACACACACACACACACACAAATCAAGAGTCAGATTAAGTGAGTTCAAACTCTTATTTACTTTACTTTTTTTTACTGTTTTTAGTTTAATTCAGTGAAGTAAATCACATCAGTGAGTGTTTGAGCTCTCTTCATTGAGGTATTATAGTTTGATTTACAGAGCACAGAAGAGAAAGACTCTGTTCAGTTAAGAAGATAGGTTATTATCTCATCAACTCAGAACATTAGCTTCTCTAATGCCTCCTCACAGCTCAGCCGCGAGATGTGTGCCACTGTGGAGATTATCTAGTCTTTGGCATTTCCGTCTCCTTAATGTGCGTTAGTAGGAAATTTTGATTCTCGTACACCCTGTGCCAACCGAGCCTACGTAAACAGGCCAGGCACAACCGCTGAATAATTGAACCAATTTCCAGGTCATGTTTGTCAAATACATATTTTAAGCCCCACCTTCTTGGATTCTCTTTAAGGGATTTTATACTTTTGATGTGAAATCAAGGCAGTTTTTCAGTGGCTGATGGTCACAATAGTTACTCAAAATTCGCTAAAAATGTGTTTTTTGTTTTCTTGTTTTTGTATTAATTGATATCTGTTTTTCATCTCCATAGGTGTATACTTGTTTGGCCTTTTCACTACAGACATCTTTGTGAATGCCGGTCAGGTGGTAACGGGGAACCTGGCCCCTCATTTCCTGACAGTATGTAAGCCCAACTTCACAGCTCTGGGTTGCCAGCAAGCTCTACGCTATATCAGTCATCAGGAAGCCTGCACCGGCAACGAGGATGACATCCTGCGTGCCCGCAAGACCTTCCCTTCCAAAGAGGCGGCGCTCAGCGTGTACGCCGCGCTCTATATGGCTGTGAGTATCTCTTCAACCTAGGCTCACTGGAAAAACTTGCCTGTGGAAAGTTAAAACATTAAAACTTACAAGTGAGTACGTTTTTAAGTCCAGTAAGTGGTGCTAAAAGTACTTTCAGTTTTATGTGAAACACATGAATGTGAATCTGACACTGTTTTATTTTTTTGGTTGTTGTATGTATCGTGGCAGTTCAGAAATGAAATGTCCTTTGAATGGCGCTAAAAGGTTAATGCTCTGTCGCGTTTGAAAATAACATACCACCTACACTAAACCTGACTTAAATCTAACCTACAGTGTTAAATGGTTTGTTATCCCAAAAATGTAAATTCTGTCATTAATTTCTCACCCTCATGCAGTTCCAAAGCCGTAAGACTTTCTTTCACCTTCTGAACACAATCTTTTTAATGAAATCTGAGAGCTTTCTGTCCATTCGTTGACAGATTTTGTAAATAAAGTGGTCAATTATGATTTTAGTGCAAACAAAGCAATCATGTCACTTCATAAAATTGAGGTTAAACCACTGGATTAACATGGATTACTTTCAAGATGTCTTAAATACTTTCTTGGAGGGCCAGAAAGTTCTCAGATTTCTTCAAAAAGATCTTCATTTGTGTACCGAAGTTGAACGAAAGTCTTACGGGTTTGGAACGACATGAGGGTGAGTAATTACTGACAGAATTGTTGGGTGAATATGTTTTTAAAGAAATGATGTAGATGGTTTGTTGAATGCTTACTGGCATGGCAATTTTTAGCAGTGATGGTTTTAAAATACTGTGCTTTAGCTGTTACACTGTTTCCATGGTAAACCTTTCTTGAAAAAGTTGTCTTTAAATGTATCTTTTATTCTTTATTTAGTTTTGAATTTTTTAGCAGTGATGGTTAAATTAACATGCTGTGGTTTAGCTGTTAGACTGTTCCCATGGTATATTTTTCTTGGAAAAGTTGTCTTTAAATGTATCCCTTTTTAGAACTACTATACACATGCTGATGAACTTTTTTTGCCGTTGCATTGTCTTGCGTGTTTTTTTGAGTGTCCCACTCCAAACTTTGCATTTTAAGATAGCACGTCAAGTTTAAATAGTCCAACTTTTCCTCCATAAATACATCTCATTCGTTTATAACGTGTAACACGGACCCTGTAATGTCATTTGTGAGTCCTTAGAAAGTCCAAGTGTGGGTATCTGCATGTCGGAGTTATGGGCATGAAAGATCTTTTCAATTGGTTTCGAAGGGTGTTGGGTTAGTTTCTGGTGTAGCGTTATGTATTTTGGCATAACCTTTCATATGGCATATGCCCATTTCTTAATGTCTTAGAAAGTCATTAGCTTTGAAGTTCCTTAAGAAGGATGTTCAAAATCAAAGCACATCCTCTGCAGCTCTACACACTCACCTTCATACATGAATTTGATTTTTTAAGTTACAACTGTTAATCTGCTTTTGCCTTTGAGCTCTTTTTTACATACAGCGGTCATATGAAGGTGGTTTGGCCTCTTCTTACAGCAAGCAGCACTTATTCATTGTGTTGCATTCGGTGGGTTTGAATTTGTAATGGCCAGTGCGAATCATTGATATGTATATCTCTGCATCGTTTAGTGAACGTCATGAAGCAGGCTTATCTTGAGTGCATCCAGGAGAGATGGCACCACGCGGGACTGCATTTGAAATGCAGATGCAAATTCACAGGAGCTTCATTTGGATTCTGTCCATAGCCTGATCAAGCACAGATCTGGCAGAAAGCACTATAGCGTGAACACAGTCATTTGTGGCAATGACGTTTTTCTATGTAACAGGCAACAAGAAAGTGGTAACTCTTTTTCCATGAACACTGTGGTCGCCCTGTCTGTCAGCAATCTGTCGCCAGGAAGATTTGCCATTGAGAAAGGAAATGAGAGTTGGATTGGTGTGAAAAGATTTAATGTCAATTTAAAGGTTTTGTCTGGACATGTCTTGTATGGGATCAATTGGTGACTCAATTGGTTTTGAATGAGACTTTGTTTATACTGAACATAATCTGATTTATTTTAAATAGTTCTGCACTTTGCATGTATCATATTCTGTGTATCATAAAAAACAAACAAACAGTTTTGTGGTTGGGATTTGTAAAAATCATTATATATCAACTGATGAAACAAACTTCTTGGTCTACACTAGTCTGATCTGACCATTCAGATTGAAACGCATTCAGATCAGATTTTAAATCCGGTTTTAAAATCCGGTTTTAAATCCGGTGTGCAAATGCCCACCAAAACTGAATCTCGCAAAACATTTTAGAAATGGGCTGTGAATCTAAATCTAACCATCCCCATAAATTAGATAACTTATGAGCTTTATTTATTCATTCCCATTTTAATCACCACTTTTATTGCCTCCCTTAATTTTTCAATTCATGGTCTAATTAGCCACAATGACCCGGTTAGGATACCAGACGTCCTGTACAGACGAGCAGACAATGAAGGACAGAATCCAAAAATCAAGTAATGAGCATCTGGCTTGGTTTAGCCCTCCTTTTCATCAGTGATGCTGCTGCAGATGTGCGCCAGGCCCACAAGGAAATCTCAGTCCCTAGGGATTGGGAATATCTTATACCAGCTGTTAGTCGAGTCGAGCCCTGATGAATAGAACTCCGAGAGAATCACGGTGTCCCGGGAGGTTCGATTATTAATGTAGACACAAGAGGAGTCTGATTAGTGTCAGTAGGATATGCTTTACTGTGTCAGAGAACTTTGAATTTTTGACATCCTGCAGGGTGTCTTTTAACGAACGTGCTTCTCCAATCAAATGAGCAGATCAATCACATTTTGTATGTTGGGCAGTAAGTGTAGAGCTGTTGTTTTAGCTTGTACTCTATGTTCTGCAGAACCAAGAGTTAGCTCAATTATTCCTCTGTAACATTGGGATTTAATTAGAGACTAACAAATTGATTATCTAGATTAAATACTCCACAGTGAATTATGCGACTGCTACTGCTTTTAAGGCTGATCTGATGTGTTTTGCATTGATAAAATAGTCACAATTGTAGATTTCCATACTTTGGTCATGTGTGTATGTATTTAACCGCTTTAAGCAGTTTTGAAGGAGAAGTTCATGTAGAATGCAGTTTTTTTTAAATGTGAAAAAAATGGATCTAAATGCTTTTTATGAATATATTTATTTTAGCACTGAAAAATAGTGATTAAAAATATTTAAAGTAAAAATATAAACCTAATCTTTCAAAATGTTGGGGTCAATGTTCAATGTTTTGGAAGAAGTCTCATCTCACCAAGCCTGCATTTATTTCATTAAAAAAACAAAAGAAGTAAAACAGTAATATTGTGAAGCATTAAATAAGTATTAAGTATTATTTTAAAGTATTTTACAATGTAATCTATTCCTGTGATGCAAAGCTAAATTTTCAAATCTAATGTTCTGATTTTATGCTCAAGAAACACTTATTATTATCAATGCTGAAAACAGTTGTGCTGCTTAATATTTTTGCGGAAACCGTGATTACTTTTTTGATTCATTGATGAATATAAAGTTCTAAAGAACAGCCAATCAAATTGGTCTCTTAAGTAGGAAGTAGCTGACTAGGTTTTTGACCTAAATACATATTAACACTTTTTTTGACTTTTGAAAAATGAGGTGGCAATGAAGTCAGAAAAGTGAGTTTGACTTTGTCAAAGTCCCGTGGGATGAGATTGACTTTACTCCAAAAACTATTAAGGCAAACTGAGAGAGTTTGATAGAGTCATTGAACAAATACTCTTTTAATGTGACATTCTCAGTCCTGAACATGATAGCTGTCACAGATGCAATGTCTTCAGATGATGTAAAAGAAAGTTTATCACAGCTGATGGCCAGTCGACCTGAAAGAAAGGACACATTGTATCTCTCGGGGAAGAAGTTCACGGCTGTGCAACAGTGTGTAAAATTGATATTTTGAAAACTTACTTTAAAACAGCTTTCAGGCTGTCCAGAGGCTCTGCCCTTGACCTGGGAGATAACGTTTTGTTGCATTCACTAAGACTACATGGTTTTTGACAGTAGCCCTGAAGGCAGATGACTGAGGACTCAACCGGCTTCTGAATCGCTCATGCAAAATGTAGGACACGTGAATTTTTTTCTTAGAAATTCATACTTTTTTTCAGCATGGACGTATTACATCATCAAAAGTGACATTTTTTTGTACTAATTGAAAAATCTTTACTGTTTCACCTGAAAAACATGATTTCCACAAAAATGTTAAGCAGTTCTTAACGTGTTAATAAATAATATTAATAATTGTTAATAACATTTCTTGAGCATCAAATCGGCACTTTGGAAGATTTCTGAAGGATCATGTGACTGAAGACTGGAGTTATGACGCTTAAAAAAATTGCGAAGCCACATAGATGTCCATTGGAAGTGCATTACAGTATTTCATATATGATTTGTGTTTTCATTAGTCTGTCGGATCTGTCTGGTTTATATTCTCTAAAAACAGAGTCATACATATTGAGATTTGAGGACACCATGACCTTTGAATACTAGAGAGAGACACTGAAAGAGTGAGACTTTGAGAGAGACAACGCTGTATGTCTCAGCCTTGCACAAGGTAACAATTACTGTCTTTGTGTGGTGTTTCCTCAGGAGTGATGGCAGATTATTTGTGACCTTCAGCGATAAAACACATGCATACTCCAGAATGAATAGGCAGGACTGTCCCTCATTTATTCACATTTTCTTTCACTTTGCTACCACATGACTTTCATAGTCACAAAAAAATCTCCCTTTGGATAGATATTTTTAATACTATTTCCACTTGACTTTTAATAGGCCACATTTTAACAGTATTTGACCAAACATTTTGTGATTGTAATAATATTACAATGTAAAAATAGAGTATTTTAGAAAAATAAGTAAAAATTTTTTTTTAATTAAATCACAGCCTTTGCGATTTGATAATTGCACTAAGCAACATTGATTTTATTTGAATATATTGTGCAGCTCTACCCTCAAATCTTTGTTTTCTCACCCTGCAAAATGTACAAATTCTTTAGTTCATAGTAAGTTTTAGTGCATTTCCTTGTGTTTTTCTCTGTTTTTTCCATCTGATATGTCTATAAATCAGGGTGTGCATCACGGAGGATCTTGAGGGACACCCAGATGTCTTGTATATCAAATGTTTCAACAACATTTTCAAAAACGTTTCGGTAACCACAGAAGTCAGATAAGTTAGTCAGAGCACATATTTTCACCTAGTCACAAATAGATAGTCGCAAACAGAAGTCACATTCGCCTGAGGAAGTAACCATAACAACAGTTTCTGTCACTGTAAGGCTCTCTTTGCCCTATATGGCAATTTATATTTGTGTTTGTGTTTGCTCCATATGTCTCAAATATGATTTGTGTCTCCATATACCAACATAGTTCGGTTTGATAGGAGGAAGGATTACGCATGTGGCCTGAATAACCTGATGCATTTATATTGACATCTGCTTTTCAAATCACTGGGGTCATGTGGTTGGATTGCTGTGCATTTTGGAATACATTTATTTAAATTTGATACTTTTATGATTGATTAACTATCCAACCAGTAAAAAACACAAAGTGACCATGTGCACAGTAAATGCCTACTAATCGAGGGGTAGAGCTACAAAAAACTATTTGGGTTGCATGAGATAAAGCACAAATGATTGCATATCAAAATCATATATTATTTTAATAGTATGTTACTTTGTTTTTCTCTGATTTCAGATGTACATTACATTTACAGTGAAAGCCAAAGGAACTCGTCTGGCTAAACCAGTCATGTCTTTGGGCCTGATGTGCCTGGCCTTTCTAACGGGTATTAACAGGGTGGCGGAGTATCGAAACCACTGGTCTGACGTCATCGCCGGGTTTATCATCGGTGTGGCCATCGCCACCTTTCTAGTAAGTTTTTCATCTGGTGTTTCATTTTCCTGGTGTGTATTTCTGTCAGGCTCTTTGCAAACATATAATGTAATAGTTAACACAAAATGAAAGTTCTGTCATGATTTACTCACCCTCATGTCATTCCAGACCTGTATGATTTTGTTTCTTCTGTGGAACATAAAAATGAGATGTTTTGCAGAATGTCCTGGCTGAACTTTTCTTTACAATGAGAGTTAATGGGGGCGGGGACTGAAAGGCTCCTGAGTATTTGTGTAGTCCATTAGACTTGTGCACTATATTTAGGGTTCCATGGAAAACCTGGAAAAATTTCAATGTGATTTTCAGTCAAGAAAGTAAAATTTTACATTTGCACATTTTTTTTGCACATTAGTGCAATATGTAAAATGGTTAAAATGTACATTTCAATCAATATTTACTTAAAATTCCCTTTTTTATATATCTGATTGGTCACTGGACAACGACCTTGAATAGTAATGATCAGGCCTATATATTACTATTTCTATATTATTATAGTATTTATTATGGAAGCTTGTTGCCACCATGGAATAAAACAATTTTACGACTTTTTATCTTGCAATCTGACTTTTTTCTCACAATTGCAGGTTTCCATCTCGCAATTCTGACACTTTTTCTCAGAATCGCGAGATATAAACTCACGATTGTGACTTTATATCACGCAATTCTGAATTCTGTAAATTCGCAAATGCGAGAAAAAAGTCAGAATTGTGAGATAAAGTCGCAATTACTTTTATTTATTTTTTTTCTGTGGTGGAAACAAGCTTCCATAATTTATTCATAATTTTAATTGTGTTTTACATCATTTTTCATTTTAGTTTAAATGTTAGCAATTTTGTTATGTGCTTTTGTCCTTTTTCCATATTTCTATTAAGCTTTTTTTAGTTTTATTAATTGTAGTACTTCTACCTAAACTTATTTAAATGTAATAATAATTTTAATATTTATCATTTACTTTCTCAGCTTTATTTCAACTAACAATTTTTTTTAATAGTTTGTTATAGTTAACAATAGCAACACTGTATATATATATATATGTGTGTGTGTGTGCACTATACAGTGTGTATATAGCTAACATATTGTAAACAAAAAAGTAATCTGCTAGAAATTGAATTTTATGAATACAGTATATATATTTTTTCTTATTTAGTAGATAGAAATAGAAAAGGCATAGAAACTCACTGTTCAAAATGTGTGAATCCTTCTCATGTAAGACTTGTAAAGCCATTCAGTAGTTTTATAACTAGCAAACTATGAGGGTGAGGAATTGATGACTGAATTTTATTTTTTTGGTAAACTAACACGAGTGACAAGCATGGAGTTGAGTGGCAGAAGTCCAGAGCAAATTACATATAGCTCATTTAGCAAGGATAACAGGATAGAGAAAGGATAATGTTGGCTGGTGGGAAGCTAAGTAGAAGAACCGCTCACATACTGACATTATAGAGGGCCAGCTAAGCTTATGCCAACATGCAGCCCTGTTGCAGACCCTTTTCTCTAGGCCTCTTTTTGCTTTAAAGCAATTTGTGTTGTGTAGAGCTGCCAAATTTTGGAAGATGGATTTCACCCTCGTTCCACCACCCACATCTGGGCAAGTCATGATACAGGTTTCCTCCCAGGGCACGGGAGCTTAGAGCAAATGCAAACGTGTTTTTGTCCTCTTGAGTCCAACCCCTTTAAGATTCCATGGGTTTTAGAGCACTACAATCTAGCACAATGGCTCTTTTTTTGTTTGTTGCTAAACTGGTATGTGATGGGCGTTCTGGCACAATATGGCTGCCGCCGGATCATCCAGGTGGATGCTGAACAATGGTGGTGGTTGAGGAGATTCCCCCCTTCTATTTAAAGCGCTCTGGGTGCAGAGAACAGCATTATATAAATGTAACGAATTAAACTGCAAGTGCATGTTTTGTTTCTCAAAAGACTTGGATCAAGTTATTTGGTCTAGAAAAAAAAGCCATATTTTGGGATAAAAAGGTAGCCTGAAAGGAAGTCGATGAAATTTAACTTCACATGTGGAAAATTCAGCATGTAATGTACATCTGGAAGGACCAATTCTTGGCAAATGCAAGTAGAAAAACACCGGAATGGGATTTTGTTTTCATGCTAGCTGCTGAATAGGTTGGCTTGCAATAGTGAATTGATTGAAGTTCCAGACAAAAGTAAGAAAAAACTGATGTCTTGAGACGACAAATGTGTTTACACTGCCGTTCAAAATGTGGGGTCAGTCATTTTAATACTTTTATTCAGCAAGGATGCATAACATTGATCAAAAGTGACAGTAAAGGCATTTATAATGTTACAAAATAGTTCTAATTTATGAATAAATAATATTCTTTTGAACGTTCTATTCATTAAAGAATCCTGAAAAAAAAAAATACCACTGTTTGTGTGTACACAAAAATATTAAGCAGCACAACAATTTTTAATATTGATATTGATAATAAGATGTTTCTTGAGCACCAAATCAGCATATTATAATGATTTCTGAAGGATCATGTGGCACTAAAAACTGGAGAAGGAGTAATGGAATAATTTGTAATAATATTACACAATATTGCTGTTTATATGGGATTTTTGATTTATTGGTAAGCATAAGAGACTTATTTGTTTTAATCTTACCGACCCCAAACCTTTGAACGGCAGTGCACACAATTTTGATTCTCAGAACAAGTTGCTTTTCAGATGTTGCAAGATGTTCACTAGTCTTGTAATACTTAGATCTAGAGATTTAAATAAACTCATAACCCTAAGTATGAACAATAGTAGTAGTGATGTTTGTCTTCACTTCAGCAAGCTCTGCTAATGAGAAAGTCCACTGCTTGTGATTAATATTTAAGCTTTCAAATGTGTTTTCTTTATGACAGCCTCCACCCCAATGTGCAGATAAGGCCTGATTTAAGGTAATGTCCTGAAAGAAGATGAAAGCATCTCTCTGATCCCCAGCCCAGAAGCTATGAGCCACAAAGACTGTTTAGTGTCTGACAAACCTCACAGCCACAAAGGAACTTTTTAGAGTGCTATGATACACCATTAGCAAAGCTTTGGTGTCATTTCATGTGAAGATTTTCATGTGAAAGATTTCTCTCTTTAACGATCAGAGAGTGAATTAAATAGTTGAAAAACATTTCATAACCCCTTTCTAACTTCCTTTCAGTCTCTGTCAAGATAAAGAAAAGTATTCTTGAGTGGTCTCAGAGATTCCTCTTGTAATGAACTGTCAAACTGAGCTCTTTAATGATTATTTGATTGACTTCAGCTAATAATATGTCTGGGAATAGGCAGTGTTGGCGCTGAACAAACATTGTGGCAGAGCAGTTTTTGTATTGGAGGATTTTGATTCAGTGGCATGTCAGAAATGAGAGAGTTGAGCGTGAACTTTGACTGAATAATTGGATTTGAATAATTTTTAGTGCTTGCTAAGCCTGGGACACTGTACGATTTTGGGCTATCCCAGACGAAAGATGTCCAGTCGTGGTGATTTCTGTGGTCGTGGCTCCTAAATGCTGGTTCTATGTCATACAGTGAGAGAGGTTCAAAGATGGCCGTTGTCACGGTCTTGCGACCAAAGATAGCCTGCGATACGTTTCTGACAGTGTCAAAAATTTAGCATGATCATATCACAATGTGTTTGCTGCTACGACCTACATTTACTGACTAGCCAGTAAAACTGCAACATGAAATGATGTTTTGATCAACGCAACATGGCGCCAAAACTAAAAACTTTTACCTCGTGCTACATTTGCAAAATTAGCATACCAAGTTGGCCTCTTTTCCCTAGCATTGACCGCGTCCATATTGTCCTCTTTCGCTTCCTAGTCCTTTTTCTAGAGCACATAAAAACCACAATTGCCAGAGTGCGATTCATCTTGCTCTACTGTATTTGTTTACCACTAGCTCATGCTGATGATGTTTTATTCTTCTATACTAACTTGCGTCGTAGCCTAGGATTCAATAGGTGTCATCATCGTACAGTCCACATACATTTCGTACCCAAGTTTGTAATCATTTTATAGGATCGAGGAGTGCCGAAATCGTCTGTAGCAGGCATTAGGCAACTATGGATATTGCTTTGTGAATACAAAGAAACAAGAAAAAATCTGTCATCATTTACTCACCTGTCATTATAAACCTGTATGATTTCTTTTCTTCTTCAGAACAAATAAAGCAAATGTAAAATCTTGCTGGCATAACAGCCTCTGGTCTTGAGGGTCAAACAGAAGTGTTTATCACTGCTGCAAGGCCACTATGGATCCTCTCTGGTGGCTAAGATTGTGATTTATGAAAACATTTAGCAGCCGTTTTGTTGGGAGGAAATGCACAAAGAATCATGTGATTAGCTGACACGCTCCAATTATTGAAATTGCTTGTGCTAAGCTTTCTCGTCGCGTTAGGAGCCCACTCTACAAGATATCAGCCTCATTTACCAAGATGGGTTAGTGATTCAAACACGCTCTGTTTAGCTGGAGATCCTGAAGCTGCATGTGACAGCAGAATATAAAGTACCAATAGAATATGTGACCTACTTTGGCCCTTGGCTGCTGTGTTGGAGCTTTTTATTAATATCATCAACAGCTTTTGCACAGAAGTCCGGAAAAGCAGATTTTCCGCAACATACACATTTAGATTAAAGAAATATATACAGCAAGCTGTGCAAGAAAAACACACAGTGAGGGTTTATGTAAAGCTATATCTATCTATCTATCTATCTATCTATCTATCTATCTATCTATCTATCTATCTATCTATTTGAGAATTTGCTATGTTCCTCTTTATGGGGCGAGGACTCTCACATGACTGCCAACAAAATTACTATTATTTCTTTCTTCTCACTGTGACACTAGATTTAGATTGTCCCTAACTGTGCGCTACACAGTGGCTTTGTATTAAGTGTGTGCTTTTATGCTCTCTGCTCCATTGACAGTGCAGCTGTATACGGCACCAATCCTTACATTCACCCCTACTTTCACCTAATTTATATTTTGCTTGTTACAATAATATTTTAAAATTGCATCTTTCTTTCATTGTACACTGGCACTCGTGCAGCTTCTCTCTTCTACAGGTGTTTTACATTACTTCCTGCTAGAGGTGTTCCTTTCAAGGTTACATATTTTACACTGTCATATTTATTTATTTATTTTACGTAAAGTCAACTTAAAATCTCAGTTAATTTAGTTGCACTACAATTTTTTCTCTTTTAGATCTGTAGAAAAAATCAGGCTGATTTTGATTGATTTAAATGACCTCTGTTATTATTGGATAACCTCTGCTACTGGTGTAATTTAAACTGTTTTTAAGTTGAACTGGGGAGGGAACTTTGCATTGGGGACAGTAGAATATCATCAAACTCTTTTATGTCAGAAGATCAAGAAAATACTGTTTTCCCCTTAAATAACGTAATATTTTTTTATGTTTTCAGGTGGTGTGTGTGGTCCATAACTTCAAAGGCAAACATCTGCTGAATGATGATCCCCCACAGGACAACCTAAGTGACAATCCAGTGGTCAACTCGCCCAGGGTTGAAAGTCCGTTGGAGAAGTACATCGCCTCACAGGTATTGACAAAGGCACAGCTGAAATCTGTGGATGCTGTCATATGAACTGACACATGGTACATGGCCTGTGTGCAGTGTTGAATCAGCTCTCAAGGGTCCCAATTGTGTCAGTTTGAGCACTCGTATCAACAAGATGTGTGTCCATGCGCTCCTGTCCCTCAGGTGACAGAACTGAGAATGGATGATGAGGAGTCCCACACTCTGAAAGACCGTCTCCTGAGTTTCTTTAGCTGGATCACAGGCAAAAGCAGCCGCTTCAGACACCTGCAGAACACAAGGCAATAAACGTATGCGCACCTGTGTGAGGAGCTCAGGCTGCCAAACCTCTGGAGTACAACGAAACGTCATTAAATCCCAGTTAAAACCCAATCATGTTCATTTATAATGAACAAAACAATTACCTGTTCCTAATTACAGTGTACCCAGAGCGTTGGCATCTCCGGCTGCATGTTTTCAAGTCCTTTGCAGTTCAGTCTTTGTGGTTGCATCTGATCTTGTTCTGAACTTAAATGTATGTGTATATGTAGGATTAAGGGATGTAGAATATGGTCATGCAGAATAAGGCATTAATATGTGCTTAATGTGCTAATAAACAGCCAATATGCTAGTAATTTGAAAGCTAATTAGCAACTACTTAATAGTGAGAATTGGTCCCCAAACTAAACTGTTACCCTTATTTTTTAATATTAATAAAATATTAAAGGTATGATGCAATAATTATATATTTTTAATTATTGTAATATTTTTTTAAAATATTCATTAATTATATTACTTTAATATTAATAATCTTTTTTTTTTTTTACAATTAAGCCCCTCCAAACTCCCCATAATTTTCTCTTTGCACGTCCTTTTTCTGTTTCCCAGTTAAATTATGCTGCTTTTTTCAGCCCTCCGAAGTTATTCTGAATATGTGTTCAATGTGTTTGGTTCAGAAATGTATGAAAAACACATTGATTAGCCGAAATATATAATTTTAATAGATCAGTTTGTTAAAGGATAAGGGCCTTTATTGAGGTTTTTTGTTTGTACACTAGGAAAATTCAGTTGATACATTTTTTGCAATATACCTGAGTCATGTCATTCAAAGCTTTTTCTAATCTAATAAGGATTCCTTGCACGCACATTTGCTTCCAGTTCTTTTTCTTTCATAGCCGGTGCTCCAAAATCCCTTTAAAAACCTGATCTGAAACCTGGTGTTGTTGTTTGAGTTGAGTGACCTAAAAACTCTTAGCAATTCCGCACCTCGAATAGAAATCGAAACGCACTACTAAGCCCTCAGAGACTTGATAAACCTCCATTCCTGAGTCTGCATTTAGCACCCTAGCAGCCGCTATCCCCCATGGCAGAGTCAGACTTCGTGTTCAGCTTTTAATGAAGCCACAGGCCACCGCTGAGACCCGAAAGACTGTAATTAAACTGCAACTATGGCTCTTTAGACGTTTCTTTATGCATCTTGCACGTAAGCAAATGAGAGAATAATTTTATCCCAGATTGCTTGTTTTGATTTCTCTCGGCAGAATAAGAGGAATTAAATGTTGTTCTCGTTTGCTTGTTCAGCTGCAACGAACCATTTGGGAACAATGTCGGTTCACATATGGTTTATTGAAATGCAGAGAATGATAAGGTTATTGAGGGCACTTTCTACCAATAACAATGCTAATCTTCTGTTTCTTCTTTAGTCAAGGGTGCCAATTGAAAATAATTATTTGTGATATCAGTCGATCCATGTAGATAAGGTTTG
The DNA here is from genome assembly GCA_030578275.1 of Meda fulgida. Taxonomy (NCBI): domain Eukaryota; kingdom Metazoa; phylum Chordata; class Actinopteri; order Cypriniformes; family Leuciscidae; genus Meda; species Meda fulgida. The sequence goes on along the minus strand of CM060639.1, from coordinate 6,616,095 downwards.
GATGCAATAATGCCCTGTGAGGTTTCTGGGATGGATGAAAAACAGACAATTCCACTTTGCTTTCTGCTGAAATATCCCCCAGACAGATTGCTGTCAGAAACCATAATGCTGTTGAAAGTGGGAGGACAAGGCGAGGAAAATCCACATCTCTGTTTTGTCTCTTCAAATCACAGAGATTTCAGGATCACGGCAAACATTACTGGAAGCTAGAAATAATTTGCTTGGGAAAATCCGCCCCGCATTCTCTGGCGAGGTCACAGTGTATATATCAGCGATGTGACCTGCGGAGCGCTCTTCTGTGATCGTTCTTCATGTTTCCTGAATCTCTGATGAACTCCCTCCATTTCCAGCTGTATTATTTATACATTTTCTAACTCGGTTTGTAGTTTTTCAGCACTGTGTACTGTTAGCTATCACTCTAAATTCAGCTTCAACTCCAGCAGAATCCCTTTCAGAAGCTATTCATATGTATACCTGCGTGACTCATGTAAGAAACAGAACATTGCGTTTCAGAATAGAGTTTAAACTGGAGTCATACGCCCCATCAGTGACTGAAACGATCTGTCTTCTGGTGTTCAGGACTCATTTTCTTTCAGATTGGGCTCACAAACTGGGGTTAAACGGAACCATTAGTGTTTGTTGTTACCTGGTCCCTGTGGTCAGCCTCATGCAGGAACTTCAACTGGGTGTAAAACCAATAACAGAATACAGAGATATTTATCATTACAACCTGGAACACATGGGTGCTTATATCAGACATTTTTTACTTGGTTGACTACATTTGGTTTGGACCTCAGTTTGGTTTGGTTTGTTTGTGTGAAACCTGCACTCCAAAATAGGGGTCATAGAAGAACCATTTTGGTGCCCAAAAAACCTTTTAGTGAATCGTTCTAAAAAGAACCATTTTTTGAACATATTAATAATCTAAAGAACATTTTTCCACTAATATAAACTTGTGGAACAAAATGGTTCTTTATGGAGTCAATGATGCAGATAAAGAACCGTTATATTAAATTTAACAGAATGGTTATTTATCTTACACAAACCTTTCTCAAAGTTAATAAAAAATTGACTTTTGGATTTTTGAAATGACACTAGGTGGAATGAGAGGCCAAATCATCTAAAAAAAAGGTTATTTTTAGAACGATTCACTAAAAGGTTTTTTGGAAACCAAAATGGTTCTTCTATGACCCCTATTTTGGAACCTTTATTTTTAAGAGTGTGATTACTGAATTTTGATGCACAACAAGGAACCGTACACGGGTCTGCTTGAAAACCAGGTTTATATTTTTTAGTATAATGCGATTGCTGTATCAACATAATTTGCCTTCAGTAAAATTTCTGTGCGTGTTAAAACCAAAGAAAAATACACAATCATTCAACAGTTTCGATGGTCCACTTTAGAATTTCTACTAACTATGAGTAACTTTGCAACTACATGTTAACTAGCAGTCATTAGAGTAGGCTATTAGTGTACTGTCTGCTTATATCTGGTAACACTTTATTTTGATGGTCCCTCAACAGACATTTTACTGTTGACAGTAACTTTGCAACTACATGTCAACTTATTTAAACCTGAACCCTAACCTAACAGTCTATTAATACTCTAGTGAGAGTTAGTTGACATGTAGTTGCAAAGTTACTTGTAGTTAGTAGAATGGTTAAAGTGGACCGTCAAAATAAAGTGTAACCGTTTTTTTTATTCAGCATATTAGAAAGATTTTTGAAGGATGATGTGACACTGAAGGCTGGAGTAATGATGCTGGAAATACAGCTTTTTATTTTTGATCAGATAAATTCAGCCTTAGTGAGCATAAGAAACGTCTTTCAAAAACATTTAAATATTTCACCAACCCCAAACATTTAAACAGTCTATTTTTCTTCTCTTTCAATATTTTTTTCTTGTTTTCCAGTAAAAATGTCTAAACATCCTTACGAAGTGAAATTGCTTCTCCAACGTTTTTAGAACTTATACAATTAGTTTATTAATAACATTTATTAATATACATACATTTTTTAATTAAGTTTATTTTTCTTACCCCATTGACAAATATTCGTTTATTTTTGTAAGCATAAATGTAACGATTCTTATTGGAAAACAAGACAGATGTTTTTGCAGTGTGCCAAACAGCTGCTGCTACTCACACTTGTGTGAAAAGTGTAAATGTCTATCTCCTCAAACCTTGCGTGGAAACGGTTTGCATCTAAAAGAGTCTGTCCTCTTGCAAAGCAGATTTGATGTGTTTGATGTCCTGAAGTTTTTGCTGACGTCCTTCCTTCTGTCCAACTCTGTCAACAGAATCACATCGCCTTCGCTGAGATCACGTGACCTTGAGTCGGCAGTGTGGCAGACACACTGGACATCCACGCTGTTTACCGTCCAGTCCCGATAGTCACGGCTCAACGCTAACACAGTGGTCATATTCTCTATGGTGTCGTTTTGGATCGCTCTGCCCTTGCTTCGTGTGTGTGTAAATCTTGGTCCTGTCTACTAATAACTGTTTCCAACACGCAACTAATGACTGAAGCTTCACTCTTCACATTTCCCAGACTGGCTCCGTTGGCTTTATTGCAGACCAAGCTCTGTGTATATGGAGAGCGTGTGTGTCTGTGTTTATGGGATTTATGGCAGGTTGATGCGAATACCTAACTGTGGAATTAAAAACGGACTTATCTTGTATTTGTGGATATGTGTGTTTTCTTCGTCTGCATATATTCCAGAAAGTGTTTATTCCTATATGAATTTGTTACTTTTTAGAGCTTGCATTGGATGGGTGAAAACATATGGAAGCCTGTTTCTGCCTCAGGGTAAAAAAAGGTAATTATGACTTTATTTCTTGGAATTGTGACACTATATTTCACAATGTGACTTTTGGTAACACTCTATTTTGATGGACTCTAAGTAACTACATGTCAACTAACTTTCATTAGAGTAATAGTAGACTGTCTGCTTAATATCTGCTAGCACTTTATTTTGATGGTCCCTCAACAGACATTCTACTGACTATACTGTATAAGTAACATATACTGGCACGAGTGCGAAGCAAATAATTAATTATCTCATAATTGAAATATATAATATTTTAATATATCACAGTTGTGACTATTTCTCCTTATGGCAACATTATATCTCACAATTATAATTATTTCTCCTAATTGCGACTATATCTCACAACTTTTTTTCAAATTGTCACAATTGTCACAATTGCAACTTTTACTAATAATTGGAAATTAATTTAAATTAATTTTAAATTGTCTCACAATATGAATTTATTTCTCTAATTTGCAACCTAATATTCACAACTGCGACTTTATTTCTTATAATTTAGACATTCCACCAAAAATTACTTAATCTCATAATTGCAACTTTATTTGTTATAATTGTGATTTTATATCTCACAATTGCGACTTTATTTCACGTAATTGCAACTTTTCTCAAACTACAGCTTTATATCTCATAATTGGGATTTTAATATCTGACTATTTCTTTTAATTGCAACATTATATTTCACAATTGTGACTATTCCTCGTTATTGCGACTTCATATCTCACAATTTTTTTCTCAAATTGTGACTACTGTACATCACAATTGCAACTTTTACTCATAATTGTGATTTTATATATCACAATATCAGTTTATTTCTCTTAATTGTAATTGCGTCTTTATTTCTCTTAATTTTATATCTCACAATGTGACTTTATTCTTGATAATTACCTATTTTATTTTTTACTCTGAGGCAGAATTTTGCTTCCACACATGCGGAAATACACTGTGTCCTCAAAAATAAGGCAGAAAATAAGCTAAAAATACCCGTTGAAAGCTCACATTAAAAGAATACCAAAGCTCAGATAAACTCAAGTACTCACCTACTGTACTAGCAGCAAAAAAAGCTGTTCCAGATCCATTGGTTAGAGCCAAGTTATGAGCCAAGACTCAACTTTACGTATTCAGCCAGCTGTGAAAGACAGATCACCTGCTAAGACAATCATCAGCCATCTCACTAGAATAATGAGTCGGTCCATTTAACCCGTGCTTGACATAATGATACTCGCCTAGGCATTTGTTTCACACTGTTTTAATGGCCAGCAAACCTTTCATAGCCGAATGATATTGTAAACTTTAAGGAAATAATGATTCAGGAAGCCACCTTTTCTCCTGTGATCTTTAAAAACAAACCATGATACCTCATGTGTAAAGTTGTGGATATAAATTAGTCACTTGCGTTATTTTATTTGGAAAAGATGCAGTTCTGCGCTAATTTATATTTCAGATCTCTGGCCCTGTGTTTCAGTCATGTCGTGGTGCCGTTTAAAGGAATATTCTGGGTTATCTTTAGATTAATGTGTACATCTAGCATCAGTTTAATGCTGTTAATGACCACTAATTCAAGTTGTCCTTCAGTTTGGAAAAACGTGTTTAGAGTAATACACTTGAAATGGAGGCCTAGTAGGTACGTGGGCTGAAGCAGAAACGTTTAGCTCAATATTGGTTACTCCTACACATTGTTCAGTAAAAATATTCTGTTTGAGCTGTAAAGTTGTCTAAGAAGCTTTTTTGAGGTGGGATATATTTTTATTAGGTTGAGGAACTGGTTGTGTTTCTGAAGTAATTACTGTGGGTGTAGTTTGCAGGACTCTTGCTCCTCAGTTTACACTAAGTGTATTACTGTAAACTATTACTAATGAAATTATTCTGTGTGGTAATCGACACTACCGTTCATAGGTTTAGGGTCTGATTTTTATTTTATAAAAAAATATATATATCAGCAAGGATGAATTAAATAGTTTAAAAGTGACAGTAAAAACATTTATAATGTTACAAAAGATTTCTGTTACAAATAAATGCTGTTTTTTTTTTTTAATTGTCAATTCCTCAAAAATGCCTGAATTTGTTTTTATCAGTTTCCACAAAACCATTAAGCGGCTGTTTTCAACATTTGTAATAATAATTTCTTCAGGACCAAATCAGCATATTAGAATAATTTCTGAAGGATCATGTGACTAAATACTGGAGTAATGATGCTGAAAATTCATCTTTGCATCACAGGAATACATTATATCTAATAAAATATTAAATAATAAGTTAATATAAATGTATGAAAAATATAATAATAAAAAGGTAATTTAAATTGTAATAATATTTCACAATATCAGTTTTACTGTATTTTTGAACAAATAAATGCAGCCTTGGTGTGCATGAAATACTTTTTTCAAAAAAAGAAAAAAAAAAAAATGTACAGACCCCAAACTTTAAGCCGGTATATGTTATCCACAGGTCCGGATTATGGTCTCACAAGCCCATAAAGTAACCCAGAAGATTCCTTTGGTTCTTGATTAAATACATGGTTCCCCTTGTCCTGCTGATGTGACCGATCCTTAAAAGAGCAATAATGTTTCTCCTTATCTCATTAGAAAATTCCTATTTGGCTTCCCCTCAAATGGTGTGTATTTTTAATTTTTATTATTATATATACATGTACCATTTATCACACCAATATATTATATATTATTCCTAAAGCACTTAACATAGAAGTTTGGGATAGCTGCACTTTAAAATGCATAAAGAAAAAAAATGCATAAATTCTAAATGAAAGCGATCAGCGCCTGCAGCGGTAGTAAAATGAAACATGGTGTGTACAGTGTAAATGCACATACTGTAATTTTTGTCAGATTATCGATGTTTATTTTCTTATGTTTGTGCTGTACATGTATGTGTGGCTGGGGGTTTGTGGGTGTATGATGGCATACTGTAAGTACATATTGTACTGTATTCATCATTTTTTGATCTTAGCTGTAGTATCACACTGGTTTACTGTAAACAAATGGATGTTTTTTTTAAGTGTTTGTATTTATTTTATGTTCTATATGCTTGCGCAGATGTTTTGGTTGTTAAAATATGTTCTTTCAACCTCAAAAGCTTTTTTTAACTTCTGACTCCTATATTTTCTTCTCAGTTTATTTGGATACTCTAGAATGGATTTACGCCAAAATCAACGTGAATCCATGAATTCATGACCTTTTACACTGTAGAGACGATGAAAATTGACTAAAAATGAAAGTTTGACTAAAAAAAATGTATTCTAAATCCTGTGGTGTTTTTCTTTGGCCAGCACTTCACTGATGTGTGCGGACTACAAAGCAAAGGACGTCTTATATTGAATGTTCTCAGAAGCGTTTAAAGAGCCTTGTGGGATCTCTGGCCCCTGACCTCTGAAAAATTGCCTGGTTTGCTCTGGAGAACCTGTAAAATATGAGAGAAAGTGACGTGGTGTGGAGGGGATTCGGTGTTCTTCGGCCATCCTGACTGATACCGAATGTCCTGAGGAACAACAAACAAGCAATCAGAAAAGATGGAGCGTTTTCACCAGCCCACATTTATTACTGTCACTCAACAGGGTTAAAGGGAACCTCTCTTTCTCTTTCTCTCTCGTCCCTCCCCACATCACAAGGATTGATTCTTTTCCGAAGGGAAACATTCTCCTGCACTGAGATTCCCTCCTTTTTTATATCTCCAATCTGACTGCTCTCCTGAAACCATTGGCGAACTGCTATGAAACATGCCACATGGGCTTATGAAAGTCTTTTTTGTCTTTTGAGAGCTTATTAAAAACCAATACCACAACACAAGTGCTTCATTTTTAGACTCTAAATTGCTCCTGTAATACTTTGCAGCTAACAATGGCTTCAAGTCCATGTCCCAACATCCACATGGAATCAAATAGTGTAACAAAATCATTCATTTCTGTTTACCATGAAATGGGTCGATATCTTTCAAACAATTAATCCGCGCTGCAGGTTTCCCAGTGTGAACAAGCAGCCTTATTATGTCACATTGTTTCGGTTTTCTTTCAGTTCGCACAATTGGAATATTTGGCCTTTTGTGCTTTAAAGACGAGGTGTTAAAGTCGGGACTTTGATCAGCTGACGTGTCTGAGAAAGAAGTGGACAGAAAACAAATTCGGGAATCTCAAAAGCAACTAAATGGCCTTGCCTTTTGGACCAAAACAATCTTTTGTTTTAGAACATCAATCAGGAAGCTTTTTTTAATATTTTTTTTTTAGTTTTTAGTTTATACCTTGCAATTGTAAGTTATAAACTCGTAATTGCGAGTTTACATCTCGCAATTCAGACTTTTTTCCTCAGAAGAGTTCATGCTGCGTCCATGGCATGTCATACTTAATACTAATTACGAAATGACAACGTGACGTTCTCTAAGCTGTTCTTGGACTTGGAATTGTACTTTTTTATGGCAAATCTATCAATGACAAAATGAATTTGCAGTGGTCAGGTGATACAAGTGGGAGCTCTCAGAAAATTCCCAGTTTACAAGCTGTAATGAGTTCTACGAGCAATCTTATTTACAATAATCACAACATGGTATGAATGCACCTTTACATCTCGCAATTATGACTTTTTTGCTCAGAATTTTGTTAACATCTTGTAATTCAGTATTCTGCCATGGAATAATGACATAAAATAAAAGATATAAAAAGAGTTTATATCTCACAATTCTTACTTTTCTTCTCAGAGTTACCAGTTAACATCTAGCAATTCTGACTTTTTTCCTCAGAATTGCGAGAAAAAGTCTTACTTGTGAGATACAAACTCAGAATTAGTGAGGAAATTGTTTTTATTCCATGGTGGAAACAAGCTTCCATATCAATCTTACCCCAATTGCATACGAAAACTCTCTCCGCTGTCCTTCCCGTTTCCTGTCAGTGTTCTGTGCGGCGTCTCCCACTGGACTGTGTCTCAGCCGTGGTTGGAAAGGACTACAGAGACATTCATACTGATTTTGTAGTGCTGACAGACTGTAGATATTGTATTGGTCTTTGTGATTCGGTAACGGTTCGAGCTTCCGTTCCCCATGGCTGGCCTGTATCTGAGTCCCTCTGTAACCTCTTACTCGTGCCACTCTCCGGATCACCACCCTGTGTCTGGCTGCGGTCGGCAGGCCATTGGCGGGCAATGTTGACCCGAGGTGTGCCACCTTAGCCAGGCGCTGATGGCTCCATTCAAGTTTTTGTCCAGATGCCTCTTTCCGAAAAGCTTCAGGACTCCTTGTTTCATGGTTTGCCACGATAAATCCGTCACACCGCCAGGCTTTGGTTTCCACCGTCATTTGCTCATGAGACGTTTCCGGAATCCACTCTATCATTGGCAGAATCCTGCTTACCTCCACGCTATGTACTTGCATTGAGTTCTCACTGGCAATATTTTGTCTCTGGGTCTTTGCATCACTAGATACACTGTGATTTATGGGTACACAGCTCGGGTCTGGTGCACTTGATCTCTCACTGGTAATGTTCACATTCAGATTGGCAGATTTAGCAGGGACTCGAGTGATTTGTGATGCTTTACATCTTGAGTTTGCTTCATCTGATGCATCATTTGCTCCAGATACGCACGACCTGGGCTGAGCAAATAAATGAGGGGACAAAATGAAGTTCTTCTCATCCAAGTAACTGCATTTGTCCCTAACCTTCTGTTTAGTCTCCCGGTATCGATTAAATGCCTTTGTATCTGTTAAAAAAAAAAAAAGTTAAAAATGAGTAAAAAATATACAAATATTCAAAAGTTTGGGGTTGATAAGATCTTTAAATGTTTTGGAAAGAAGTCTTTTATGCTCACCAAGGCTGCATTTATTTAATGAAAAAATACAGTAATAATGTGAAATATAACTCAAATTTAAGTGAACTTTTTATTTGGATAATGTAATTTATTCATGTGATGCAAAGCTAAATTTCCAGCATCATTACTCCAGTCTTCAGTGTCATATGATCCTTCAGAAATCAATCTAATATTCTGACTTGCTGATATGTCGTCTTTTAATGCATTTTAAATTGTCACCTATTTTATATCCAAAGATTTGATTGTATCTGACATCATGATTACCTAACTTCTCAACTCATGAATACAAACTTCCCAGATGGATTTGAATGCACTATTTTTGTTCTTGTGCTGCCACAGATAATGATGGGAAATTTAGTTTGGTTACAAAATTCTGTTTGATCAAAATTCTTTCCTCATGAAAGAGCCAAATAAGTAGCGTTTTCTGGACAGCTTTATTACTTTTCTTCATTGCTACTTCAATTGTATATAGGTGCAAATTAACACACTACCACTTTTTTAATTAATGTTGCAAACGCTCCTACAAAAGGATAACTGGAAAGGATTTCGATGATCTATAACCAACTGAAACACGCCTGCCGGTCATTTTAAAAGGTGCTATGTAACTTTTCTACTGAAGGGGTATGAAGGGGTTGTATCACACATTACAATGATCCACTTGCCGAGTTTTGCTATTACCTCTGAAGGCCAGTATTCCTATTTCTATGTGAAGGCTCCGGGTCGGATTTACCGCGCGAAATCCATCGGATGTGATGTGCATGCGCGCTCCCGAGCCTCTCTTCTTTTTGTAGACGGTCAGGGAGTTGCGTCCGGTCAAAGGCAAACGTTTATATAAGGCTTATATCTCGGTCAATCTTTGATGAATATTCCCAAAAGACTCCTCCCCCGAATTTGAGCTCTCTGGGTCTTCGCGTTCCAGAGATACGAGAGACTTTCTTCTGAGATCGTGACGTCACCGGCGTCCGCAATTTTGCAGCGCGCCCGATGGTTTTCGGCTAATATCTCCGCGAAAACACCACCAAAAATTATGAAACTTATATGGTTATTTTCAGCTCGACTAGACGATACCAACGACTAGACGATTCCAGCTCAGTGCTCGCTCGTAATCCGTCGAGTATTCGCCGATATATTTGCGTAATAGACGATATTGCCTATGAGTTCGAGCACGAGTGTTCTTGTAAAAATTGGAATCTGAAACATCACCGCTAGAGGCCGCTAAAAACTACATACACCTGCAAACTCAGAAGGTCTGATGCCATAGGCCAATGCCATGCTCTTCATAGGCCCTATCTACACGATTCACGTGGATGACATTTTCCCGTTCAAAACGGCGATTTTCGCCGAAAAGCGACTAGTTTGCAGGTAAACCCTGATTAGCTGGTTTAAGGCCAAATCTAAACTGTTTCATATTAATTCCATACCTGCCTGCCTTGAGAGAATGTAATGTTATGTCTGCTTTGAGAACAAGAACGCATCCTCACAGGGCATTTGGGTAAATATAAACATTATTGTTTAACATATGTCTATAACATAAGTGTTAAACACTCCCACTGTCTTGGGTCTTTGGATGTCCACGGAGCTGCATTACAAATGCTGTGAAGTCTAAGCCCTGTTGTTAGTCGATGATTAATCACAGGCCCGGTTTTTAAATGTCAGGTCTGAGGCCAGCGCGGCCCGGCTCTGATCGATGTCCCACTCTACTGCCATCTTTCAGAAAGCTGCTCTGACGCTGTGGGACTCGGCATGACCGTTTGCTTCAGAGAAGGTGAGTGGTGAAGGGTTTAAATGCAAATGTGTTCAACATCTAACTTCTGGCGAGCAGGGAGAGATATACTGAGGTCCTTAATCTGAGACCACTAACTAAAACCATATACCTACCCCTAACCTATCTCTAAAATAAGAGGGAAATAAGTGAATAACACTGATGTAGAAGCACCTAACTCTGGTTGTAAGCCTAAACTTGACATAAACTGTAAACTTGTCCCTCAAATCTGATTGGTTGATTGGAATGTTGTTTCAGGATCAACAAAGATGTTGATCCAAGAATGTGTTGTACTTGGTGAAATCACCTTCTGCTGCTTGAACATGCTTAAAAATAAAGGTTCTTTATTGACATCTGGTTCCATAAAGAACCTTTAACATCAATATAACATTTCCATTACACAAAAGGTTCTTTAGGTGAAAATAGATAGTTTTTAGTTTTTTTCCTCTTCACACTATAAGACAAAAAAGGCTTTTCACTGAAAATTTCTTTTGGGGGAACCAAAAATGGTTCTTCTGTGGCATTCACTGCAAAAACATCATTTTGAAAGCAAGAAATAAGGCAAAATATTACATATTTCGTCTTTGTTTTATGCCATAGCTTTTTTTAATAAAAATAAGTCAAATTTTTACTATGGTCGCAGACTTGTATGTCTAATGAGACTGGAGTAAACAACATCTGACTGATATATTCTCCTGTGAGACCTCCACATAATATGCAATATGAATGTTTTTCACAACAGTTTTAGAAGATGCCAAATTCTGGAGTTTGTAAAAATATCAAAGATATGCACTATTCTAAGCTTTTATTTTCCTTGTCAGCTAGAATGTTTTCTCACACAAATCATGATTTATTAATAAGTCAAGTTAATTTGCGCAGAAAAGAATATTTGGACTAAAACCACACAAATGCAAAAATCCCCCACACAACCTTAGTCATTTAAGCCCATTTATTTATTTGGAGAAATATTATTAGAATGTGAATAACTTGTCTACAGGTAAGTAAAACAGAATGATTCATTATTTCTGAATAACAGTTGACAAAAAAATGACCTAACAATTGCATCCTGTACACAGGTTGCAGCTGATAAGCTCCAAAACACAATCATGAATTGAATTGAGTTTGTATGGAAAGGCCTTATATGGACATGCCCTGGGTGTATTTTATGCAAATTACTAGTTGCAAACACACCAACAATAATGAACGATGACAGTAAGAGGTTTCTGTGCACATGCACCTGTTGCGTTGGAACTTTTCTGCATGCTTATGTAAGCCTGTTTATTGGTCCAATAAGGGTTTCCAATAATACAGGTGAAGGTCTCTGCGTGTTACTGTCTTTCCTTTTACGCAACACAACAAGATTAAATGGAACACATTTCTCATATGTACTTACTCGTTATTTCATCTGACTCCATAAATGAAAAGGGTTTTAATGATATCTGCGTATCATTAAAAGTGAGCGAATGTTTGATTATTCTTTTGAAACTCTTTAATTATATTTTACCCGTTCAGATTAGGAAACTATGCCGCTCAGAGGTCCTCGCATCTTCTGCGGGTCTCACGATCACAATCTCGTCAGTTTCGTCACTAAACAGAGGTTTTTGACTAATATCTCAGACGGTCGGATTCACCCAAAACGCAATCAGAGATACTTTTCGTTTAGTCCCCTTGAATTGCATACACTTGAACTTAATTCAATAGTTATACTTTAGTAGAGGTTTTGGCCCTATTATAGGTATGAGTTGACCAACAATACTTCCCTCATAATAGTTTAGACTGGCCAAGCCCCTGATTTCTCACGTACACTTATCTAAAGTTACTTTAAATTAAGACAGAGGTAAAATAGATGTACCCAAATTTAGGTTGGTCAAGTAGCACATTAGCTACCCTAAACGGAATGCCCCGTCTCTACAAAACAAGTACGCTTGAACTAGTGACAAAGTATTAGCCGTCGCCAATCTGACGCAGTCTTGCGGGAGCATACGAATCCGATAATCTCCTTGGGAGAACAAACTCAGAGTCAATCAGAGTAAAATCAAACGTTTACAATTTATTGACCAGGTAATGAAGCAATAATTCAAAATCCAATTCATGAGAATAAAATCATCAGTTGATCATATCATAACAGAAATCAAAGAATTCGTAGAAAATATTACCTGGCAATGAAAATTACACACAGCGATCTTGCGGGCAGTCAACCTACAGACTCCCTGAACTTTTCTGCCCTTTTCCCTTATATACCCAGATAATTCAATTGTTACCGAATGGTGATGTCTGTCATTCAAATTAGATTTTGGTTGTCTATTCAGGGGCTCACACAGTGAGGTCTGCCTGATTTTACATACAGGAGGTAGCTTGAATGAGGCTATTATGGGACACATCGCTTTTCTCACATTTCGTAACTTCTTTTAACTTTCCATCATAGTTAGGAGAATGAGACCATCCTACCAGGCGCACTGTGACCATATGCAGGAGGGAGTTACATATTCAAGAGATAGTTCAAGTGTTAATTCCCAGGAGGGCCTTTTGTCACATTGAGGGGTCGACTGGACATACTGGCACCAGCCTTACAATTAAATAAGCAATATGTGCAAAATGATCAGTAAATAAGGGCCAATGCTACCGTTAAAGTGGCATACTTTATCTTTGAAAGAAAAAAGTTCAACACAAGAAAAGCTTTTTTTTCTCAAGAGTTCATTGCAGTGAGTTGGGTTGGTAATGGTATCAGTTACCATATGATTTGAGCACATATTACTCAATACCAGAGTGGTGTTGTGAGTGAAGTGTCCTTTGTGCATCTACAGTAGTCAGTGCCGGTCCTGACTCATACGGCCCTTGTTGAAATTCGCCATGAGGCCGCTTGAAGTTACTCAGAAAAAAATTAAATGCTGCACATAATTTAAAATAATAAGGGACAGGTGGAACAGAGAGCAGATTTAATCCCATTAAATTTCTGTGGGTAAGATACTGGTCCTAAAGTCACCATGAAATCAAAATGTACAATTAATGTTTTTGATGGAATATTGCACTATTTATTATAAATTATTTATCCTTGCACTTTTTTGTGTGCCCTCATTATCTTTAATCAAAAAAACTTCCCCTTCCTCTTGTAGCGACATCTCTTCTCTTATGGCGTGTTTACTGGCACGAGGGCGGGACAAACTGTCACTCATTTCGACCAATAGCAAATCACAGCCATCCAATCAATTCCCAATTGGACAAAATTAAGTCCCACCTACTTCTTGTTCGAAAGGGAAGAAGGAAGAAAAGACTAACGCAACTTTGGCGGTAAAACCATAAAATCAGACCATTTAGGATAGATCTTTCAGCAAGGAAAGTGAACTGTGTCTGATCGCTGTTCTATTTTTTTGTTATATTTTTATTGTGAATGTGATTACATCGTAATGTTACCAGATGAAGTTACATTAATTTTGTATCTGATTGTAAAATCCCATGACTGCTTAGCAAGTAAATTCTCACCTTCCAGTCAAAACAATCGTAAAAAGCTCAAACAAACACGAATAACCAGTCAAAACAGACCTTTGCAAATGAAGCTTATAAGCTCATGTCTGTACGTGTAGAGAAATCTCGACACGCTGAGTGATTGGCAGGAAGTCGCTCTTTTCAGTCTCGACACACACTGCGAGGTGATTTTGAGGCATGCTGGGTAGAAAGCTAGACTCTGTGGCAGACAAATGTTTGCGCCACACATAATGGATGCCTCCTGATCCCTCCAGAGAATTTCCCATAGCAGCAGGTGAAAGCAACAGTGTAATTAGACACAGGTTCACAGGGCTGCAAACATTCAGAGGAAAAAACGGCTACATCGCCTATTATCTCCTCTCCTGCTGCTTGAACTAAACCATGTTTAAGGGAACTCTCTCTCTGTCATTCAAGACTCTGATTAGCCATTTCAGAGAGTGTATTGATTTTACTTTGGCAGCATTTTACTACCAACCAGCTTCATTATGATGCAAGCCATTACTTAGAAGGTCCCCTGACTGAGGGGGCATTTACATGATACAGTTTTCTACTAAAAACTGAAAACTTATGCGTTTTGGCTGATAAACGAAAACGGGTTTCAAAATGTACATTTTTGAAAACGATACCGTTATAGTCTCTGTGTAAACGACAAAAAGGCATAATTGAGAAAACAGTGAGTGACGTCATGTACATGTGTATTATGTGTTGAGTTGTGTTTCTTTACAAAGTGACATCGCCAACTACTGGCCTGGCATGCATAATACAGTGTTTTAGTCATTTTCGCAGAGCCGTGTGTTTATAGGTTGTTGCGAAAAACGCAAAGGAAAAACAGTTTCTGTTTATAGAGCATGTGTAAACGTAGCCTGATTATGAACGGGTTTGATTGCTTACCGTTGATTCCGCTATCCGTATCGGAACATTCCCAAGCACAGCACAGATTCCTCTTCTCACCTTTTCTGTGGAAACATTGTGGATTAAATGCATAAAATACCTGTATTTTCCAAATACACCTTTTAAAAGTGTTTTTATGTTCTTTGAAAAAAAACGAAAGATTAAAGAACAATTTTTCTAAACATCACATTCGACCAATAAACAATTGGAGGAAATTGCAGAACTTCTATAAATGAGTAAATGAGAATGTTATGACAGACACAACATGCAGGATTATATATAACTACATATTAAAATTTCTATTCTATTACTATTTAATTATTAAATTATATTTTTGCATAATTGTAATATAATTAAAAATTAATATATATATATATATATATATATATATATATATATATATAAACACATATACACACACACACACACATAGTGTATATATATACATTTATAATTGTTGTTGTATGATAATATCAAATTCATCTAACACCGACCTATCCCAGAAATACTATTCACATTCGTTTATATCTCATTAATGTCTCCTTTTATTGGAGACAAAGTTATTACTTGACAAAAGCTACTAAACGCTATCTTTTAGCGATTAAATATGATGTCAGAGATTTGTAAACCGAACCATAGTGGAGTCAAAAATGAAACTTGATTTCCTCAGAAAGGACAGACAGGACACTTTTTATGAGACAACAGCTAGTGTGATGTATTCATCATAATAGCTGGGGTTGAATTGCTTCTGATGTGATGGAAACAGGCAAAACAATAGAAGCTCTTTACTATAGCAAACAATGTCAGTTCCTAGTCAAAAGAATCGAGCGCACAATGCTAACAGATTCGCTGTGAATGCAGCTCATCAAATCTCTCATCTTATAAAGAATGACGCGATACCCCAGGACCAATGAGTCATGGAAGTCCATAACTATTCCCGGCTATTGTTTTCCATTACCGACACCTCTTATCAGCCCGATGCACAACACAAGCCACCTCTAACACCTCTAAAGCACACTTTTTGGGAAAGCATAATGCACAAGCGAGATAAAGAAGAGTAATTTTCTCCATTACAGCCCTGCTCAGTGCAGCATACTAAACTGTCTTGTTTTGATGGTGTGGAAACTCTTAATGCCTCTAGTAGATTGTATTGTACAGCAGTACTGAGAGCCAACACGGCTGCTTCCAACCCAGAATAAAAGACTAAAAGAGGTCTGCAGAAAGTTTAAATTAAGAAATACATTCACATTGTGAGATTAAGTCAAAATTGGAGTCACAATAAAGTCACAAGTATTATTAAGTGGAAATGGGCTTCCATAACAGAGAGAACGGAAACCGAAACTTTAAGATTTAGCTGTTTACATCTAATGAAGCCGGTTTCCTCTTCAGACTAAACAATAAAACTTAAAATTAAAAATAGTCAAAGAATTCTGTGATATAGTCAACATTTTGAGAAATTTGATAGATACTGTTGGAAGATAGATAGATGATTATATATATATATATATATATATATATATATATATATATATATTAGATAGATAGATAGATAGATAGATAAACGTGTCAACATGCAGATCAGATTATGTAATTAAGAAGTTTAAAATGCTGGAAAAATTATAGTCAAATCAAACTAATAACTGTACCTTTTTTCCTTGAGCTGCATATTGGCACACATTTGTCTCATGGTCTCTTCTGAACGCTTTGACATGCTCATGTTCACACCCAATGCCATAATTACACACAAGAGACGCAACAGTAACCAGGAACTTGGACACACTTCAGTAACTGGTCAAGCTGACAAACTGTATGAGGCTAAGCAGATCTTCCAGAGAAACACAAACGAGATGTTTATTTAAACTCATTTTTGCTTGTTATTAGTATGGTTGAATTGGATCATCGAAGGTCAGCAGCAAAGACATTGGTTAATAAAGTGAGTTTTAATACATAAAGTATATTTGTGTAATTTAACATTTAATTATTGCAGGTACCGTAAAACCACTGTAAAAAAAAAAAAAAGAAGTACAATCAACTTGGATGTTTAAGTCATTTCAACTTAAATTACATTAAACTGACTTAAAAAATGAGTTAAATCTTGTATAACAAAGAAATTGCTTAACTTATTTTGATGAGTTAAAGCAATGAAAAAACATCTGAGGCACCTGAGAACTCCCAAATCTTTTTAGCTTTAAAATGGCAATATTTGAACTCTTTCTCTGGCAGTTTCTCTTTGGTCACGCTGAATTAAGTCTTGTGCTGGAGGATACTGAAAGGAACAGAGAAGCATGGTGACCGTGGGCTTCCCTGAGGCGGTCTGGTCCATCTGGTCACTCAGGCATTCATGTAGTTCCCTTCTCCAAGTCTCCATGAGGAAAGCTTTCTCAGCCAGGCTCAGATGCTCGAGTCAGAGAACAGCTGCTGCTGATGGCAGGACAAATCGAAGCGCCGCAGCATTTGCTTTTACATTCGTAGTGCACTTACTTTCAAACCAAATTGCAAATTAATATTGCTATGGAGACACTACAATTTTTGATTCTGTGTTTAACTAGTCTTGGATTGTGAAAAGTCTGGGCTTGGTTTTCCTCTTCCCATTCCAGTCTTTTGGAGTATTTATGTCCACATGGACAGACTTCAGTGGCCCAAGGAGGGAGATCTGATGAAGGAACTGGCTATACAGCAAAGACTGGACTTCAAAAATATATAAGTTATTTATCTCTCAAAATGGTCTTTCACAGGTGCCAATTTATGTATGCTTTGAATTACTAAAAAATAACCTGTTCAAAAAAGTTTTCTTTTTGAATTGTAGCCTATACTACATTGGTTGCTCTAAACATTTTAAAAAGAACCAGTCCATAAGAGTAGTTTGTGTGATTTGTGTTGTATAATTGATTCACACACACACAAAAAAAAAAGTTCATAAGGTCACTAAAAAGAACCATTTGTGTGTGAATCAAATTCCACTAATTCCACTATAATGTATTTGTTTCACTTAAAAATAACTGGTTAATAAGAGTAATTTGTTCGTGAATCAAATTCCACAATAATGCATTTGTTTCACTAAAAAGAAGTGGTTCATAAGATTACTTAATCAAACTATGAAGTCTTTGTTTCACTAAAAAGTACTGGTAAGTGTCATTTGTCAGTGAATCAAATTCCACTAATTCCACTCAGGCTTCCCACGAGTCCTTGAAAGTTTGTGAATCTGAAAAAAAAAATTCAAGGCCCTGAAAAGTTTTTGAAATTAAACATGCATCGATACAGGTCCTTGAAAGTGCTTGAATTTATTTTGTGCGAGAAGTTTTCGGGAAAAAAATACATATTATTCCCTCAAGTCCGCTAATGTGTTATTTCACCAACACGTAGTGTCCTATGCAAACTAGCTTGCTTGATTTACGTTAGTTATGCGCATTTACGTTTAGTGTTTTCCGCATGAGGTATATTGTGTTGTACATTGTCATGACATTCACGCGTGCACGAAACTACTATGATGGTACCTCAACGTTTCATGTAAAAGTTAATATCAGATCATTTTAGAATACAGTTTAGGATGTACCGAAAATTCTTCAGTTTTATGCAAAACAGAAATACGACAAATATGTCATATGTCATAAAATTAACATCTGTCATATGGCCAAAAATCATTGCAAAAAAAATTGTTTGCATAATTGTGTTTTACACATAAAAAACTAACAATGTAACACGATGTAACCTTGCTCTCACTTGAAATGTGTCACCACATTAAGTCCTTGAATTTGAGGGTATTGGACCTGGAAAGTCCTTGATAGGTCCTTGAATTTTAAGTTAACCAAGGTGTGGGAACCCTGTCCACTACAATGTATTTGTTTCACTAAAAAGAACCAGTTCATAAGAGTCATTTGTTTGTGAATCAAATGGCACTAATTCCACTATAATGTATTTGTTTCACTAAAAAGAACCAGTTCATAAGAGTCATTTGTTTGTCAATCTGGTTAAATTGATTGTGCTGTATGATTTTGATTCACTAAAAAGAACCTATTCGTATGAGTCTTTTGTTTTTGAAATACATGTTTTCTTACCATTATTTCCCGGTTCACTGCCTTTTTATCCTATCACATTGAATACGGCCTGCAAACATGGGTGACATTTATCTTATTTTGCCGCAGGACTGTTAAAGCGGTGAAGGAAACAGTACTGACATAGATCGATCGATCGATCTTGGGTTTATTATATAAAGAGCTTTTTAATGTTTCATGTGATCAAGCTGTGATTGTAACCTAGTTTAGGATCCAACATGATGCTCTGTTTGCTCACTTTCTCTTGAGAGAGAACAAAAACACACACCACAAAACATCTTTCAATCATCTTTTCAATAACAATTTACTTGTTCAAAGAATACATATATAATTCCAAGACATTCATTTCACTAATGATCTGTAAAAGTAGTTTTAAACCAGTCTGCAATTTATCACATCACACTTATTATTAGTGCACCGCATTCAAATAATAGTCTCTAAAACAATGCACTCATTTAATATTCAAAGGCAACAGTTAAATTCTTTTGATTTATGATTTTAATATCATGTAAACAATTCTGGAATGTCAGCATCATCTTCAATATATGATGTTTGCATAAAGATGTAGCTTCAGTAACCTGAATAGCACTATGATGAATTCAGTCTAATGCAATAAATGCATCCATTCAGAGAGCATTTATATTTATTTATACACTAATCGAATGTTTTTTGCAGCAAGGCAGCTCTGATAAGAGGTAAACTGCTTTTTCATTGATCTGCAAAAGGGCAAGACATATGAATCTCAAACATCATATGGATAGAATTCTCACTAGAAAGGTCAGATGGTGCAATAAAGACATAATGTGAGCATCTTCATTTTCCAGGAATTGCGTTATTTTTCTCATCTCATGCGTTGTACTCGTATAAACAAAAAAGAAAAATAAGTCTTAGTATAAAAGATTTGGCAATATGATTTTTCCCTGTTATCAAAAGAGAACAAACGTGCTTTGGAGCAAATGTACTGATGACAGAAGAAAATATACTTCCATTATTGTTCTTTCTGGGTCAGTTGCTGAAGCTGTTAGATGTTTTTTTTAGGGTGACTGTCTTTCTCTTTGGTGTTTCAGTCTCTAAATATGAATCTTATTGGTGTCTGCAGAAATAAAAGCATCATGTGTGGTCCCGTATACCTAAAAGCACCATGGGAGATTAGGAACAGTCAACCTTTCCATTTCCTTCAGCCTCTGTCCTTTGAGAATGCAAGAACGACTCCCATACAGCCAAACACTGCAAGAAAACACACACACACACACACATTTATATTAAAGCAATAAGCCATGTGAAGCAGTGTATTAAATTGATTTAGACAAGTCAGACACAACAACAAACTTTACCATAGACGTGCACTCATATTAATTATGAATGGTAGAAAGTGCAAAGCGCAATATGGCGGAATAAGTCCCGCCTTTTAAATAAAAGAGCCAATCGCTGATCGGTAAAGTCATCATGTCACTGCAGTTGTAATAGAAACAGTCAGTGTTCTGTTACATCGCTATTATGAAGGAATTAAACTCACAGCTTCATTGTTAATAGAGAGAGATACTCTGAACAGATGCAGGTACACATCTCTCAATAATTAATTCAAATAAATGGAATTATGCATTCAAACAACTGTAATCTTATGCACTACTTCATCTGTGTTTGATTTTAAGGCAGGCGGAATGAACTAACGAGCCGTAACTGACGAAAATAACCGTCGATTTTACCCTTTCGGTCAAATATTGCGCTGCAAACATCAATAACAGCTGTAAGTTGTCAATGTTGGCAAATGACCATGGTATAAGCAGGATAATTCATGGCTAGCTGTGCATTAAATGATTTTAATGCACTTCGCCTCCACGTTGTGCATTAAAATCATTTAATGCATAGCTAGCTGTGGATTATCCCTATAAACAAAAATATATAAAATAACTCAAAATAAGTTTTCCAAAGCAAATGTGAGTGACGCTACCCCTATGCATCAATATACGTTCTCAGTAAATATATCATAAAATATATCAGTAAAAACTCTAACTGCAGTGAAAAAGATAGATGTTTAAACAACGTAACCCGTGAGGCCTGACAAGTGGCGTCTATTTGGTTTCCAATTTCATTCAGAAGCTTTGGTCGCACCTCATACCGAGTGCCATTTAGGTGTCACTTTCTATGCCCTTGATAAATGTCTTCACAGGGACTCGTCAACCGTCGCCCAAGCCCCGAAACACCTCGACCCAAACCGCTTGGATGCCACTCGCAAGCGTGTTTCATAGCAGAATCTCTGGAGGCGCGCTGGCTGCGGCCGACTGACTGTCAAAAGCAGTTCATCAATGTACTCCCTCACCACAGGATTCAGACATCACGTGACCTTGGTAAATGACTTTAGACAGGCCATGCGTGAGGGCGCTGGACCACAGTCACCCTCCAAATCACACTAGGACACGGCTGTATTCCTCTCAGGACCAAACGGCCCAGTTTAAGGAAGCAGACACCTGTAGAACTATGGTTCACACACTGATTAATCATAGATATAAAACTACGCCAAAGCTGACTTGACTGATGCGATCGGGCTTGGCACCACTGAATCTCGGCAGCTGGGTAAAAGGGCGATCACTCAAGACTGTAGTGTGCCATTTACTTGCAGGAGATTGATATGAAAGCATATGTTAAGAATTGTCGTATTTCACTTGCTACAGTTTTGAGAACTCTGCACTGTGCATTCATATAGGAAAAGAGAACTGAAGGCACCCACACACTACAAGATAATCGGGACGATTTTGGGCCCGATTCTCCCCTTCCGAAAATCCTAGGGTAAAGTCCCCACTAACTTGATGGTTTTACAGATTGTCTTAACAGATTTTCCTGTGGTGTGATGTGTTAAGAGTGATTGATTGGAAGAACGTCATGTTGAATATTTACGATCAGAAATCCTGTTGTGTGGGGGGGAACCCCGAGGAAAAACGCGTTCGCACTCTGTAGATTGTCACGGGGAACGAAACGATACCCAATCAGAAAGCGAGCTGACAGGAGACGCAAGCATAACACCACTTCGTTAAACCTTCCCCTATATATAACATTTTAATTTATCTGTCCACTGAAGAAAAAGCCATCCATCTTTGGAATGACATGAGGTTGAGTAATTATGACAGAATTTTTAATAAATATTTGGCTGAACTATCCCTGAACTATTTAACATATGTTAAAGTACATTTGTTGACCCTTCCAGCACAACCAAATGAGCGCAATAAAAATAAAAATGGTGAGGTGGAAAACGCATTTTTTTCTGATCTCAGCAGAGAATGACGTGCAATTTTCCAGCAATTTTCCCATTTGTTGTGAAAAAAATATTTCAGCTTTCTATAGTATGTGGAAGTGCAAGAAAAAAAGAACAGAACTAAGAAAAGCACAACTAACTTTTGAGAAAATGTTCTACAAGCCTCCGAATCAATGACAAAAGGTCAATGCACTGCAAATAAGCACATACTAGTAAAAACTATAATAAAGGCACAATACATGTGAACATTCCAGAAGACTGATTAGGTGAGCAGCTCTAAAGAGAAGAGTTTATTGACAAAGATTGAGCATGTCAATACCTATTTGAGTAGTTTCGACAGTCAAAGGGTTTGCTTTGCAACACGTCTCTGTCTGAAACATGGTTACTGATGGACCATAACATGCATCAACACGGACACGACTGAGACGTAACTGTGCAGAGCAGAGAGCAAACAACAGAAGCTACACGGTCGAAGAGCTTGAGATGTGAATTTTGAAAAGTCAGTTGCATCAGCTGTTGCTTTAACTCTGGTAACAAAATGAATGCAGTCTGAAAATCCTTCAAAGGCTCTGTGCCGGTTTAATTATATGTAACATTTAATGACAGCTCTCTCATCTTTGCCATCGTTTCAGCTACAGCCTTGTTGCTATGGCGTCTCCATGGCAATTCTCTGAAGATGCTATGTTGCAGTACATGGCTGCTGTGTTTGTTTGTAATGTAAGGCATTACAAATGTTGAACATCCACCCACATCCGTGTGCAGGCTTACAGTGTTTGCTTACAGTGTTTGCATTGTAAGCATAATGTGTACAGAGAGCTGAGGTTGAATGCAAATGCCTTCATAATAGGATGAAACCAAGATGTGAAACTGAATAATAAATAAAAATGCATATATATATATATATATATATATATATATATTTAAAAAAAAAAAAAAAAAATATATATATATATATATATATATATATATATATATATATATATATATATATATATATATATATATATATATATATATATATATTTTTTTTTTTTTATAATTTTTTTTAAATATATATATATATATTTTGTGTTCCACAGAAGAAAAAGTCATAAGTTTAGTGCGACACGCGGGTGAGTAAACAATGACAGAATTAAAAAAAAATGAAAAAGACCATTGGTTGACCTCTCCAGCACAACTCGATCAAATGAGGACAAGAAAAATGAAAATGAAGCGATCACATATTGAGCCTGAAAATGCATTTTTCTATTCTCAGCGGAGACTGAAGTGTTCCCATTTGTCGTAAGAAAATGACGTCAGCGGGGGGAACGGTAAAGGTAGAAGCGCCCAAAAGAACAGAGAACTAAGAAAAAGGTTAAGTAGCCTATAATTCATATTCTTACACATTCATATTCTTAATAGTGCACTATACTGATTAGACCTGGGAAATTGATTCAGAAACTGTGATTAATTCACAATTAACGGTTTTGTTTTAAAACAAGTCACAGAGTAACTCCACTAAACATTTTCACAAGAAATTATATTAGCAGATTAATAATTCAAACAGATATTTTGACAGGACTTTCAGAATTTCTAGTACTCAAGTTGGCATGAACTGAACAAGTCTGTGCAAAAGTTATTTAAAATCCTTCAATTTCCAGGTTTAAATTCATGAAAAACTATTTTTCCACGATTTTTGGATCGTACTATACGAAAGTCACTAAAAAATATTTTACTTATCAGTAGAGATTGACTGATTATTTACTTATTTCGTGCAATATGATAGATGATTTGTAAAGCAAAAATACATGTTTATTGTGTAAAGTAAAAGTACAATTTTTAAAGTTTAAAATTACCTTAGTGCAAACAATATATTATGTAGGCTATATTACCTGTGAATATCAATGTTTACTCTTGAAAACATGATGGTATAATGGTATTGTTAGGTGCTATTTTTTTAGAGACCCAACAAATGGCTTGACCCAATACTGAAGAACCAATTAGAAAAGTGTGAATATCTGAACAATATTGGTCAACAAAATGGATATGTGACCATGTTAAAATGGACAAAAATTGGACATAATGGAGCTCTGAACTTACTGAGGTTACCAAGACCGGCGTTTGACCAACATTTAGTAAGACACGTGACCATCTGGATTAACAGACGTTACCCTCAGAGACACTGAGGAGTCTCCACAGATTAAAGGGATAATTCAGCCAAAAAATAAAAATTCTGTCATTTACTCACCCTCAATTTGTTCAAAACTCGATATTTTGAAGAATGTTGGTAACCAAACAGTTTCTGCTGTTGACTTCCATAGTATTTTTTTTTCTACTTTTTTCTGAAGGTGAGTAAATGATGACAGAATTTTTATTTTTGGGTGAACTATCCCTTTAAGGCTGGTGAAGTTCTCTTGCACAAACATATTCGCTCAGTCATCCACCATCTCTTTTTTTCTACCTCTTCTCACACCATATTCTCTTTTAGGTCAGCGTTTGATGCTGTCAGGCTCTTCCTTCCACGTTAAATAAAAATGCCTCTTTGCATGGAGGTTACATCTAAAAAACGTGTGAGGAACAGGTTGTCTGCAGAGCCCTGTAAGCATGCAGTATTTCAGCTTTCCATTTCACTTCTAGTTTGTTTTAATCATGCATAAATAGCTAGATTTCATCAAATCACTGTTAAAGGTCCAGTGTGTAATATTTCTGTGGATCTATTGGCAGAAATGCAATATAAGATCCATAACTATGTGTTTAGTGGTGTATAAAGACCTTACTTAATGAACCGTTAAGTTTGTATTAGCTTAGAATGAGTCATTTATATCTACATAGGCGCGGGAATCCCCTTCTATGAAGGTTGCCATATTGTGACGTTATGTTTCTACCGTAGCCGACAGCGAACACACAGCGCTACAGAGCACGTTTCGTCACTACCATGAAAGAGAAGCCGCAGAAAAGCCAGATAGACACCGTGAGTAGTGAATTTCCGTTGTCAGTGGTGTAAAATATGTAGTTGGATTGTTTCATGTAACTTAGTTCTTCTCCCTCGCTGTGTTATGGCTTTGCTATGTGGGGATAAATGTGCTGGTTACGTTCGTGAGACAGCTGATTAGTACTCTTTTCATTGACCGTAAAACTGTATGTTACAGGAATCACCAACACGTCGATCGCGACAGGTCGATCTTGGAAGCATTTTAAATCGTTCGCGAAGAGTTTTCAAAATCAGAGAAAAAAGCCTATTGTGTGTAGTAAATGGTGTCTAAGGGATGCGGAGGTGCGCGCGCTGTTACAATCATGTCATTTTTGCCGCGCGCACCTTTGGGCTCATGCGGACGCGTCGAGTTTAAACAAGGCTTTGCGCTTTAACCAGCTCAGCCACAGTAAGCTCATATTAGCCAGGTAAACTTTTACTACCCTGTTAGAAAAAAAATTTAGTTGCATAGTTTATGTGGTTCTTCTCCCTCGCTGTATTATGGGTTTGCTATGTGGGGAGAAATGTGCTGGTTACGTTTGTGAGACAATCAGCTGATTACTATTATTATATTATATATTAAGACCCTCACCTGACTATGGCTTTGTAAACTTTATCCATGATGTGGTTTATAATGGGCTGTGGTACAGAAACAGTGACAATGTTACACACTCTTGGCTTACTCTGGCTATTTTCTGCTGTCTCAGTCGACGATATATTTGTCCCGTTTTAGCCACCGTAGCTTCTTCGAAAGGGAGGGGTGAGCAGTGGGCGGAGCCATTAGTGCAACTCGCAACCGAACCGCTAGATGTCGCTAAAAATCACACACTGCACCTTTAATATATTATTTGGATGCCAAGCACCATATAACACAAAGAACCACAAAGTTGTGCATATGATAGTACATATTTATTCAGAAACTGCACTGTAGTCAAAATAATCCTGCCAAAGTTTTATCTGTGAAATATACAACACAGCATTACTCGTGGCCAATTAAATGAGCTATAAGTGTGTTGCATTTACCAGTACATCTTCTAATTTAGCAGTTCATCTCCAATTGCTTTGATTCAGCCACATGGACTGGATCCATTTGAAGAATAACTAGTCGCTGGATTTCGAGTTTGCGGTTTATAGCATAAATTTTTTTTAATATGTTCAAGACTTTTATTTGAGGCCATTTGGATCAAGTGAACAAGACAATAATTGTGTTGTCTCTTCAACATTTCAAGGAGATAGCAGCACAATTACTCGCAGCAAGCACTTTGCTGCATTGCTGGATCATTATTTTGTGTTATTTCAGATTGATCTGCCCCTTATGGAAGCTTGTTTCCACCACAGAATAGAAAAAAGGGTAAAAGGCAAAACTGTAAGATTAATTGCAAATTACTTTTATTTGTTTCTGAAAAAAAAGTCAGAATTAACTAGATTTAAGCTAGATATAAACTTGCAATTCTAACATTTTTCAAGATATAAGATTTGCGAGATGTAAAAAAAATATATATATGATTTTTTCCTGTAATTGGGTTTAGTTTTTGTTCCTATTGTAGAGCATGTTATTAGTTTCAGTCTAGTTTTTGTTCTTTTGCAAACTGCCATTTTGTTTTAAGTTTCCCTGCTAGTTTTTGTCAGTAGTCAAAACTACTTTAAATGAGTGGTTTCAAAGTAGCTTCCCTCAACACTGGAGAGAATGACAGTTCTTTCAACATGGCTTATTTTTAAATCTGTTTCCATCTAAAAAATCCCGGTGGATGTCTCCTCAACCTCTCTGGAGACATAACAGAGACATTGTTATATTCGTTCTCGCCATAAATGCATTTATCTGTTTCTGTCCAACAAAAGGTTGGTATCTAGAGCCTCTAAGGTCACAGCAGGTAACCAGAGATCACAACATCTCTAAAACTTTAACAGTTCAACTTTCTTCCTTTGCTTCTCATTTGATGTTGTGCTGTTACAAAATACCTTCGACTTTTAGGTTATAATTTATTGTTTACGACTGAAAAGCAAAGGAAGAGACCTTTAAAAAAATATAAATTAAGCAGTGAACCGGCTAAAACACGTCCAATCTAGCGAGCAATGTCAACATTTATAGACTTGGAGTGCAATTACTTGTCAGCAGGGATAAAAATGAGATACTACCACCCTCTGCTGGCACAGATCCAGGGCGGCTGTGCACATGAATGCAGACTGACGGCCCCATACAACCCTCTCAAATCTGTCAATGGTCTGTCCAAGTCTTGTCCAAAGTATTTTTACCACCTTTGAATGTTTATCTGTCAGTTCTGAAATATTCTCAAATAACCCTTCTCAATCACTATTTTAATGAGTGATCAAATTTAAAATATTAACAACCAACCTCCAGTGGCTTATTGCTTTTATAAAATGTCGGCCACAGAAATTTGATAAAAAGACATGTACTAATGTACTAATAATATTAATCTGCCAATAGAGATGCAAAAACCCCAATTAATTAATATATAATTAATCTTTTTTTTCTTGCTATACACACACACAAAAAAAAAAAAACTAAGAAAACATCTCACCTTTTCATAGTAGTTGACGTTCCTCTCTGCTGTGTCGACAAAGGCTGATCGCAGGTCAGTTCTCATGACCTTCTGCCAGCGGGTCCAGTCGCTCTTGAGTGCATTATTAGCCCACTCCAGCCGGTCCTCCATCTTATCCAGCTCATCTCTCATCTAAACACAAGGATTGGTTGGTTAGCGTGGTCTAGTTAACCAACTATTGAAGGCCATTCACAAGAAGCACACACACACACACACACACACACACACACACACACACACACACACACACACATATATACTGTATATAAGAAATACATGTGTGATAACACATACTTCTTTTATACACATTACACTGCGTGTGTATATACTGTATATACATATATACACATATATGTATACATACACTCATACATATATATATATATATATACACACACACACACACACACACACACACAGTGTAATGTGTATAAAATAAATATGTTTTATAATATTATATATAATACTTGATAATATATGAAGACAAAAGCCTCTAAGCCTGTCTAAAGTTTTTGTTTAATATTAACATTTTTATCAGGCTCCTATGTCTAGGTTTCTACCCGCATTTCTGAATGGGCTGAGGATGGAATTTAGAAAGTTTGAAGTGAAAGTATTTGATGAACGTATACTATGTGCGGAGAGCATTCATTGCATCCGAGGTCTTCATATATATATATATATATATATATATATATAGATATATATGTGTGTGTGTGTGTGTGTGTTAGAATCAGTGTTTTTTTTTACTTCAAATCACCTGTATATGCAGCTACAGCTGTCTTTTATTGATAGCACTATCATTGTTTCTTTGCAATAAAAGCCTCTGATTACATCTATATCTAAAATATCTATTGAATCTATTGAAAGGGCTGCATTTACCATTTATTGCTAAGAAACAATCTAATTGAGTCTGGTGGTCACAACCCTAAACTTGTAAAGCATTTCCTTTGCACAAACTAGTCACCTAATCCCTCAGATGGCCTACTGACTAACCAATTTTGAAAATATGTCGTTTTGCACATCCCTAATCTTGACCCATGACTCTAGAGATGATAAGTTATGTAACTCTGAACGGACAAGTAAACACCAACATGTCAACACCAATATTATTATAGCAGCTCTTCCATCATCAGAGTGCTGACGTATAGACATTTTTATTTTAGAGTGTTGTAAAAGCTTTCATTACTGAGGAGTATAACTACTGTAAAAACTTGCTGAGCATGCAGGAATAATATTGTCATGCTGATATCAACTATATCGTTCACTGTAATTAAGTTAATTTGTTTCTTGGCTCACTGCAAGTTGACTCGAAAGTCTAAAAGAGTTGTTCAAACAATGACGCTAAGCATATCTGACAGCTTTAAATTTGTTTTCAAACCAGACTATCATAGTTATCCATTTTATATTACTCTGCTTCAAAACATATCACGGTTTCCACTAAAATTAAGCAGCACAACTTTTTTTTAATATTGATAATAATAAGAAATGTTTCTTGAGCATCAAATCAGCATATCAGAAAGATTTATAAAGGATCATGTGACACTGAAGACGAGTAATGATGCTGAAAATAAACAGGAATAAACTGCCTTTTAAAACATATTCTAACAGAAAAGTAATTTTAATAGTTTTATTGTCCAATAAATGCAATTAAAACTCAGCAAAAGTAGATTTTGTAACTGAAATATTAAAACCCCTTTATTAAACAATGGTGTTGACAAACTTTCAGCCACAGTGTATTTTTAGGGTCTTCGCACAATGCACGATTGCTTTCCTGTCACTGCGCAGCTTCTGATTGGCTAACAGTGTGGCCATTAACAACTCTATATACTCTATTTAGTGCGAGAGCTCTCTGGGGGTGAAAGCACCTCCAGATGACACTCAACAGTGTCTAAACACTGAGCGAGAGATGAACAGTAAACATGCCCAGAGATTTCAGCAATGACAGGCCTGTGGGAACGGCGGCATGTCAGATCAGTGGGCCAAGACTGAGAGGAACATTTAAAAGAAATTGAAATAGAGAGAGAGATGTTTATTGACAGGGAAGCTAATGAAGGTCAGAGGTGGCTATCTGTTAGAGCTCCATCTCATTTCCATTGTAGCGTGAATCAGGTGTGAGGCTGTCTTGTGGAACAGCAGTTGTGTTTGGTGAATGGATGCAGTTCTCTAGGGATGAGACGTTGTCTACAGCCACGTCTCCCTTCTGACAAGCAGGCCAGATCATTAGTTCCGCTGATCTGCTGTCACTCACTCACACACACACTCACACAGACAGAGTCTCTAATATTCACTCCTACAGAAATCTAATATCCACTCCTACACAAATGAATGAATCATCTTGGTCAAACTTGGTTGATTCACATATTGAATTTTTTGGACACTTAAAAATGTCTGAATGTCATTGCATTACATAACTTACTGAAATAAGGGCATTATTTATTCAGACCTTTTGGAGAGAGATTCTGACGGGATGATGAACTTCCACCTGTTTATAGTGACCTTTAGTGCCCTCTAATGGACTGAAAGCACATCACCGCATCCTTTTTCACTCATTCATAGTGAAAGTAAAGAGATGACAGAAAATTAAGGGAAAGAGATATTATGGGAAAAGAGGGGGCACAGGATCAGGAAGTGATGCAAGCCAGATTCGAACCCATAACTTCGATATGAGAACCCCAGCTCAATGTGTCTGCAGCATTTGTGCTAACCATTAAAACCTCATGAAGTCTGCTAGGAAACACTATGAAAGAAGCAGTAAAAATGAGATTTGTACATTGCTTGCCCATCCAAAACTCGCCACTAAAGTTTTGGTTGGTTACCAGGGTGTTGCTATGTGGCTGCTAGGGTGTTCTGAGTGGATACTTTCTAACCCAAATCAAGTCTCCATATTAATAAACCACAACACTAGCTACTGTTAACTATTATTTGAGATAAAAATACATATTTTTTGATGAAACTAAAAAAAAAAAAAAATGACCACCAATAACATATTATTAATACGTGGTATTATATAAAACTTAAAATCTTCACAACTGGCTTAGATTAAATATGAAAATGCCACAAGAATGCAATAACGCTAGACTGCTGAGAAATTTAACGCTGCCAAACCTGAAAATGCTTTAAAAAAAAAAGATAGGGTAAACTACAGTGAAAAATAAATAAATAAATGTATTCCACATTTATTTATTTTTTCATTTATTTACTTATGCATTTATTTATTTCCACTTTCATTTATGTATATATGTATTTATGTCATGGCATAATATGTGGTTAATAGTGGATATTTTGACGCGCTTCCGTGTCAAAGTGTCTTTTATCAGCGGATTCTGTTCATGTGTGCCCAGACATTTTAGAAATCCCGACCTGCTGATGTTTTACGACCATGTCCGGAATAAAGAGTAGGCCTATGTAAACCTATATAGCTACATACCGTTAGGGTGATATTAAAGGACATAAACCGTGATATAAGATTTTGGTCATGTTGCCCATCTCAGTCATTTATTTCCTGCGTGACCTGTAAAGTCACGTCCACAAATCTCGTGCGTATTGTTTGGTCACACCACAAGGTGTCACTGTGGCCTCAAAGCATCAGCACTGCCACTCTGAGCTCGATTGCTATGTCTGAGGTAAAACACGCCCCCCTCATTAGCAAACTGAGCAATAAATGAATAAATAAATGAATGTGGAAAAAATATATAATTATACATAAATAAGGAAATAAAAGTAAAAATAGTCCTTTATTTTTGTTTGTTTTTTACATTTCTTCGAATATATTTATTTATTTATTCCTTTTTAATTTCTGCAGGTTTGGTTCTCCATACAAAATAGCCACAGCATGTTAGACAGCGCATATGTTGACATCACACACACCACAGCATTCAAACGTAAAGCTGGCCTAAACTACACTTGTAAACAAAAATGTGTGAAACAAAGACAAGGCGACAACACACCCTCATAACAGGGTGAGTCACCTCGGGAAGCACATCTACATGTCAAACGAATGCTCGAGCAGATAAAGCCAGAAGAAGCTAGTCAGGCCAAGCCCAAGCACTGATGGGGAATATTACCTCCTTAATCTCGCCTTTAAGTTTCTGCTGTTTCTGCTGTTTGACCTCCTCAGGGGATCGTCCCACCAAGCTGTCCCATGCTAAACTCAGCACCTTAGATTCCTTCAACGGACACATGAACACGTGAATATGAACAACTCTGGACTTGAAGTCACAAAACACTGTTAATGACATCACACTATGGAAATTCAGCTATGCTATATTGGATTTGTATATGAAAAATGGGATACAGGTTAGATCTCTGCAAGCAACGAGCCATCAACAACCATGTTACATCGCCATTTTTGTCACATTATAATGACATGATTTCACATTGTGACGTAGACAATTGAGGATTTCTCTGTTAGATAGAATAGATCTTAGTAACTTTGCAGATCGCAGACATCCACAAACAGTAATGCACACAGTGAAGGCAAAGAAAAACACTTTAAAAAAAAGCATCATATGACCCTTTTAAATGCTGCTGATCGTCACTATTTAGTTTTAAATTTACCTAATTTTACTGCAATAATAAATTATATATTTAATAATACGTTATATATTTTAAAAAGATAGTTCCCTCTTAAACGGCTTAAAAGTGCATTCAATTATGTAATGATAAAATAAAATAATTTTAAATGTACTGTTTCATCCTGCTTTCTAAAGGCTGATCGGTAATCATGAGAGCAAACAAAATTATTTTATTTTATTGAAAAGTCGTAGTATTATTTTTCTCTCCAGGTTTATTTAAAAATCCTTTAATGATTATCTTAAAAAATAGTAAAATTTGTACATAAAATAAATATATGAAGTATATATTGTCCTTGTAATATTTTGTCACAGAATAAAATAGGTCGTCATACATTTAAATATATAACCATCTATATTTTAGGAAGGGGGCCCTTGGGGGTCCGTGCGTCAAAAAAAAAAAGAAGCTTTTTTTTTTGAGTAGCTTGTTGTCACGGTGTGGGTTTTGTTCCTTGTTCTTGTCTGTCATGTGTTTCCCTGTCTTTTCATGTTCAGCTGTTCCCCGTTTTGTTGATTAGTCTCCCCATGTGTTTCTGATTAGCCACGCCCCCTTGTTATGTTGTTTAGCTTGTTTGCCTGTGTATTTATACCCATGTTCTTCAGTTGGTGTTGGGTCGTTGTTTGATGTTCCTTGTTCTGTGTACTGTACCTTGTTCTGAGTTTACCCTGGATTACGTGTTTGTCGGATTATTAAAGTGCTTGCGATTGGATTCACTCTCTGCTTCGTCCTTGCCGCATCGTAACACTTGTTGCTTGACCAAAGTACAATTTTAGAGTAAGTTTCCCAACACCGCTCACTACTATATGTTGTTCAGTAGATACATTGGGATCAAATTTTACATGATGATCCACAACTGAATGTGAACATTCAAATATATCGTATGGTTTATCGTTTTCTACCTGCTGTGAGTGAGTGAATCTAGAGCATATTCTTATAGTTCTTTTGGGATAAAAAAAGATTCAGAGCATTGGGGATACCTTCTCATTTTGGAAATGACCTTTTGTAGTAGGCAGCAGAAGTCAGCAGGGACAGCGCTCAATCAAATCACGTAATTAAATTGACAAGAGTGCCGAGATGCTGCTAAGCTTCTCTAGACACCATCGGTTCTTTGTCCAGTAATGCCCTTTCAGAGCGTTCAAGAGTCCCGCACCTGATATTTGATGGAATTGACAAAAATAAACTCAAAAAGCCAAAGAGACTTAAATATGGCAATATCAGCTTGGGGAATAAAGTAATATTTAAAAGCATCCCATTTCACAGCTATCCGGAGATATTTATATGATCTCTCCAAATTCCTTTTACAGCTTAAAAAGGAGTGCTGTCTACTGAACGACTAGAGCTCGGTTTTATTAAAGATAATCCCCGTGAATTTTCAAAGGAGTGCTGGATGGATTACGTGGAAATGGAAGGAGTCAATAATAGACTTACCGCTTCCTTGTCGGCCTTCTTCATAGCAAGAGCTTCAGTCTTTGCTTCAAAATCCGCCTGGATGTTGTCTCGCCTCCTTAGTACCGCCTAAAAACCCATGATCGATATTTGTGAAGTATGAAAATTGTGATCAATATTTTAATGAAATGTAAGGCTGGTTGAAATATGAAATAAGCATCAGAAAATTGTTGGATATTGTTGGCTATTGATCTTAGCTTTGCATCAAGGTGTATGTCAATATCATCAATTCAAACATGATTTTTATACTAGGAAAACAAGCAGGTTGTTTGTCTCAAACAAACTGGAACATAACATATTATTTAACCAAAACAAATGAATATAGCATTCTACACTTAAAGGCACAGTTCACCTAAAATGTTCTGACGCATTTACTTACCCTCGTGTCAGATATATAAAAATAAAAAAAGTCAACTGTTTTATTAAAAAACAACAACACTTTTTTCAACTTTTTTGTGTTTTGCAGAAGAAAGAATGTCATACAGGTTTGTAACGACATAAGGGTGAGTAAATAATGACCGACTTTTCATTTGGGGGTGATCTATATCTTCAAGAAAGAGAAAACAGGATCATCTTGTCAGCTGGTCTACCTTGAGCGTCTCATTGCAGAGGACGTACTCATGAAGGGCTGGAATCAGGTGATCATTGAGCTCTTTGACCTGTTCCTCTGTCTCCTTACAGCAACTGTCCAGACAGGCTGCCATGCTCTTCAGGGGCTCGGCCAGCTCCTCCTCTGACTGGGACCACAGCGTGTATATCGGCGCACACTCCTTCAGCTCCTCCAGGTGCTCTGTGACAACAGCAGGGTTATGCAGCTATAGCAGCTAAAGCCCATATGAATACATTTGCCAGTCAATTAAGTAAGAAGAAGATGAGACGGACATGTGAGATGAGACTAGATGAGAAATCACGGAAAAGAATGTGAATGGGACAAAAGTCCAACCTTTCTTCTCTCTGACGATTCTTTGACTAACTTTATCAAGCGAGCCGATCTTCTGAGTGAAGGCCTCCACGTACTCCTGCATGTCAGTGAACTCCTCAGGCCGGTTTCTGACCCCTCTGACTGAAGCAGCGACAGCTTTCACCGTCTCCCCCATCCGGCTCAGAAAACCTGGACCCTGTTTCTTATGAGAGGTCAACTCCTGCATAGAGGATCAGTGGAACAGTGTATGATGCAGGTTGACAACAGCAGAATAACCCCCATTTTCACTATGTTCTCTCAGCAAAAGCCTCTAATGACAGAAAATGTGGTCGACAGCCTACGAAGCGTCAAATATCCATCACAGAAAAACTTCCTCTATTATGACTGAAAGAAGGTCTATATAAAGTACTTATCTTAGAGGTCACTCAGTCAGATCTAAACAGACACTGTCACATTATCTCGGTGAATTCAACATAATCCTTTTATAAAGCAAAATTGAGATGACATATAATGAACACACAGAGTGTGTGTGTGTGTGTGTGTGTGTGTGTGTGTGTATACGTACGCAGGTTTTAATGTCCTTATAAGGAAGAAAACTATGTCGCTAACAAAGAGCAAAATCTTCCAGTGGAATATCAACACAAAAAAAATAAAAAGTGATTATAACATAACTGCTATGTGGTTGCCAGGATATTCTGGGTTGTTGCTAGGTTCAAAAAAATCCCCAAGTTTCTACTTTTGGTCCCTAGATATGATTTGAAACGAGTCATACACCTAAGTTAAATACTTAGATATGAACTACTTTAATACTCCTTTTGTACCTTTAAGTAGGCTATTACAACAACAAAAAAACTACAACTAGATCTAGACCTTATTACACATATAATAATAATAATAATAATAATAAAAAAATGCATTTTATAAAGAAACCATTAACAAATGTATCAATATGAAAATAAATGGACAAGTAAATGTTTTAAAAAAAAAATAACAGATAAATAGGCCTATGCAAATAAAAAAAGAATTAATTAATAAATATAAAAATAAATGTATACATAATAATGTATAAGTGGTTGCATAAAACATATAATAAATAGATAAAAATAAACAATAATAAAACTGAATTAATAAATAAATAAATATAAAAATTCATAAATTGTAGAAAATGCTTAAAAATATAAATTGATAAATAAATAAAAATAAATGAATGAATAAACAGAAATGTAAATAAATAACTACCTAAAAATGAATAAATAAGTGATTAAGTCAGATATATGTAAAGAGTCTTACCGCAGATTCTGCTGTGAGAAAGATCTTAAAGTCCTCAGTGCTGGAGAAAATCGGATGTTCTGCTATTCTGTTCAGAAACCTGTGCAGCGCCTTCCTCCTCGTCTCAATGAAATCTTCATTAAACCTCTCCACCATTCCTTTCATCACAAACTTCTCAGGCAGTGGCTGATGGGACACAATCAAGTCATTGTATTATGAGATAGAGGACAAGATCTTTATATATATATATATCTTTTTTTTTTTTACTTTTTTTTAAAGGGATGTGAAATTATGTCTTAAAGGCATTAGAAGTTCCTCCACTCATAAAAAAAAAATATTTGGATGGAAAAATGTAAATATAAAATGCCTTGCCCCACAGACTTCCATTCTAACTGTGTTCATTCTTCCAGAATGTTTGACAAGCAAGAGACTCATGCACTTCACCTACATGAACAATGAGCACGGGATGAGCTTCTTCCAGGCGTCCCTTTAACCACAGGAAGTCTTGGTATCGCCTTCGCACCTCAAACTCACTCGCGTCAAACTCGCTCCGTGTGGTCTGATGTGAGGGAGAATGAAGGAAAAGGTGAGAGAATTATTCACAGAACCTGACTAGGTGAATTTGTACTCAGATCTGCCGTACCTTGGTCATGACCCGGTAGGTTACGTATGTCTCAATAGCCGTCACGAGACTCTCTGGGTTATCGACTGTGACAAAAATATCTTTGGTGTAAGCGTCTCCCTCTTCTTCCTCAAACTTGTACTGGTTGATCATTGAAGCAGGGGAAGTCTGCATGGAGGCGTTGAAAGAGCTCCCCTCTGTGAGAGTCGTACCCTACACAAAACATCAGGACACGTGAGGGACCAACAGCACGAGTGTTTAGACATCAAGCAAACAACAAGTGCTTTCAACCAACTGGATGTGGATTGGTGTGCTAAAAAAAAAACTTAGTTTACAGCAATAAATGTAAAACTGAATACCTATGGTACCATGACCATAGTGATACCCTTGTATTCTTCGAAATACCTTTGAGAGCTATTTAAAACAAAAACTACACCACTGTTTAAAAGTTTGGGGTTGGTAATATTTTCTTTAATATTTTTAAAATAAGTCTCTAATGCTCACTAAGGCTGCATTTATTTGACCAGTGAAAACGGAAATATTGTGAAATATGATTGCAATTTACAAATTTAGCAAAAAGCAGCAATCAGGGGCCAAGCACCATAGAGAGAGAACGAGGAGCTAAACTGCAAAAACGAGTAAAAGTTGAAATGCTATTAATACAATCACTTGTAATGTGACATAATTGCTTACTTACTTTTCTGTTCTTTACTGTTCAGAAATTATATCAATTTTTTTTCATATTTTGTGACCACTAGGTGGCACTGTGCATATACTATAGGTACCCTCAGTCAAAGTCCTTTTAGGGAAGTCATGCCACTCGGCCGCCATCTTGGCAACGCCTCCGGGCAGTTATTTCGGACTAACAAGACCAGGCTCCTCTCTAAATGCATGGGCAGAGAGTCAGAACTGCACTTTCACTGGTCGTAGACATAAAACATAAAAACTGCAAATATAGAAACAGCAGTAAAATATGATAAAAGTTTGATGACTTTGCCCCAAAATAAGGTTTAAAACGCCTTTTCCCCCCACAGGTTATACTTCACTACGCATGCGCAAGGGTTCTCTCCCTCTCTGACGTACGCGCGCGGCACGGTTTGAAACACAGTACGTATGAGCTCTCGCTCGCTCGCTCTAGATTCTGGGAGATCTGAACTAATTTGCGGGCATCAGGGAGCCGCTATCAATATGCAGTAGACACTTGGGATGTCTGATATTTACAAAACGCACACATACACTACATATCAAATCTGCCGCCTTTTCAAACAGTAACGTATTTTCCACTGTCGCAAACCTCAACTGTGCGCATGCGTCAGTGGAACCAGACGATAGGCTTAAATGTTTCCCGGCTTGACTGTTAAAAGCAGACGATTGGCTTTCCAGTGGGAGGGGCGGGACATGTGCATACAACCGCCATCTTTGGCGTTACGGGTTTTCCCTATATAGTTGTATTGAGGATTGAGTAAGTGGCATGTCTCTATATAAATAGTCTCTGCCTCAGTTCATGGTTTTCAATGTCATAACTAAGGTAAGCAAAGTTTCCAGATTTTTTTTGCAATTTTTCGGAAACTTAAGTTTCTAGAAATGTACCCGACTTTTTAAGCCCCTTTGCAACCCTAGTCATAAACACCAAGTTTGGTCAGAATTTGCTAAAGTACTGCAGAGATAAAGCCTCATGTCCATTTTGTCATGTTGTCCGCATAATTTGTTATCACGCTAAACGACAACAGTTTTATGAATTGACTTGAATTTATTTATTTTTTGTCAAGGACAAACTCTAACTCAGGGATTGAGTTAGAGACTTCAAAATTGCTGTGATTAATGTTCAGACTGCCAAATTCCACAACTTTTTAACAAAGTTCTATGGGTTGCCATAGACTCAAGAGTGGAGGAGGAAGAAGAAGAAGAAAACGGATACAATAAATGCCTACAAGTTCAATTACCATCAAGATATGTTTTTAAATATTTTTACATTTGAGGGAACAACTCATTTTTTAATATTCTTAAATATGGGAACAACAAAAATAATTTGGCAAACCACAGGTTTTATTTTACTAATCAAACTAAGCATTAAAAAAAATGCACAGAGAAACAAAGAGCTCATAGGAAAAAGCATACATTGACTTCAACATATTCAGTTATTAAGATTTTGTTGGTTCTCATAATGACAGCCTGGCCAAAGATTGTGTCTGCACAATTTGGCGGACTTTTCACTGAGTTATCACAAAGAAAATAATTGACTCCCAGCACAACTATGCAATATACTTACAAAATCTTTAACCAGTTTTTAATAATATTTCAATTAGGGGTGTATGCCAATTTTCCTAGGCTGGCTGGGCATCACTTTTGACCACTACTATGTAATTTATTCCTGTGCTGAATTTTTTTGTATCATTCCTCCAGCCTTCAGTCACACGATCCTTTACACTTGTATACGGTACCTAAAAACATTAAAAAGCTCTTGTGCTTAAATTCAAGTTTCCAAAAAATTAATAATGTATTTAGTGAACAACATAAAAAGGCACAATATTTAATGGTTCAACAAAGAACCCCAATATGATGCCATTTTAAGTGTGTATCATTAAAACTGGACATAATATTGCTTTAAACCTGCTTTGAGGGCTGTGTTTGGGTTTTTATCACAGTGAGAGACAAACATCTGATTTCACTACTGTTTTGCTATCTTTTCCTGGTCCAAACACTGATGCATGCAAATCCCTTTCGTTTAGCCACAGCTGCTGGGAAAGAAGCCTGTGTGTTTCCTGTCATAACAAACTGGCCCATAGTCAGCACAAACTGCATTTCTGCTCTACACTACAAACACCTCACTTCCATTCATAACCATTCACTGCTAAAATACTAACTACTAGGCTACACAACCCACAATGTTTGAGGGAAGTACAGTAGAAAGACTCCTTCTCCAAATGAAAGTTTGTCAAAACTAAATTTGATGTTGGACTGACAAAGCTGTGTGGGAAAATTCAAAACAGTTTTAAGGTTATACAGACCTTGACAACAGACAGAGTCCAAGCAAATGTTTGCTAAAGTTGTCTGAGCGGTTGTTAGAACAATGCTAGGGTGTTCTAACTGCTTGCTGGGCGTTGTTAAAGGGACAGTTCACCCGAAAAAGAAATAGCTATTAATTACTCACCCTCATGTCGTTCCAAACCAGTAAGACTTCCGATCATCTTCAGAATACAAATGAAGATCTTTTTGAGGAAATCAGAGAGCTTTCTGTCCCTCCGTTGACAGCTACGCAACTACCAATTTGACCATCATGAAGAGATCTTAAAACCAATCCATAGTTTTAGTATGGTTTATCTCCAGTTTAGTCCAAATCTGAAGAGACATGTTCGCTTTATATGGTCAGCAGATTGAATATAGGCCTATAGGCTTTTATTCACATAAACATTCATTAGCGAGCATAAAAGCTCAACGAACCTGCTTGCAGAAGCTAAAACGTGCTGAGTAACAAGAAGCATGTCAAGCAAACATCGGTTTACCACAACTGTTGTGTGGGTTAATAAATGTTTACTTGAATAAAAGTCTAAATTCAATCTGTTCATCGCGATCGCATCAATTCAGAAAATTTGGACTAGGCTAAACCTCTCAATTAATATGTAGCCTAACATTATTAGTTTTACGATCTCATGAACTTTTCAGGCGTCAAAGTGGCAGGGACAGAAAGCTCCCAGATTTCATCAAAAAGATCTTCATTTGTGTTCCGAAGATGAAAAACTTACGGGTTTGGAAAGACATGCGGGTGAGTAATTCTAATTGATGTCAGAATTTTTATTTTTGGTAGAATCCATTTAAGTGTTCTGCCTAGCTGTTAGACTGCTAACTATGTTACTGTTTGCTGGGAATTGTTATGAAGTTCTGTCTAGTTTGTGCCTGCAAGAGGCTGTCGACAGGGAACTGATAGATAAACAGTGAATAGATAAACAGTGAAGTAGCGATAGTCAAACACACACAGGTTGTCTCTGTGCTGAGCTGTGCGATGAGTTTTTAAAACGAATAATCTGGCATCAAATTAAGTTTAAGACGAAATCTATAGAAAACACAACAGTAACAACTCCGATGTGAAAAAAACATGACATGACAGCGCCTGATCGCTGACCTTTGAAACTTCAGATGACAGCAAAACACCCAGATTTCAGTGAGAAATCTTCAGAGATTTCTCCGAGCTTTGTGATGTAGAAGCAAAAGATTGTAACTCTAAATTATGAGTCTGTTTTACAGGATTGTTCTAACAGTGTGCGATCGACCTCCAAAACCAGTTGATTGTAAATTAACGTTAACTTACCTTACTGAAAACTTCCAAGTCATCGTCTTCATCTAGATCTAATATTTGCCCGCTGATCATGTCTGTCGGAATCGCAACCGAAGAATTGCCCGATGGCACGGCGTTGTCGACGACAGGATCACTCATCGTTGCTCAAATCGCTACTTTGCTATAAGTTTTCTGGACTTCATTAGTTTTTCCGCACAGCTCTCAAAACGCTCAACAAAAGTGGATCGGGCTCCACTGCGCAGAATCGGAAACCGCGAGACGAGGAAGAGTTGAGCGCCGCGAGACGCCCACGTGAAGGAGTATGTATTTGATATGTTTTGGTTGTTTTTTAGCCAACAGCTCCTACCTTTAAAGGTTAGTCAGTGCTAAACCGTGAAATAATAGTGATTTACATGACATGAGATGGTTGTTTTTAAAGTTTAAAATGCAGGCTTATACACGTGGTTTGCATAATTCATAATGCATTTTAGGTATGAAACTCTATTATCATGGGTTTAAGACTGAGGACAGTTCGTAACCTAAAGTTACTAATATGTGTAAACTGACATTTAGGTCTATCTCATTTACAGTAAATACTTTTTCACTTTATATATGGTACTACAAAATATACAATGCGTGTAGGCTATAACACATTAAATATATATTCAAATGTATTAATATAATTATATATTATATATATATTAAACATGAGACAGCATGTGTCTTTAAATATTAATTCATTATTTTCATTCTTTTTGTGTCGGTTTGGGGTTGGTCTAACACTTTAAAAAAAACTAAACTTGATGCAAAACGTATTAAAACTGGCACTGAATTCCTGCTGTCCTTTTACAACCAACAGATGCCACTGTTGCTCAATTTAAAGGCCTTTACAATGTGGCAAAGCTCATAATTGAGACTTGAGATGACAGTGGCAATTACAAATCTATATAGCTATGCAAACACTCAAGTATTTTGCTGTGTGAGACTGTATTATAGGACAAAATCGGGCATATCTAATAAGAGACTTATTAGGAAATATCTAATTAGGGACGTGCCAGTCAGGCTATATCGAATTTAAGTACTTATCATGAGACCGCTCTTGTCATTAATGTAAAATATTCTGCCACAGAATTCCTCATTAGTTGTCAGTTATTTCTTTTATTTAATCAAATATAGACCATCCCCTTGGATATAATGAATGTAGGACTTGATCATATTTCTTTGATTTTGGACTTTATCCATTATATTATCATAAATTATAATGCTTTACGTTCCTGAATTGAGTTTATTAGTGAAAATGGTACTAGATATTGCTTTTTATATTATTTTAACTCCCTTTACATATTACATTACATTAATTTGGTATGAAACTAAATCAAGAGCTGTCCTATACCACACATTAGGAAAAAATAAAACTTTTTCAAAGCTGACGCCCTTCCGCATAAGAACTCCCTGAAGTTGGATAGATTGCATTATAAAACATATAAAGTATAAGAATATCTGTAGAAAGGGCAGGCCATACACAGGGCTGGACCAGACAGCTGTAGAGCTAAGCACAGAAAAGGTCAACCCCACCCCGATCACATTAGCATACTGTCATTTTATGTCATTTGCTTTCATAACTGATTTAAAGCTGAAGCAAGGACCCTTTTTATCATTTTGATGTGTGACGATCAAAGGCTTTCATAACTGTGTCACACTATCACACCGTATGATGCATGAGTTGCTGTGAAACAATCTTTATTTAGCCACTGCAGCGAGCATATTCAATGCAAGCTGTTAATTAAAACAGATTTTCATGTAAATGATAAATAGCCCGTTTGAAAGTCATTTGTAAGGCAGAATGTAAGGAATGTGTTACATAACATGATTCAAAACTAGATATAAGCCCATTAGAACAGATTCAGTGCAGACCACACCCATTCGGACTTAGTCATAGCTTTTTTGAATTTAGCTGTATGATTCAGATATACAGCACAGAGTTGTTTACCTAGCAGAACGATCATAACCATATATATATAGATGGTGTTTTGTGTTACTGTGTGAATGAACGACATCCTGGCATCCTGCGCTGATTTGTGGCATGGTCCCAAATCCTTCCTCTACCGACCTCCATCAACGGCAGATAATAATTACATCAGCATTACCCCACAACAATGGCGTACATAGATCAGCTCCTTTCAAATTACATTTCCTTCCTGTTGGGCCCATTAGCAAAGTCGACCAGACCATGTTTAAAAAAAAAAAAAAAACTATTGCTGTTGTTTTTGAGTGCATTTGCGGGACCGTGCCACTGAGAATTTCGACAGTTCTGTTAAAACCCCACTGGATGTCCCTCAGATGTAGAATAGGCTTGATTTGGGAGAACCGTTAATCTGCAGTGTGCCATAATAAACTGTGTTTTGGCAGGAGGAAAAAAACCTTCACATAAAGCACACAAAACATCAAATAGAGAAGACTTGAGCCACCTGGAGTGAATGCAGAAGAAGACAATTAAAATTCAATTTACTGTCAAAAAGCTTTGCTTTCTAATTAAATCCGCACACAGCCGAGTCTCTCTTGTTGCTGGCTGATGCAGTTGCAAAGCACACATTTATTTATTTATTACCCCCCAGATGGATGCAATAGTTATTATCGCTTTTACGATATTCACACTTTTTTTTCCCCGACACACCGTTTGAGATGCTGTGAATTCTGACGAGGACTATTATACCTTATTTCATATGGTTGTAATCAGGCTTCTAAATGCATTTTAAATGTGACTGCTGTTCAATAACTACCAGGTGTCCAATCCAACAACTGCGCCGTCATGATCGCTCTCATTAGCAACTTGTACATGTTGTAATAATGGCTATTCATTATAAGGCACTTCTTTTTTAGGGGCCAAGCAGCTGGACACTACTTTGTCTTTTAATTCATCTATTAAAATGCCTTTAGAAGGTTCAACTTCCTCTCCGGGTCTCCATTAGAAAGATCTGCATGATTTCAAGAAGGCTTTTAATGGGTCTTTGAGGAAGGCAAATAAACGGAATAGAGTGAAATGGATTTATATTTTTCCCTATGCCGCTGTTGACTTCACATAGTGAAGGGTTTGGAACTGTGTGCGTTCTTGTGGTGCCATCAGCCATTCAAAGTTGTCATGATGCAATTTTCCTGACATTTAAACTCATGATG
The DNA here is from genome assembly GCA_030578275.1 of Meda fulgida. Taxonomy (NCBI): domain Eukaryota; kingdom Metazoa; phylum Chordata; class Actinopteri; order Cypriniformes; family Leuciscidae; genus Meda; species Meda fulgida. The sequence continues at coordinate 6,572,237 of CM060639.1, read as the reverse complement.
TGCCGTGAAACTGGCATTGATATGAATGGCAATGTCATTTTACTAGGTATTATAGACCTCTTTTGTGAGGATGTGATGTTAAAGGGATAGTTCACCCCAAATTAAAACGCAGTCATATTATTACTCACCCTCATGATGTTCCAAATCGTAAGACTTTTTTTCATCTTCGGAATTCAAATGAAGATCTTTTTGACGAAATCTGAGAACTGTCTGTCCCTCCATTGACAGCTACGCAACTACCACTTTGGCGCTTCAAAAAGTTCATAAAGAGATCATAAAATTAATCCAGATGAATTGAGCGGTTTAGTACAAATTTTCTGAAGAGACACGAACGCTTGTTATGATTTAATTTAGGCTTATTCACCTATACTGCACACTGAATGTTGTTGTCAGATGCTTTAAATGCTTGAGCTCTTTAAAGCAGGATGGATTATGATTGGCTGTCAATGTTTTTATCATTCATCAGCTGAAAAAGTGATTCCAACGATATCGTTTCATTGTGTCATTATTGTTATAGTTGTGGTGTGGACTCTGTCTTCCTTTAATATTTAGAACGATTTATCAGAACTATATCTTTATAGTTATCGTCCTTGACGTGAACAGGCCTTTAGACAGAAGGCCGTTTCTAATTGCACTCAACAAAAAGCTCTCAAGGCTCAAGAGAATGTCATCTGCGAATGTGTAGCCTTCTGAGATTTTTTGTATTATTTTATTGAGTCAACAGGTGGATCCATAGCACACTAAAAATGTCCATGTATACACAGCACCTTTTTTTGTCTCCCAGAAGCTCTTTATATTTCTGACGTTGTTAGGCTTTAACCACACACATCCAGAGCTCTCGAACATGTGCGGAACTCCATCACAGACTTAATGACTGCCGGCGGAGCCACAGTGCTGCCCTTCCCTTCTCCGAAATGTCCCACAATAACCCGCTTTAATGGCACAATCTAATTAAAATAATAACAATAATCTTGAACTTTCAGTATGTAGACCTCTAACCTGTGAAATCTAATTAAGTCTCAGTCACAAACAAACAAAAAAAGGCATTACTAATCAATCAGCCAGAAAGAAGATAAATTAGAGGAGGGGCATGCGAGATACAGGGCTGGGAGGGGGAGATAAGCAGAGGTGAAAACAAGCGCAAATGCACACAACTCTAAATCACAGCTGAGCAAAAGATGTGGCCGCTCCTCTATGCATTCATTGTTCATGTCCATTTTTAATAATGGAAAGTCTAGTATTTTAAGAGACCCCTAATGTAAGGACACCAAACTTCTCAAAAGAGAGTATTCAAACAATAAAAAACGTTTTACTTTATTCGGAATGGTAAAAGAGGCTTATGGGTGAGAGTAATCTGTTCCTTGAGTAAGGAACATCTATCTATCTATCTATCTAACACACACACACACACACACATGTTTTTCAGTTTTAGTCCTGGAAGAGAATTTTTAAATTTTAGGACTTAAAAAAAAAACGCCTTTTTACATTTAAACATTAGTAAACACTAGCATGTAGATGACCTCAATTCTTATAAACGTGGAGTAAAAGTCACAAAACCTTGCTATTTAATGGGGTCTTTAAGCAACGTTTATTTTTAAATATAGAAATCTTTAGTAATATCGTCTAGACATATGCAGTAGATTGCCATCAACTCTTTTTTTAGCATTTAACAGGAATCTCGGGTCAAGAGATACAGAAAGGCTCTAAACAGATGGAGGATGGTCTGCATATAAATATAGCCAGACACAGCATTCATCTGATTTCAATGATTAGGGTTATAGCTGCAACATCATCATCCCACTGCCAACACCTCCACATCCTATCCCTCTCACTCTATTCCAGCCCAGCTCAATATGTTTCATCAATAACGACCACATTACCTCAGTGTCTCTTCCATAATGACGATCAGGATCTCTTTGAGATGCTTCATCATGTCCTCAAATGCATCGCCAGTATTATCTTTGTGGTTCCAATATAGTTAATGATGAATGATAGAATGCACCTTGTCTGTTTTTATTTGCTCCCTCTGAATGCATAATAGATCACATTTACAAACACTAATTTATGCAGGGGATGTTTCTTAAGACCTGTAAAGACTCACTCGTGAACCTTAAAAGTGTGTAATGGTAAGAATTATGGCTTTGCTATTATGTCCTTTTGTTGCAATCATATAAAAGTTAACATTAAATACTTGGGAAATTGCATGTCTTTGTTCAGTGTAGCGAGGAGTCAGAGCCTTTGAAAAATAATGAGATTAAAAATGTAGAGGATTAGAGGATAGAGTGTCATATTGTGGCAAAACTAAGTTTGGTCAACTCCGCTATCCCAGTTTCTCTGTGTTTTTCTTTCCCTGAAATCAAATGGCGGTCTCTCCTACTTCATTTCAGGGACCGAAAGACAGAGAAACTGGGAAACCGTTGTCACACTTTTTGTAAATATTTCTTAGGGTAGGTAATTTGTGTATTTTCTGTACCGACTACCTTATAGCCTCTTAGTTATGTGGTTTTATAAAATAACAACAATTAAATCATATGTGACAACTTGCCCAGACCTGATATTTACGAAAAATACCCTTGTCTTAATGTTTGGTTAACATCAACCTTCAATATAACCATTACCATATTTAAATAAGTATTTATATATTATATAATTTTTGGATTATACTATATAATGTATAATATTTAATATTTATTGTAATAGAAAAGAATAATTCTTAGCATTTTGTTTGTAATAGCTTTTGTACAATAAAAAATGTTACACACCGAAGTCGGTAGGATTTTAAAAATGAAAAAAATTTAAAAGACTCAAGCTCACAAGGGCTGCATTTATTTGATCAAAAATACAGTAACAGTAATATTATGAAATAGTATTACAATTTAAATTTACTGTTTACTATTTGAATATATTTTAAAATGTAGTTTATTCCTGATCAAAGCTGAATTTTCAGCATCATTACTCCAGTCACATGATCCATCAGAAATCATTCTAATATGCTGATTTGCTGCTCAGAAAGCATTTCTTATTATTATCAATGTTGAAAACAGTTGTGCTGTTGTGGAAACCGTGACATTTTTCAACGGAACAGCATTTATTGGAAATATAATCTTTTTATAAATGTTTTTACTGAAAATTCTAAATACAAAATATTTTTAAATTTGTATTATTTGTTCAATTATATTTTGTTGTCTTTTCCCAAAAGCTATTTTTGAAAATAGTGCCTAATTAAAAAGTGCCTAATTTACAAAGTTTTTGAACTAGCTGTTTGACATCAACAAAACCAGAGAAAATACACATTTGTATAATAGGACTATTGACTTATGGTTACTGAGATCTAACCCTTCCCTGTGTGACAACTAGCCCCCCTACAGTATATCAAAGCTTCAGATCATTTGCTTGTTCTGTCCTCGCCGTGTTTATGTTTCGTGATCTTCTGCTTGCAGTTTCACAGCCGCTGTCCTCGCTGTCTCATTAGCGCTTCACATCTTCATTTCTCTCTTTCCTTGCCATTACTGTAGCCTAGCACGCTATCAGATGCATGTTTCTCTCTCCCTGCCGCTTTATCCCCCGCTCTCCCGGCTTCATCCACCTCCAGATACATTATGTAGATTAAACATTGCTCAGCTGTACAGTGGAGTGTCTATGACTGCAGCACTTTGTTTTCCTAAATAATTAACAAGGCCGGTGTGGATTTACTGTCTAATGTAATACTTCCACATCCCTCTGGGGGTGAGATGGGCATCTGGCTCCCTCGCTCATGCCTTGATGGGCCCCTAGAAACCTCCGATGTGAACTCGGAGCATTAAAATTTAAAGCAGCACATTAGGTATGAGGCCGCAGCAGAGGCTTTTCAGTAAACAGAAGGAATTGGGTGGCATTAACCGCAGAAACTGAGGCGATAATGCTGCCTGCTCCCTAATGAGGGGGGGGGGGGCAACTGTAATTTGGCTGCATTTTTCCTGTGTTTTTATACGCAGCGCCGTTTTCTCTCCGAGGTATTGATTTAAACTTTTGCTCCATAATTAGCATCCTTTGGAACGGCCCAAAGTTGGCATGTAGTTTCCGTTATGTTAATCTGGCCTGATCGCGATCTGACCCCAACACGTCTGCCAGGCCTTTCCCTGCAGGTCACCGCCTGCTAAAAGATGCGACCCACATCCCAATTAAGCGCTAGCCCGGTTTCATCACGGCGAGAGTTGTTTTTTTTCCCTGTTTTTTCCCGAGCGTTAAATAAACAAACACCCTGGAAAAGGTCCTATTTAATCAGCTTAGCCTCTGCTTTGGTGCTTCTTGACAGGCTGCGTCTGGCAAGGAGCCGGACCTGCCAGGAGTCATTTTCAAGAACCTTCAGTGACGGCCGTAATGACTAACCATCACCTCCCATTCTTCAAATTATCATTGCAGTCACATTCAATAGCAGAAGGTTCAGCCTGTCCCATCAAAATGGCCTTTCAGCCTCAGTGGACTGTGGAAAACCCAGTACATGTCTCTGAAAATGGCACGTTATTGTCATAGTCTTGGAAATCTGGGGTTTTTTATCAAAATGAGGCTCATTTCTGATGTTTAAAATTGAGTTGTGCTACTTTTTTATTATCTTTGTTATGGCAGCCGGGCTTTACGCTTGAATGATGCAAATTGGCATCATGATTCCTCTCTATTTCCATTTAGCAAGTTATACACAAAAAGCCCTGCACAGTAATGTTTGCTACAGTCACATTGAGGGAACGGAAAGACCAAATGTCTGCGTTTTCTCTTACAAAAAAAGTGCCACTAGCCTCTTTCCTCTCGCTCGTTTTTTTTTTTTTCTAAAAGAGTGTTTTGCTTTGGTCTCACGGTAGCGCCTGAGTGGGTCGAGGAGTCGTATCTGGAAGGATATGAAGTTTTGAAGAGGCACATCGATTCTCTGGCTTCAAAGACATCTTCTGGAGAGCCACAAAGCCATTACTGGGGCTACCTGCTTGCTCTTAATGCAAATAAGGGAACGGGATTGTTAGACCACATCATAGCAGCCTGCTCTTTCAACACACTCTCATCAAAAAGCAATGAGAGTGGATTCAACATCATTATTGAGCATTTGTTTGTGCATGAGGGTGTCCTGTCTGAGCGAGTGTGTCCATGTTGACGTGAGCGAGCATATGAGTGGATCAAGGCACAGAAGAGCGTGTGTGTGCTTATGCGCTCGTATTGATGTGTGTGTTGTGGTGACTAGCTGTTTGCAGTGAACAGGAACAGGCTCCATATATCAGCTGGTAGCAGAGAGTGCACTAGATCAATGGAGGAACCGTTCTCTTTGAGAGTCGACCGATGATCAGAGGTCTCGCCTGACCCCCTCTTTTCCCCCAGACTGACTATCCGAGAACTTTGCCGCCACCACTCTCTAATTAGACCCGTTTTCCTCTCGCTTGCTAAACACCACTGCTTTTTATTGCAATTAGTTAAGTCATTAACTTGATAACACCACACTTGATAATGCCAGAGCTGTCTCGAATGGAAATGAGTGCGGTAGAGTGTTCCTTTAAAAACATCAGTTATATTCTGAAGTTAACATGACAGTCATCATTTACTCACTCACATGTTGTTCCAAACCTGTATGACTTTTTTCTTCAGAACACTGTTTGCATGAAAAATGCAACCAATTCTCATTGGAAAAACATGCCTCTACTACAAACACATACCTATGCATAATTCACTGCAGTTTTCAACTAAAATGACCACTAGTGGCAATAAAACGCCAATGACTTTTATTCTTTTTCACACAAATTATGATCTACATGGGCAGATTATTTATTATTGAATAAAGACTTTTTGTTTTGTGCAAAACCATGTTATGACCTCAAAACACTGTTAAAATACTGCATGATTTGTAAGCTAATACATTTTGAGGTTTGCTCCGCATAACCAGCACTTTTCTGATGTAGTAAACTTGTTCAGTAGCTCACCTGATACAGTATTGCACTTGCAATGCAGTGAAACCAAAGTCATAATAAAAGAGCTTTAAGACTTAGAAGCAAGCTAATATGGCTGCGTTTCTCAAAAGCATCGTAAGCCTAAGTAGATCTGTCAGGGTTCTGTCTAGTTTATTTATTGGTTTTGTGACAGAGCCCTGACACTCCTGTGTTGTCTTGTGCTTGTCTGAGCGCGCGGTTCCGAGCATGCTCGAGCTGTGTGCTCTCTTGTCTGTATGCCTTGTTACATGTGCGCGAGTGGTGTTTGGATCCTGGAACGTCGGTCTAGTTTTTTTTCAGTTCTCTCGGGATTTGAACATTCACGCTCCGGGTGTTTGCATTCTGTTGTCAGCGCACAGGGTGAGCTTTAGCTGTGTAGCACGTGGTTCGTGTTTAAATCGGCCGCGTGCTTTCATTTCACATTTTGTCTTGTGCTGTGTTTTACACTAGCTGTGTGCTTTCAAGTTGTCATGTTTTGTGTGAACACTTGCCTTATGAGTTCTCATTGGCTGCGTGTTCATGTCTTGTTTTGTGTGAGCACATACTTACTTACTGATGCCTGCTAGCCCTCCTGGGGCATAGGCCACCAACAAGAGCTCTCCAGACATCCCTGTCTTGGGCTTTTCTCTCCAGTTGGCTCCAGGTGTATCCAAGTTCTTTGGTATCAGCTGCCAGATTTCGGCGCCACGTATTGCTTGGCCATCCTCTTTTCCTTTTGCCTTGGGGATTCCAGGTGAGCGCTTGCCTGGTGATGTTGGAAGCTGGCTTGCGGAGCGTGTGGCCAATCCATCTCCAGCGTTGTTTCAGGATCTCATCCTCTGCAGGAAGCTGATTGGTTCTCTGCCAAAGGTCCTGGTTGCTGATGGTGTTTGGCCAGCGGATCTGGAGGATTCTTCGCAGACAAGAGTTGATGAAGGTCTGTGCTTTCTTCATTGTCGCCACTGTTGACCTCCATGTCTCTGCACCATAGAGAAGGACCGCCTCGACATTGGTGTTGAACAGCCTGACCTTTGTCCTCAGGCCCAGTTCCTTCGAGCTCCAGATGTTCCTCAGCTGTAGGAAGGCTGCTCTTGCTTTACATGTGTGAGCACATGGCTGGTGATTTGTTTTACTGGCCATGTGCTTGTGTTCTAATTCTGTTTGTTGTGAGCACATGGCTTGTCGTGTGTTTCCTTGTGCCATGTGCTCTCCTGTCTGTCTACCCCCCCCCCCCCCCATCTTGTTACCTGATTATTGATTAATTTGCCCCACCTGTTCCTCGTTAGCTGCTTTGTTTTCTCTCCCTATTTATTCTCCCTGTGTTTGCAGTCCTGTGCTGGATAGTTGTTGAATATGTACCTTATGTGTCGTGCCTAGTCAAGTCAAGTTAAAACCAAGCTTCTTGTTTTCCACTCGGGGTAGTTTGTTTATTTTGTTCTTTTTTTATTAAAGAAGCCCTTGTTTCCTGCACTTGAGTCCTCGCCTCATCTCCTCAACCCCAAACCCTGAAAAGATCATAGAACCATAAGCACTAATGACATCTATGATCAACTTAGCTCATGATGCTTTTGAGAAATGCAGCCATGGTTGGTTCAACAAATGTGTTTTTATGTCATGTTTGCCACAATTGTTTAGGTTTAGGGTATGTGTTACGCTATTTTTATACACGATAGGGCATTAACCTTTAAACGCCACTCACTGGACATTTCATGTCTGAACTGCCTTGATACTTACAACAACCAATGTGATAATACATTGGGTAGCAATTTATTTTACAGTCCTGTTCATTATACTATATGTACTTATTATAGCAATTACATTAAGTGGGTTATAACTATGTACTAACCCTCAAACTATCCCTAAACCTAACCTTAACCCAGTTACCTTACCAGTACTTTCTTGGGTAACTACTGCAAGTATACTGTAAGTACACGTAGTAGGCCTACTGTAAAATAAAAGAACCAGATCCTCGTTCAACTGTTTTGGATAACCTAAACTCACTTTTAATCCCACTGACTGGACATTTCTCCAGTGAACCATTTTCCCAATGAAAGTCCATGAGGTCCAATGTTGGTTGGACACTAGAATTCTTCAAACATTCTTCTTTTGTGTCTTGCAGAAGAAAGTTCTACAGGTTTGGAATGACATGAGAGTGAGTAAATAATGGCAGAATTTATTTAGATTTTGTGTGAGCTATCCCTTTAACTTTTACAGACTTTTACAGGTCTTTATTTTTTCCTTTGTGCATTGAATGCATCTGCCTGGCAACAGACCTCGGCTTGGCTTGCAATTGACCTAGACAATGGCTGCTAACTGCATGTACAATGGAACATGAGATCATGCAATCATGCCTGTGTGTGTATGGGGTTATGTCCATCCCATGTCTCAATCCACAGTAACTGTCCCCGTGAGACGTGGACAGGTCTACTGGGTTTAGTCTCAAATAATACTCAATGTCCCTCTCTACGAAGTGAATTACCCACAGGTCAGTGGGGCACCTGAAATCTCCACATGATGAGTCCTGTTCATGATGTCATTTACTTTTCACAAACGGGGGCTGTGATATTTACATTTAAGTCTCTTGATGCCTGTAGAACAGATTTGTGGAAGGGATTGCTTTTCAAATGGCGAATAGATTTCATCTTTTTACTCTTGTCCTCAACCCAGAGTCCTAATCTTAAACTAAGTAAATTGTTTAAAAAAAAAAAGAATTGTTAATAATAATAATAATAATATGGTTTTTATCTGTTAATTAAAAAAAAAGAATGAAACCAATTTTTGTTTGTGTGTGTGAAAATGTATTTATTTATTTATTTGTACACAAATTACTTCCTCGGTTGTGGTGTCATTTCCATTACCAACAATTATTTTGACCCTAATGTTTTTAAGGGTTATTGTACCTGTTTACCAAGGAGACAACAGTGTCAAGAGCAAGCTGAACATGAAATATTAGACATGTGATTGTTTGATGTGTGAAGAAAGCAAAGAGAAATCAAGGTAAATATTATTTGTGAACAATGTTTATACTGTTCATTATTTCCAATTAAGATTTAATTTTGTGAAATTATGCAAAAAGTGTGAAAATATTATTTAACTGTGTCTTTTAAAGGGATAGTTCACCCAAAAATGAAAATTCTGTCATAATTTACCAGATTGGCCCCGTTGACTTCCAGAGTATTTTTTTTTTCCCACTATGGAAGTTAATTAATTTGATTACAAACATTATTTAAAATATCTTCTTATTTGTGTTCAACAGAAGAAAGAAACTCATTTAGGTTTGTAAAAACTTGAAGGTGAGTAAATAATGACAGTATTTTCATTTTTGGGTAATCAATCCCTTTACGGTACATAAACTGCCGTTTAAAATTTGGCATCAGTAAGACCTCACAAAAGATTGCTATGTCAGATCCTTGCTCAGTGCTCAAAGTTCTTTTGAACTTTCTATTCATCAAATTTTATTCATAAAATGTATCACATTTCCTCAAAATTCTTAAGCAGCACAACTGTATTTGATAAAATGTTTTTGTTCTATAAATCAGCATATTAGAATGATTTCTGAAGGATCATGTGACACTGAAGACTGGAGTAACAATGCTAAAAATTCATCTTTGCATCACAGGAATAAAGGAAAAAGGAATACATTCATATAATTTATTTATATCCTGCTTTTCAGCTTTCAAACAGTTATTTTATTATAGTATATTGTATAACAATCTCATTGACCCCAAACTTCAGTGAACAGTAACTGTGAAATTATCCTTATAGCAAGACAAGGTAGATGGCAATTTTATTCCAAAATGAGAGCGAGAGAGAGAGAGAGAGAGAAAATAAAAGTGAACTATACAATTAAAAATGTAATTTAATTCAACATATTAACAAAAACTATAGTAGTATATCAATGATGCTTAAAAAGGTCCAATTTCCACTATTAACTAGTTGCATGTACATTTCTAGGATATTTTGCTGTTTATTAGTACTTTTAAAGCACAAATTAATGCCTTATTCTGCATGACCATATTCTGCATCCCTAAATCCTACCCAATACCTACCTAAACTTAACAACTACCTCACAACTAATAAGCAGCAATTACTAAGGAAAAAGTCATAGTTAATAGTTATTTAATAGTGAGAATTGGACTGTAATCTAAAGTGTGACCCTTAAATAACACTGGTTCATTTATGAATATATGACCACATTACTGTGAATCTGTCAGTCAGTGCTAAGTATGGCAGAGACCCCAAGCTCTTCAGAAGATTTACAGTCTGTCTTATTTAGCTGTATATATTTTGAGACTCATCACAGGTGCTATCACTCATTTCATTCCGCCCCAGTGATCCTTACCTCTCTCTCTTTTTTACCCGCCTTTTTCTGTCCCTCTATCAGTGAATACTGTACTTGGTCCACTACCACCAAGTCTGACTCCTCAGCCTTGGGTGAAATAAATCATAAAAAAAAAATGAATGCATGAATACAAATTGAAGCTGACCCAGGAAGTTGGACTTTTCGATACGCTTGCTGTCTCCCTCACCCTCTTCCTCTCCTGCTCTGTTAGTTTTATCAGCTCTCCTCCAGGTTCTCTGTTCCGGGCCAGTGTGTTCGGTGAGCCGGTCCGGGCGCTGGAGCATTCAGGGCGCAGTGATGATTGCTCACATCCAAGAGAGGCTCGCACTTAATCTTCCTGCCACGGTTGGGATACGAGTGGCCGTGAGGGGGGAAAAGCCCTCGCCCTTCTGATCATTGGCCAGCGTCACCCTGGCACAGCATCAGGGCTGATCAACAATTTAATGCATGCCGTGACCTCCCTTTAAAAGGCTCCTGTATGCCTCCAAATGAGATTTGTGTGGCGCTGTTAATTATTTTCTTTTCACATTCCCGCTGTAATGCGGCCCCCTTTTACTCTAATCATTTCCTGAAAATGAGCAATTACAGTTTGGGTAAAAATGCACACAGGAGCACCGGAAACACTCACATAGCAGACAGATATTAATGAAAGCAACCCTGTTCTGTGTTCAGTTTGTCTAATGATTAAAAATACATCGAGGCACCTGCATAAATAATGCATGCTTAATGCCGAGTACGCGAGCGCAGAAATGCTTTTCCGTATTATTGCAAAAGCCTCAGTCATGAAGGGTGGCGTGCGCAGTGATTTCTCAGCTCTCCCGAGAGTCCCTGCTGGAATTGTAAATAACGTTGTGGTGTCAGTCTGTCTTAGTGAGACATCAGGAGCCAATGGCACTCGAAGCCCACTTGGAGGTTCAGAGAGGTCAGAAAGAGCTTGGAGGACATGACGTGGTTCAGAGCATATTCCTGAGGAGGCCCTGCAACAACATTAGCAGGCTATCATCCAGTCGTATGCGGAGTGGAATAATTGGTTGATAGGAATGCTGTTGGAAACTATAACATTAAACTTGTTATGTGAACCAATGCTAAAATCTGATTGGTTCATAGAAATGTTCTTCAAGCCCTCTAACCTTCTGTCAGGGGCTATAGAACCTTTTAGGGGTTCTCATCATGGGAACATTTTATAGACATTTCTTATAACCCTTATATAACCTTTTAAAGAGTTCTTTAAAACTGAGTCAAGAACCTTGTAGGTCTATCTTGAACCTTTTTTTGCTAACTAGTGATGCACAATATGTACCTTATTAGTTATTGGAATATTTTTTTATTTTATTGGTTTATATTGGCTATTTAATTGTGCTGATTGCCTCTGTTTTTACATTTGGATTACCTTTGCCTTTTGGCCACTAGTTTGTCCTTAAAACACTAATAATTTAATAACACTGTTAAGCTTTAGCAAATTTTCATACTTAACATTGTAATGTTGTGGTGCCCACTTGTAGCATTTCAAATGATTACTGTATATTTAATTGTGCATGCACATTTCCCCTATTTTTACCTTTGTAGTACATTTGTCGCCATAATGCTCACTTAATGTTAAATGTAAATGTCACAGTTAAATGTAATCTTTTGCAAATCTCAAAATTAATACTAATGTTTTCATACTGTACATTATAATGTTGCGGTGCCTAAATTCACTTTTGATTTTAGTGTAGTGTTTTTTTTATAGCATAGATTTAGTATATTGATTTTTTTTTATTAGCATCCATATATCGGTTAACCTTCGCAACATGAAAATAATTGTTTATAATGTTGTAATTGTATAACAATGAACATTGAAAACAATGTTTATATCTGTGCATCCCTACTGCAAATAGTGCTAAAATCTGATTGGTTGATAGGAATGTTCTTCCAGCCCCTAAACCTACAGCTAAAGTCTGATTGGTTTAAAGAAACATTGTTCTAGGACCAACAAAGTAGATTGATGCATCCAACTTGGTTAAATCATTAAAAAGTGTGGCGGTGCAGCCTTCACAGAATCCCACGCTGAATGCTTTGACTGAATATGATGGACAGGAGTAATATTCAGAGCAGGATCTATGTGATGCACAACGGTGAGATAACTAAGCCATGTCGCTCCTTCAAGCTCTCGCGCTGTAAAAAGCTTTTTTATGAACGCAATGAACACATAACCTCTGGGAGAACACAAACACAGATACACCTTCTGGGAAAGTGAAAGCATTTGGCTGTAGAACCAACTAAGCCCTACGGTGTGCTTGAGTTTGGTGGAGAGGTGGGGGCCTGTATGAAGCCACCTGGATCGCCACATTATCAAACTGTGAGAGAGGCCGTATTAGACCCCTGCAGCGCAAACATCATCCTCAATCCATCGGCGAGGGGTTTAATTGTAATGGAAATTAGATTTGGAGTGGCGGAGTGCTCTCTGGCAGCTGGTACGATGCCATTGTACGATTGTCAGATCTCCTGACAAGTTAATGCACGGTCTCCTCAAAGGCAGCATTGCTTCCAGCTGCACAATAGTGTCTTTGGAACAGCACGGCTATGCGCACTATCAGTAACTGCTGCTTTTGACCCGACCTGCAATAAACCTCTCTCTCTTAATTGACAACATATCGTATAGTCTCACATCTAGAGCTGTTGAAGCCGCAGGTACAATTTTTGATTACATTACTGTACTGTAAAATCACTGCTGGAGATTCTGTCCAGAGTGGCAAGCAAACTGTTGGTTAACTTCTGTTTGTAGTGAGCTGGGTAGTTAATGATTATATGTAATTTGGATAACGTAATCAGATTCCAAAAATGATATAAAATCTGATTGGTTAATAGGAATGTTATAGTTATGACTCATTTACTGGAATCTGTAATCAGATTAATGCATAGCACACACACACACACACACACACACACACACACACACACATATATATATATATATATATATATATATATATATATATATATATATATATAAAATGTAAAACAGTTTAGTCAATAAAATGTAATTTATTGGCAAATCTGAATTTTCAGCATCATTACTCCAGTCTTCAATGTCACATGATCCTTCAGAGATCATTCCAATATGCTGATTTGCTGCTCCATTTCTTATTATCATCAATGTAGAAAACCGTCTTGCTGCTTAATATTTTTGTTGAAAATTCAACAGCATTTATTTGAAATGGAAATCTTTTTATAAATGTCTTTACTGTAACTTTCGATTAATTTGGCCTGCCCTTCTTTCTGACCCCAAACATTTGAACGCTATATCAAACATATCTATTTTATAGCGAATTACAGTGCTTTAATGCCCAATTTCACTTAATGCGTAATTATAAAATTCTACATTACAGTTTAGGATATTTTTAAATGATTTTGAAATTACTTCTCTTTTTTTTTATGTCAGCAAAAATATTATGAGCCCTAATATTTACTAGCTATATAATCGATGCAGTCCTACGCTGCAGTCAAATTGCACACTCAACAAAACCAATGCAAACAGGGCAGATAATTAAATGATCAGGCTGGCAGCTTCACCTAAAAGTCTCTGGCCAGCAATGGGCACGTCTGAAGATATGATTGTTCCAATGAGTATGTGCTGACTGTTTGGTTGGACCTGCACATCTGCATTAATCTTTAAACAGTCCTGAATGTATTAAGCTTGTTTAATATCTGGCAAGGACCCCCCCCCCCCCCCCCCATTGGATGAAACCTGAGGAGATGAGACAATGCCGTGGATTAACGTTGACCTTTGTAGTTCTGACATTCACCAATTTTACTTAATTAACGGCAAGCAGCCTGCCCCTGACCTTTTGTCATGCGAGCTGTCATTGGAAACCTTTCTGTTGACTTGAATAGGAATGCTATTTGTTAAAATAATCAGTGGCGGACTGGCCTACTAGCAACTCGCCGGGCTCGGCCAGCACAATGGCCCGTGACGATCTTAGAGAGCCTCATTCACACGGCACCGCAGGGACCCACAGTGCTTAAAGATATCACCTTCCCTCATTACCCGGTATTCTCGACTGTGCGGAGGGATGAAAGACACATTTACCTGGATTCACATCTGTGATGTCCAGAGAGGACGGGGGTGTGTGATCATCAGAGGTGTCTGATCTCCCTGTGAAGGTGATGATGATGGAATTTCTAGGATTCCTGTCCTCACCTTATGGTTTCACCTCTGGGATGGAGGAGGATAATGAAAATAGATTGGAATATTTGAATATCTTTATTTAATCAGGGACAGTACACATTAATAGTACATAACAATATGTAAAATGCGCCAGATTTAGCCAACACTGGCTAATTTTCATTCGTTGTCCCTTTTGCAGGTTGATGAGGACACACACAACACAACACAAAATGAAAAAAATAAAATAAAATAAAAATTGCAACAGTACAAAAAATATGAACTACCATACTAAATATAGCATACTATTTTCAGCTTTTTTAAGAAACCACAATGACCTGGTATTTGTTTTAATTCTTTCAACTCCGTTGGAAGTCTATTCCACTCATGTGTTCCTCTAAAAGCCAAAGACAGCTGACCAAAGTAGCATGTTCAGTATTGGCACATGATTTCAAATACAGTTTGGGAACTGCCTCAAAAGCTTTTCATTCAGATCAGATTCTTTCTTCAAATGAAGATTCACAATATATTTATTATGGTTTTTGCTAAAATGTATTAACATTGCGAGTATCTAGGTGATTTTAATGCACTGATCATGTTAATCACAATCACCCTTTATTTGAATTACATTTATTATTAATTTACTCTACGTTTAATTTAATATTTCTATTGCCAATAGTCGTTAACTAAAATATTATTAAACTGTTGACACTTCAAATATTTTGAATCAGTGAATCAATTCAAAAATTTGATTCATTTGCATCTTTCCTCAGAAATGCAAGGCATTTCACATTTTTTGCCATTTCATATGAAATAACTGTTTAGAATGCACTTGTTCATCAATCACTGCACTTTTTTATATTCATTTTTAAACTCCACCTTTATTTTAATACGTCTACTTTACATGAAGTATCTTTAATGAATGATTCCAGAAGGGGGCATCACAGAGCTTGAGTCATGTCTCGTGCATGAGCCCCTCCTTTACATACAGCAAGCCAGATCTTTTTACACTGGCTAATCTGTTTACCTTTACCACTTTCAAGGATCAGATGGACATGTGAACTCATGAATTGGCTATATTGTGCAGCTGAACTCACTGCGTTTTAAAGAACCTCAATACCGCGTGGTTCCAGTCAGACCATGATGGAAGCGATCAGGAGTTTTATGTAAGATGCCTAAAGTTATTTTCCTCCAACCGCCAGAACAAAAATATGAGAAACAAAATCACGATTCACGTTTGTGACAGATGCGGTTTTACAGTTTTCCTGAGAGATGGACACTAGTGGGGTAATGAAAATAGATTCAGCTCACTCTGCCATGAGATTTCAAGACGTTAGCGTTAAATACAGTTGGAAACCGACAAACATTGCCATTGCGAGATGGAAAAGTCGTTTTCTTTTTGTTCTCTCATTTTTCTGTTTTTGTTTTAGCAGGAAAAGGCCGAGCTTTACTGGGTAATGTACTGTGTAAGCAAGGGAAATGGCATTGTTGAGGAGAGCTCATGTAACAGTAATATCCTGTCTAAATTGAATTTGGAGTTCAATCAGAGCCATTAGGCCCCACACTGAGAAAGATAGAGACAGATAGTGCCATGCACTTCTTAAATGAGTAATGCTTCCCCTGAACTGAAGCGTCAAATTTGCCCTAATATTATTAATGCATAAGCAATGGGGGGAGGGCGATGTTGGGTGGGACACAGAACTGTGGACATGTGGAATTACTGCAGACATATATTTTTATAAGCCATTGATGCTGTAGAGTGGATGTACTGTAATGATCCACTCAAGCACAATGAACAACTCAAATGTTCATTGAGTAAATAATTTATGAGAGAAGTTTTGTCTGACTGGGAGTACAATAAATCAGTTTCTTTGAAAGAATGGATATTTTAAATAGGGCAAGTAATCAATTCTATCAGTAGCCTCATGTAAACATGTATAATAGTCAGTTACTCAGTCAGTGTAACAAATGACTTGATTTTCACTTCTCTGACAAGATCAGATGTGAACATAAAAGTTTTCTTAAAGGAACAGTACAGCCAAAAATGTATTTTTGATCCTAATGATCTGAGCGATCTGTTAGATTTATATTTAGTGAGAGCATATCTGCAATGTATTGAGGTCCTTGGCCATTGAATGATTTATATACCAGTAGTAATACTTTAAAATATATCCTAATCTATTGTAGCTTTGGTCCATATAATGGACGAATGTTAATTTTCGGTTTTGGAACAATAGAGGGGTGAGAAAATAATGATAGAATTTAAATTTTTGGTAGATTATCCCTTTTAAACAAAAATCGGTAGACTAAACTTGTAAATACTAGATGTAAACTATCTTTTTGTTTTGACTGCGTTCTAAATGGGTCTAAAAACCATGACCTGCTTTCTCAAAAAGCACAGCGGGGGAAACTGGGAAATAATTAGTGTGCATTTCACGGATATTAGGAAAGGTATTGAATCTTTACATGCGTATTGAGGCAATACATGCGCTGTTCTAAACAATACACATTTTGAGACAGCTGGTCCACAATTTGTTATTCGTTGTTTATTTTTTTTCTGCACTACTTTATTTCACTTAGGTCATTATTGTGCAGTTTGCTACTACAAAACCAGCTGTCCATTTAAAGCTAAGCATGCACAGAAAAACTCTTATTTTCCCCATGCAGTGTTTGCGTTAATGTAAACACGTCTGTTTCTTTGGGGAATGACTCCATAGTGCTGCGAACAAATCGAGCGGCCCCCTCCTCTCCTTAGAAATGGTAAGTGTGCTAAACTGGGTGTTTCATCCCATTGGCTCATTATCGCGCTGGGTTCATTGCCAATAATAAAGATTTCTTGGGCTGCGAGACTTCTGAATTCAGAGGAAATTACATTGAGCAACAGGGAGTGCATGGCTCTAAATGTTTAATTACGGCGGATAAAAACAAGGGGATCAATCACTGACAGCAACGAGGGCCCTGCGAGGCATCTGCCATTGGGTTGTGTTGAGTCCACAGGAATGAAGCAGGAGATATACGACATCAAAGTCGAGACAGGTTGAGATGAACAGATAAGATATTCTCCTACAACACTCAGAGGAATGAGAAATCAAAAGTGAGATCTCCTGTATGTTTCAGTTCTTTTTTTTTGTAGACAGCAATGTGAGGGGGGGAAAAGACTCTACACTGTTAAATTAATGTGGTTCACATAACATAATACTTTTGAGTTTCTGTTGACTAAACCAATCTCCATTGTATTAACAATTTAAAAAAAAAATACATTTCAATGAACTTAAAATTAAGGCAATCAGATTACTTTAAGATAAAACAGTATTTTTACAGTGTAGGCAAGGCAAGTTTATTTATATAGCAAATTTCATACACTATGGCAATTCAAAGTGGTTTACAGAAAGGAATTAAAATAATCACAAAATAAAAGCAAAGAAAATTAAAACCGTTATAAAATGAATTAAAAGAGTAAAAAGATGATACATAGATAAACTTCTCATCTGGCAAAACACCGTATCATATTTTTCACAACTCCTAGTTTTACTCTGAGATTTATGGAGATTACATGTGGTGTTATTTCGGCGCCTAAGAAATCTATTGGACGTCTCCAATGGACCCGATTTTCCCCTAAAATGGGACAGGAGGAGCTCTAGGACTGACTCACGGGGTAACCTCGGGTTCACTGCCCCATCAGTCCGCACCCCATTTGTTTGGAAGCTCTACACTAAAAAATTATCGTGATTTTAACGGTAAAAGACTGTTTGTTGTTATCGGTAAAAAACTGTTAATTGGTTAACCGTTAGTTTCTGTACCATATACGGTAAATAACTGTGATAGATCTAATGGTAACAATACCTTTAAATTTACAGTTTTTGGATAATTTTGTATAATTTACTGTGAAAAAACGTAAAATGACATTCCCACAATTCCCTGCGTGACACTTTCCATTTGATGTATTTTTGTGTCTTCATAGTTTTCTTAGGTTTTTTTCTGATCAGTTAGGGTTTTATGTTACATTTAATGTTGTTAAATTAATGTTTATTACATTTTTAAAATTTCATGTGTGTTACCATGATGGTGATTAATGACACTGTGCAACTTCTATATATTTGTATTAACTTCCTTGTGGAAGAGCTGCTTGTGATGAGCTTTGATTGATCATGTGACTCGCATCACTACTTTGATTGTTGGTTGTCAGTGTATTACAATGGTACAAAGCAGATATTAATACTTCAATAGGTAGGTAAATTAACATTATATCAGATAATGAAATACAGTGTATTACTGTAAATTTTAAGCTAAGTCTGTAATACCAATAACGTAGCTACCGTATTTTTAAAGTTCTAAAGTAAAATAAAGTTCTGGCAACCACAGCTGCGTTTTTTTTTTACTGTAAAAATTACGGTTTATTTATTACAGAGTGGAATCAATCCAGTCCGCACCACAGAACCTCGAGTTTAATCACGTCAAACTCACTACTCCACCACAGACCCAGGCCATCAGCATGTTTCATCTCTCTTACCCAATTCTCAGTGCCAGTGTTTAGTTTAGAATAAAAAGGAGGATGCAAAATAAAACAGTGTAATCAGTCGGACGTACAGTGGCACAGTACTCAGTACTCAGTATTCAGTAACTGCACAGGTAAACAGATGTGTTTTGAGTGTGGACTTGAATGTGACTATAATGTAGGAGCACATCTGATCTCTTCTGGAAGCTGGTTCCAGCTGTGGCTGGCATAGAAGCAAAAAGCACACTCACCATGCTTAGAGTGAACCCTTGGTATTTCTATCTGATGTGATACTAATGATCTGAGTGATCTGTTTGGTTTATATTTAGTGAGCCTATCTGCAATGTATTGAGGTCCTAGGCCATTGAGTGATTTATATAGCAGTAATAATACTTTAAAATCAATCCTAAATGTAACCTGGAGCCAATGTAAAGACCTGAGGACTGGTGTGATGTGTTCATATTTTCTGGTTCTGCTCAGAATGCTGGCAGCAGCTGCAACTGTCTTATGGTCTTTTGGGAAGGCCAGTGAGGAGTCTACAATAATCCACCCTGCTGGTGATGAAAGCATGAGTGTACACTGTTAAAAAAAAGGTTGCTGGCTTAAAATAAAAAAAAAATTAGTTGAATCTTATAACTTATTAAAAACCAACTTATTTAATGTTTATTAATGTTTGACTTTTTTTGCAATTGAGATTTCTTTAATATCTTCAATGAGATTAAGTTGAGAGCAAATAGATTAGATTAATTTGCTAATACTGGTGTTTATATTGCGACCCTGAGAAAAAGAAGCTAATAATTCGCAACTTTCCTTTTAGACTTTCATAAGAGATCTCAACAATGTGCTCAAAATTGCCAACCTACACTAAGGAAGAATCCATTGATATCTTTAATACGAGATCTCTGACCTCAGAAAATTAGATCTCTCGAACATCTCAATTGTTGCTCTTAAACAACTATAATTGATTTAAAGAATTTCTAATGACTGTCAGATTTTTATTCAGAGATTTTTTTTCCAGTTTCTCTTGAACAACAATTAAATTGAAAAAACAAAAAGTAGATTTTTTGCTAAATTCTACTCCGCTTTTGATTCTTAGAAAAAGTTCCTAATAATTTTACTTTTCTTTTTTAAACAATGCCTTAAAATGCGCTCACATTTTTCAACCCATGATAAAGAAACATCTATTGTTAGATATCTTTATATGATCTTAGACCTCATAAAATGAGATCTCTAATATGATCTCTTAATATCTCAAACAATGATATTAATTTTTACAAATGGAGTCTTTTAGTCTCCTACTTTCCAGATTTTTCTGAGTTTCACAACAATTTTACAAACTATGCTCTTATTTTCCTAGAGACAGAAGTTTGAAATTAGTTATTATCAGATTTCAAAATCAATATGAAATATTTTCTCATCTCATTATTTTCAGCACTATACTCCCATTTACTTTAGGAGGAGCATCTGAAAGTTTTTGGAGAAACCTTTGAGTTTGTCTCCAGTAGAATCACAAACTCTGAAAATGACTTCAGAGTAAACTTAATTGCTGCTCATTTCTAGGCCAGATCCTTCATGAAAGGAGTAAAGCAACAGAGATACAACCGGCATATGGAGACGATGGAACACTCTCGACTCCAAGACAGCAGAGGAAGATGGAGAGGAGCTGAAAGAGAGCAGGTCTGGGCAGGCAGCGATGGCGATGCGTCAGTGGTGCTCCAGTAAGGGAGGGTGATGTGTGTGTTAGTCTCCTGGGTGCCATGTTTCTGTCACCCCCTGTCTGAGTGAGTCACGACTGGATTCTGGTAAGGACCGTCACCACACTTCCTCACAGCTTCCATTAAGAACTCACTCACATCTCGCCCCAAAAACCAACTCAATTCACCTCAAAATCCAATATCAGGATGATAGAATCTCCCTGACTGAAGACAAAACAAAAGTAAGTGCATTTCAAAAAGGCAACACTATTTTACATTGGTGTCATAAACTCAATAAAAGAACATTTCTTCTGGGGGGCCTTGAATTTACAGTTGCAGGCAACATAAGAATAAATTATATCAACACACATATGCCTGGACCTTTTTTTCTTGTCTTATTTCCCTTTTTTAACCATAATAATCACTTTTTGCCATCATAAGTTGACATTAATTTTAGAATGCCAACTATTCCACATGATCTTCCATTATTGGTATAACTATCAAAAATATTTGCTTATCTTATACAAGTACAGCTTTGAACAAGCCTATATATATATATATATATATATATATATATATATATATATATATATATATATA
This sequence comes from Meda fulgida, assembly GCA_030578275.1. Taxonomy (NCBI): domain Eukaryota; kingdom Metazoa; phylum Chordata; class Actinopteri; order Cypriniformes; family Leuciscidae; genus Meda; species Meda fulgida. The sequence continues at coordinate 6,551,041 of CM060639.1, read as the reverse complement.
TATATATATATACACACACAAACATTATATGCATTATTACTATGCAAACATTTAATGTCATACTGTACTGCCTAGACTCCATTTGCTCCTGGTTGCTGATTTGCTGACTACATTTATTGGTCCATTAGATGTTTATAGGTCCTTGATTTTGTGCAAAATTTTACTGTGAAGTGATTTATGCGAATAATCCTCAGTACTATTTCTGTTTATGAATTTGTGGTGCATTGTTGACATGTTTCCACCGTGCAAACATTGCAACACGGATCATGTATATATGAGTTTGATGCCACTGTAGTGCTGAAAGCAGATGGCAGCATTCAAAAGAGCTGTGTGTGTGTGTGTGTGTGTGTGTGTGTGTGTGTGTGTGTGTGTGTGTGTGTGTGTGTGTGTGTGTGTGTGTGTGTGTGTGTGATTCCACTCACACTTAGCCCACTCCCTCAGTGTCATGTGCTGCAGAAACCGCCAGAACATTTTGAAAATGTGTCATCGATTTGGCAACGCGGCAACTTCAGTTCACTCTCCACAACTACGTAAATATCGGATCACTCGGGGGTAAACATTAAATGACTGCCAGATATAATGATACACCAGCAAACCAAGCTGAAAGAATGAGGCAAATTAAAAGAAAACAGAAAAATAAAGAGCGACGAGGATGTTGACATTTAATTAAGTTCTTTTGGGGATGAATCAAAGCCAGTACATGCATTACATTGGCTTTCGTTTCTGGGACAGCTTCCTGCGGTAAACACATGCTAAAATGTAGGAAGGGGTTTTCAGTCAGAGCCTTTGAGGAGAAACTCAGGGCCTCGATTCTGTTCATCTTGTGAAAATGTCACAGCGCCGCTGTGGTTTCACACACTTAGATGGGTGACATGTCCAATGATATGATTCTGTAATGAAGCGAAGGCTGCATAGAAATGTCCCACTCTGCAAGCCTTTCCACATGAAAAAAGCAGAATGTGAAAATTCGACACATCTGCTGTAATGTATGATGTTCTGTTAATGTAGTTTCAAAGGCACTCCGGCTCATAAGACATTCTGGAGATTTTGTTTAAAGTTTATATAAACACAGACAAACAAAACTATTCATTCAAGAATACACTGACTACTGATGACCACACATTGCCATGCATGTGTCTCAACAACACTATACATTTTAGATCTTAACATTTAAGATTTACTGAAGGAATAAGTTACTCATTTACATTTTTAAAATTTTTAACATTGGAATATGAGTTAACTTGATTTGGATACACAAATAAACTTCAACATTATATATTACCTTTCCAGAGCTGTCATGCCTCTGAACGTTTTCTCTTATAGTGACATGACCGAGGTCAATGGTCAATCCATGGACAGAAGACACAAATAGAAAGCAAGCTCTCTGTGTGGTTAAAGCCTTCTGGACGAACAGGGGTTGGACAATGAAACTGAAACACTGGCCAATATAGAGGTTTCACACCTATATATGTGCGGCCTGGTGGCCAATCTACACTGATTTACTGAAACAGTTACGTCTCGCCTATCAACAACCCACACATCCCAACATAAACGCTCTTGATAAATTATTTGTTATTAAAGTGGCTGTTCACAAACCACTATAATTTGAACAGAAGAGGAAGCATACTGTATGCGTGATTTGGAATGACAGCCAGTTCAAATAATAAATAACCATTGCCTTACATAATACAGCAAAGCATACGTTTTCTTCAAATTCTGAATGCATTACTGTATATCGCCTAGAAAGGGTGCAAAGAGCGCTCCCTGTATAATCACTAAAAAGCTGTCACTCATCTCAATTCATTGCGATTTCATAAAGTTCTGCTAATCAATTACACTGACAGCACAATGGATCTCTTATTTATCCTACATGTCTACACTTTGTTTGTTCTAAGTTCATTTATAACGAGATGATTTGCGAGTGTGCAGAACTCGGCACTGGACAAAAATGCTGGGGTTTCCAGTGGTGAGGGGAACTCAACAGATATGTTTGTAATTGGCTCAACGCTTCAAAACACATAGTAAATAGAAACCGTTGATGCTCTCAAGAGCGCAATCACCAAATCTGTTTCACCAATATACTATTATTATGGAGAAAACTGATCCTAGACAAGTAGTAACAGACAGCTTTTCCCTCTATCAGAAGTCAGTGGTTTGAATGAATTTAACTCTATTCTCAAGACCTTGGCCAGCCTCACACACACTCCACATGAGGGTAATGTCGGTATACCACCACGTAGGACGAACCACTTCTAACCGGAGTAACTGTCAACGCAAAAGGAAGTTGTCTGAAAGGGATATTCAGGTACTTACCCGGATTGTATCCAAAAACCACAAGCCGAATGCACTGCAGAATAAAATGCACAACTCGACCCTCCTGTTTCCACCAAAACTGTTGGTCAGGAGCTCCAAAGCCAAACATTTGGTCACTTGTGCCAATCCCAAATGTCGGTTTTACTGGTGCCACAGTGAACATCTTGGGCTGTGGACAATGTGAAGCATGTATTGATCTCTGATCTGTGATGGTTTGGGCTGCAATATCATGGCATTCCCTACTGTGCTTGATGGGCACGTCACTGCCAAGGACTTCCGAACTATTGTGGAGGACCATGTGCACCTAATAGTCCAAACATTGTATCCTGAAGGGAGTGCTGTGTATCCGCATGATAATACTCCAATTCACGCAGCAAGACTTGTGGCAGACTGGTTTAGTAAACATGAAAGTGAAGTTGAACATCTCCCATGGCCAACACAGTCACCAGATCTAAATATTTTTGAGCCACTTTGGGGTATTGTGGAGGAGCAAGTCAGAAAATGTTTTCCTCCACCAGCATCGCATAGAGAACTGGCAACTGTTCTGGAAGAGGAATGGCTCAAAATCCTTCTGGCCACTGTGAAGGACTTGTATCTGTCATTCCCAAGACGAATTGATGCTGTATTAGCCCGCAAAAGGAGGCCCTACATCATACTAATAAATTATTGAGGTCTAAAAGGTGTTTCAGTTTCATTGTCCAACCCCTGTAAATATCCAGTGACAAGCAATAATTTTGCTTTGTCAGCACTGACAGGCCGAGACCATGATGAGATTGGTGGAGTCCCTTGGCATCGAGCTGTTCACAATTGATATGTGACAGCAACAGAGAGAGAGGGATGTTTCAAAGTATTTTGTGCTCTGCTGTATGTCATGCTTTGTGTAATTCTAAGAGCAAGAAAACCCATGTTTCAATCAGATGTTGAGTTATTGACTTTAAAGGGATAGTTCACCCAAAAATGGAACCACTGGTTTGGTTTGAGGTCCAAACCAGTGTAACTTTATTTTGTGAATCAGAAAAGGTGAAGTTTAGCAGAATGGTCACGCTGTCCTTTGCATACAATAAAGTGAGTGGTGGCCACAATCGAGCTCTATAAAATATATATATATATATATATATATATATATGTATAATATAGCAAACAAGCCATATGGATACTATCACGGTAGATTTTTAGGTCATTTTTTGGAACTTGACAGCCTCTGGTCACGATTCACTTGTGAACATCCTGCCGAAAATCTTCTTTTCTGTTCCATGGAAGAAAGAGCATTGAAAGGGTTTGAAATGACAAGAGGGCAAAAATAAATAATTAGAGACTTTTTATTTTATGCGAACTATCCCTTTAAAAGTTCTCTAACGCGCTCTGAAACAGTGAAACCCACTAGAGTGGCAGATTTTCCAAACAACCTTTGCTGGTTTTTAATAACCAGAAAATAATTTGCATGAGAGAGCATCCAATTTACATACCTAGTTGCCTTTGTGTGTGTGTGTGTGTGTGTGTGTGTGTGGTGGGGTAGTGGGGTGTTTAAAAACAGATTTTGTTGGAGGAGCTTAGGTTGTAGACTTCATTTTCTCTTTCTCAAGTTTCAGTTTTCTCTGGGTTTTATTGGAATGACAAATAATAGTGCTACAAAAACCGCAGCAGGTTAGACGCTGTCTGTCTTTCACATCTTATCTCATATTTTATGTTCCATCCTCTATATAATTGTAACTGGCATGTGAATTGAGTCACATGATCTTGCAGTGGTAATATTAGACAGGTTTAGATATCGCACACCCTCTCATCATCATAATGCTCACATGTACGCTTTCTGCCTTCTCCCTGGCAGAAAATATTCTAGGTATAGACACTGTGTGTGTGTGTGTGTGTGTGTGTGTGTGTGTGTGTGTGTGTGTGTGTGTGTGTGTGTGTGTGTGTGTGTGTGTGTGTGTGTGTGTGTGTGTGTGTGTGTGTGAGAGAGAGAAAGAGAGAGATCTTCTTCCTAGGGATGGCAGTAGTGGCCTGTCAGTTCAGTAACCCAAAGAAAGAGCTGATCAAACCACACAGGAAACACTGATAACAACATAACAACAAAGAAAATGTATAAAAGTTGTTGCATTTGAGTATCAACTTTGTCTCAGATGATTCTCCTAAAATTCCATTTAGGTACAAATGCATTGACTTGTTGAATAATTGTTGACTAGTTAGAGTTGTAAAATGAACATGGATAGCATATAGTTTAGTGTTGTAACAATTTGATGAGAGATGTTTGAGTTCATATTGAGATCTCGTTTTTTTTTTTTTTTTTTGCAGACTTTGGTGTCTTGGCAAATCAGAGCACAGATTGAGACATTTTTTGAGATCTCTTCAGAGGATGAAATTATCGGGGCCTAATATTCAGGAGCTGTCTGGGAGAAAAAAATGTGATTTTAAGGAGGTTTGTGATTTTCCTTTACCATTCATTTCTGTTGCTTCCTGGAGGTTGGCATTACAGTAATGTTGAATTGTGAAGAAAATTGTATTGCTCTTTAACTCTTTCCCCGCCACTGACGGAATTTTCCATTATTTATGACACAAAGCTTTCCCACATTGACGGAATTTCCCAGCAATCCATTTTTTCACTTTTATACTTTAGGGGGGCGCTATACACATCTCCTGAAAGAGTACAGAATCTCCTGATCAAAAACCCTCCAAAGAAGCAGCAGAACCAAGCGATAGAAGCATTGCGTACGCACATGCAAACTATAATGTGATCATCACCATTAAACAGCATGTAATTCAAAACTGCCTAACGTTACCAGATGAAATATCAACTCAGAAAGAGGTATAGAACTGTGAAGCTTTGAGGGTGTTGATGGAAGTGATTTATGTTCCGATCCAGACGTAGTCGTTCACAAACACTGTTGAGTAGACAAGAGTAAAGAGCTATAAAATTAAAATATACAATAGTTCAGATAATTTGGTCTTGAAAGATTTGTGAGAAATATTGAGATCTCACTTAAGTATCAACTTTGTCTCAGATGTTTCTCCTTAAAATTCCTAATGAATGATTTGTTGAGACATGTTTGAATTCATACTGAGATCTACTATAGACTTTGCTGTCTTAGCAAATCTGAGCACAGTTTGAGATCTCTTCGGAAACTCCAGAGGATCTCCTAAAATTCATTTTAGAAGAAATAAAGTAGACACAATAAGAATAAAGAGCTATAAAATGAATCATGAGTTCACATTGAGATCTCAATTAAGTATCAACTTTTAAGTAGGCCTATTAAAAGTTCAAATTGGAACTAATAAGACTGCACACTTGGTATATCTGGGGCCGGTTGCATTAACATAGCCATTATTTTAAGACAGTGTCTTAAGTTCTAGTATGACCCACTAGCAGTTAGTCAGGGACAGTCAGTCTTACTTTTCGGTATCAAAATAGGCCAATCTACATTTTTATTTAACTGATTTAAAAAAGCTATGAACAGTCTAAAAGAAACAAATTTGATGTCTAGCTTGTAAGACTAATCTTAGAGGTTTATGCAACCGGCCCCTGATCACAGTTTAAGACAGCCTATTTGAGAATTCTTCTAAAACTCCAGAAAAAGCATGTGTGATTCTAGGGTCTTTGTCTTAGGAGAAAGATCAACATTCATAGATAGTAGAAACATGAGATATTGAAGAGCTTTTTTTTTAGATCACCAATGTGGAAACACCAAAGAAAAAAAGCACAAGACAAATATCAAGTCATTGCAACCTCATAAAACGTTTCAAATAGTGTCAAAAGATACCCCCCCCCCCACCCTAAATGCACACAGGTAGGCTACGTGTAAACATATGGCGAATTATTCGAACACATCTCTGTGTTGTTGGTATCAGTGTGAGAATGAAAGCACAGTGTTTTAGCTGTCAAACGTTGCTGTTTTTTCTTCTTCTTTACTGTTGCACAGTCTGTCAGCTGTGTCCTGCGGTACTTCTTTCTTTAATAATACATCTCAGAGTGAGTAATGCCATTTGTATACAGGGAGCTCCGCGCCTGGCCTTTGCTCCCTGCACCTCTCCTCTCTCTATCCCTGGAGTATGTTTCAACCCACGTACGTTTGAAGGAATTCTATTTGCTGGATGCCCGCGTGCTCGTGTGCGCGAGAGCGTGCACTTGCGTATGTGTGTTTATAAGCTTGTTGAATTGAAATACAGCCAGGCGAGGTGGGGAGGGGTGTTGTTTATTGCAAGGATAGGTGAATATCTCTCTTCAGCTCGCACGAGCCACCAGGCAAATAAACTCAGCACATCAAATTCAAATAAATCATTTTTTCACCCGTACATTCCGGGCGAGGATATTTACAGCAGTGATACAGCTGCTAATGAACTAATGTGTCCACCATGCTGGGCGACTCGGGGGGGATAGTACGCTAATAGCCGGTCATTACATACGTGTTCTAAAACAATCCACGGGGAACGTCCGATCACTCTGTCTTTACCTTCCGTTTATTTGTTTATGGCCTGAAACGGGGCTGAGCTGATCATAACCATGCAGAGAGTGCCAGGGCCCAGAGCAGCTCTTTATTGTAGATGTCAGTTAATGTATCTCGTTCTCTTCTGAAAGTCAATTTCAATTACTTAAGCGTGGGCAAACAAAGGGTGTTAGCAGACATGGCCTCTTCCTTCCCTCTCATAACACTCTCACCTTAATTGCTACTTTGTGACTGAGGGGAAGCTAAAAAGTAAGAGAACAACGGATGGATTTGTTCATCTGCTGTACGTCTTTGTGCCGAGCTCATCTGGCCGTGAAGGGGTGAAACCCGAATCAGCCGGGCTTTTGTAAGGATTTCTCACCTCTCTTTGAGCGAGAGCGCCTCTCCTCCCCCCCCTCTCATCCCTCCATTTCTCCCTCATCACTGTTTTGCTTTGTTTCATGCCTAATGTTGTTTAGACGACTATAGCTTGATAAAGAATTATTTGTTATTCCTGCAATAATTGCGCTGTGTCGTCGCAACATGGTCCAGCTGTCTGGGCCTTCCTGTTTGGACCGTGACGAAATGGTCAACAGGGGGCAGTAGACCGCTTTCAATAGCGTGAAATTCAACATGTCTGATTCCTTTGTCTGCTGGTCTCTTAAAAGCCAGTTACCAGAGCTGCTTTCTTTTGCCATTTACCTTGAATATTGTTTATCATATTGATATTATTGAAGCGATTTTTATCAAAGGGGACGAGGTGCAAGTGGAAATGATGGCGATTGGTTGCGGGTCTTATATATATCTATATATATCTATATATATATCTATATATATATATGTGTGTGTGTGTGTGTGTGTGTGTGTGTGTGTGTGTGTGTGTGTGTATATATACGCACACATAGGTGTGTATATGCACAGTTGCCTTTTTCAATAGAGTTGAATGGAAGCAGATTAATCATGTTTCATTCAATATAACCTTAATATTAATAAACAAATTGCACCATTCATTATATTATTCGTCAAAAATGTGTAGGAAATCGTCAAAAATCTTTTTTAAAGGAATATTAGTGGGTATATTTATAAGGAATGTTTACAGAAACATGTTTATGATCAAAGTCATGTAATATGGATTGATTATTCCCATCTATCCATTGGGAATAATCTCAGATATGAAGAAAGCATCTTTCAAACAATTTTAGGCCTTTTTAATCGGAAATGTCATGCTCAAAATGTGCATTAAAACCCCCCCAAAGATCCAAATGTTCCTTTTCTACTGGCATTTTCTTCACTTTAAGATGGATACTGACTGTTTTCCACTCTGACAGAATCACAAATCTAGCCTAATAAACGTCTGTATGTATTCGCAATTAAATAAACAATATATTATTTCTTTTCTCTGTGCCTACAGTGCCGTGTCAGTCACCATATGCCGGAAGAGAGGAGCAGGGAGTCGTATCACGATGGTAGTTTTTTGGTGTTGTGAGGCGGGGGAGTCAGAGCCGAGGGCTCACGGTGCATGTAGCACATCAGATCTCCCTCAATTAATCCAACATTAGGTGCCTGGGATCCACGAGTCAGTGCTTTTGGAAAGCATGTGTGGCTCAAATCTAATTATTCTCTCCCTTCCTTTGAGCCGGAGAGGGTGGAGAGATATACAGAGAGAGAGAGAGAGAGAGAGAGAGAGAGAGAGTAGCCATTCACGTAGCTATAGGTTTTGTTATGCTGTGATTTCTCTCTCTCCCTCGCTCACCCGCTCACTCCGAAACCCCTTCTTCCCCCACCTCCTCCTCTCTCTCACTCATTCTCCATCTCTCTCTCACACACACACGCGCCAAACACACTCTCTCTCCTCCTCTGCCTCTCTCTCTCTCCCCGTCTGTCTCTCCCTCCCTCAGCTTCACTCGCTCTTGTGCTGTAAGTTCATTTGCTGTGTCAAGCAACAACTGGCTCGGGAGTGGGCAGTGGGTTTTGATCCTTTTGTCAAGCGTCCCCTCTGTGAACGTGTACCGCGTCCACCTGCACACCACAGGACTGCCCGCCTGGCTCGCTCCAACATCGGCGTACCGTCCTGGGTTTATCACCATCAGGCTTCGCTTAGGCGGGCGGCACGACGAGATGCTCAAGGTTTGACGGGGTAAGTCGCATCCACATGTGGACTCCATCGCTTCTCCTTTTTTTTCCAAACATATTTATTGTTCTGTGTCAGTGTGATTGGGTGACGTTTTTTTCTTATTATTTTTTAACATTTTTGCCGGTGTGGTCTACACCTTCTGAAGCTTGTGTCAAGTGTCTCGTGAAATTACCATATTCATGGGTTCCATTCAATTAAATTGCAATCAGTGAAGGGTCCAGCTCGAAGTGTTTTTTCTTTTTTTTTAGTGCAGGGTGGAATAGCGCAGATCGCTTGTTTAGAAAGGGAGGAGTGGAGAGAGGTAGAGAATACAGATTTGGTCATTTTTTTGCTGCTAAACTTAAAAAAAAATATACATTTTTTTTAAAATAAAAAAGACTGAGAGAGCTCTTGCATGAAGAGAGTAGAATTAAAAAACTGTAGGACCAATATATATATATATATATATATATATATATATATATATATATATATATATATATATATATATATATATATATATATATAATTCAAGGGAGGAAAAAAAGAGATGCTCCCACAGGAACTTTGGCAAAGACAAACAAACCAAAAAAAAGCACAAAATCTATGCATGGAGACCATTGATTAACTCCTGGAGTTCTGAGGGGGTTTGGACGAGGGTCGAGTCCCTGGTGTGTGTGTGTTGGTGAGTGTGTGTGTGTAGCTTCAGAAATGACAGAGAAAGCGAGAGCCTTGGGGCTATAGCACTGGGGAAGTGTGCCCTGCGTCAGGGTGGCTGTGTGTGTGTGTGTGTGTGAGGTGCGTCTCATGGTTTTGCAGAATGGGGGTCTGGAGAGTGAGCGAGCAGCCGGCTGCTACACTGCCGGTGTGTGTCCGTACGGTGGCTTTTGTTGCGTTTGTGTTCGAGTCCAGCTTTTCCCGCTCCATCTGCCTCTGTTAGCTTCTCCTCCAGTTTCTTGAGCTGCCTCTGTGTCGTGTGGATTTCAGCACGAGAGCTGATTGTGTGTTTCTCGTTCTGTGAATGATCGGTGTAAAATAGACAAATATTTTTGGGTAGGTATGCAGACTATAATTAAGTAGGTTATTGTTTTAAGTGGTGTCATTTTTTAAATATTTTTTGCAGGAAATAGAGGAAAATATGATAATAATAGGATAACATTTATAATCTTACAAATTATTATTTCTTTTAAGAAATATCTGTTTTATTTTGTTAAATTGTTTTTAAATTATGAGTCATTTTGATAGACTAAGTTTTTATTGATCAAAATATTATTCTGGAAATTAAGAAAAGAGCTAATTATGTAAAATATTGGAAACTCATGTTATTGCAAGTGAATAAAAAAATACCTTAAAATGGCCTGTTTGTTTAAAAAATATGTTTTAATGATCCTAATAGAATTAGTTAAAAAGTGAAAATTTAATTATTTTAAACAAAATAGGCACATTTGACAGGTATGTTTGTCAGCTGATATAACATCCTTTATATCTTAAAATAGTATGACACCACAATAAAAAAGCTAAAATGGCACTAAATAACATTCAATGGTAGTGCATTTGAAAGATAATCTAATTCAGACCTGCTTTGTGATAAAATGCACAATTCTCTATGTAACGATGCATTTATACAAGTAGCAATTTTTCTTCTTCAAAAGAAGCCTTCTCTCATAGACTAATCACACAGTTTAGCCCCCACCTCCTTTTTTCCCTCCCCCCGTCATCCTCAAGTGGGGTGTAGAGGGGGGCCGCCATGCTTCATTTGAGTCCGTGTCTCCATATAGAATCCTCCTCACGGTGCTAATGGACTGTTTGGCTAATTTTTCCCCCCGTTTCTCTGTCATTTAGACAGATGAGATGTGCAGTATGTGATGAAGTGGACCATAGTAGGATTTATATCCGGAGCGCCCCGCTCTATCCTAACCCCGGTGGTCTGTGTTTTTAGGTGAACCCACTACAGTGGACTATCGTCATCATCAGAATCCCCACCGTGGCAATGGGAGTCAAGACATGGACGCTTCCCGGAGGACCTCCGCTGGGTCCTTGCATCCCAGGTGAGTTTATGCTGTTGGGGGGGTGGGGGGTGGATTACCCATAACCCCCTTCCACCACCTCCCATCCCCCGCTCCTTCATTAAATGCACCTTTCCCCCGAGTGGCCCTGTGAGAGCACAGATTGCTGGGAGGAAATAGCACAAAAAAACACTTACCACATATTTCCTCTGAGGCGTTTACTGAACAAAAATGCACTGTTAATTTCTGTTTGCAGACGAGCCGTTGAGGGGCCCTTGCCTTGCGCTACAAAGCGTCTTCAATCAATTGTTTTGAAAAGGCCGCGTTTTCCGAACGGCCGCGGACGATGCCGGCGGTTCTGTTGTTTCTCTCTGTAAAAGACTCTCTTCGGTGACGGGTATTCTTGGGTGGATAATACGGCTCTCGTTGTTATTGCTTAAGAATACGCGTAGTCGAGGAGAGTCATACCGGCGGCGCCTGCAATGGACGTTGAATCCAGAAGGCCCACCTGCCTGCACACACACATGCGTTTGCTAACGCCGAGGTTCACGCCCACATCCATTTATTGAGTCAGCGAAGCTGCATTTGTTGTGTGTGATGCTTGTGCTGTTGATTTATCCGCCTGCTCCTACTAAACATCTTTTCAGCCACCGGAAAAGGAAAAACTGGGTTTTTTGTTGTTGTTGTTGTGATTTGAGTTCTACGGCGTCTTCACCGAAAGGGAAAGCTGTATACTGTAACGTGCCGGGCGGGGTTGTTGATGCATTGCAAATGTGTTCGGTTTGTGCCATATATTCTTTTCTCAGGACTGCACACACTCCACCTTTTTAATGCAAATTGATTTTGAAATGACATTTATCGTGCAGGCTTTCCATATGGAGGGCTGGAGAGAGAAAAAAATGGAATGAAATGTCCACGATGCCACTGACAGCTAAATTTATGCGGATTGTAAAGGAACACACTGCAGATAAACAGTTACCACGGCTTTAGATTGACTGCGGCGTGGCTTGCCATGTAGGCACGCGTATATCATGAATATGTATCAGGCGAGCGTATGATGCTGCATTCTAACGTCCATGAAATCCATTTAGGGAACCTAATAGGATCTACTCGACTTATGAAAGCTTACGATCAGATCTGATTAGCATACACAAGATTGCTTTATAAGAAAGTATTCTTTTGCTTTTTATACTTATATCTATTTTGCATAAAAACAAATAGATTGCATTTTGACCAGCTGTTGATGTATTTACGTGGACGATTTGTAAATCTGCAAACATTTTAATTTGTTCTCCATTATCATTCAGCACATTTAAGTGATGTATTAGCATTTCAGATAGACTAAAGGCAACAATCAGCCCGCTCTATCCTTGATCACTCTGTAATTATCGTTCTTTCGGCTATGTGTTTAAATGAATAGAGAGAAAAGAGGTGCGGAGGAGGAATATTGTAACAGTTTACCACTAGGGGACCCACACAACTAATTAGTTCAGATCAGTTTTTAGTCTGTTTCTTAACTTTTCAAGTCATTTTTGAAATCATTCTTAAGGTGTTTATAAAAATATATGTTTAGATGAAAATAGTTTTAGATATAATATATAGTTTTAGGCAGCTTAAAAAGAATGTGTTTTATTTTTTAGCATGTACACTCAAAATGAATGGAATTTCATTTATTCCTTTATTAATTTATGCTAAACAGTGCCTTAGGACTGGCAATTGTGAAAAAGGTCACATGCAACCCATTTGATTAACTCTGTTATATTAGAATATTCATCTGTATTTAAGATTAAAATATGTTTTTTACTAAAATATCTGACAGTCTCATAGTTCTGAGTATATTAACAGAATTTCTTTCTTATATAATTTTATTTGATGCTGTTGAGTAAATATCTCGCCTGTTTAACTTCCATCTGTCTAGAGTTTATGACGTGATGAAATTATTCAAGCCTCTGCAGCTCCTTAATTTGCTCTTTATTGAAATTATTTTTATATGCACATCATCTTTGTTCCTCCCCCTTATATTATAAATAAAGCTTGATTTAAGTAAAATTATGATGCATTTGTATATTTTGTCCCTTATAGGTGAAGAATAAGCTTGAATGTAGGTCATGAACAAATATGCAAGCCAAAAAGAAAAAATATAAAATATATATATGCATGAACACAACAAACAAACCATGAACAGAAAATTGTGGTTAATATATATATATATATATATATATATATATATATATATATATATATATATATATATATATATATATATACACACATATACGGATGGTTTTAGTATGCTTCAAAAAGCATTTGTCATAATGTTGAGATTTATTTATATAATTGCCTTGCATTCTTTTGCTTGGTCTATTGACACCATTGAACCCTCTTTATTTGTTGTTGTTTGAGCTTGTAGCATTTGACAGCTTTAAATTTATTTTTCAAGACACAATGTAGCTCCAAACAACAAAAAAACAGATTGTGTGTTTCCGGTCATCATCATATTCATTAGAAAACGACTAATTTGCTTTTTGTGACAGGACAATGTCCAACTCTCTATATGTAGAATCAACTGAATTCATATTTGAATTCACTTAGTTGCAAAAAGCCTTAAATTACAGACCAAATTTATCTCTACATGCGGCTTTAATGAATTTCAGAGGATATGAGATATTGACAAGAAGTGGAGCAGTATTTGTCAGTTTTCTTTTAGTATTTTTTTTTGCCCTTTTATTGTCCACTTTGTCCATTCAAATTTAAACCAAATTATGTAAGCTTTGCAAACATTTAAGGTATGAATTATTAATTTATTCACATGACTGTATGATGTAGTATTATTAAATAGTGTTTTTTTTCCCTTCTTTTTGCAATTGATAATTCTTTGACTAATGGATAGTCCTTCAGTTAGTTTACCCTTCCTGGTTGTGTTGGTTGGTATTTACACCCAGCACAAAGGCCTGACCAACAGGGATATTTTTCTTTTATAGGCTCAGCATTTTTAAGGGAGCTCTTTTATGGGATGTTCCTCATTTTCTTGTGCATGATGTCATGATGCTCTATCATCCCCTGACTTCCTTCAGGACTATAATGCTCTCCTCCACAAATAAGATCAGTGGCATTAATCAATTGAAAATGTGCTGCATTAGCATATGTTGCACTCAGTACAGGAAATGGAAGCTATACCAACAATCAAAACTTTGGACACACTTAACTGAATTGGTGATTCTCGTGGTTTTAAAACCCTTTTGTTTAAAGGTTATACTTAAATGCTTGAAATTAGTTTATAGCAGCACAAAGTAGGGGATATTTGTTTTCAATGACCCTACAAGTTCAATTAAACTATCAAAGTATGAGGGAAATATTTTGTTTTAAATATTTTAAATATGAGGGAAGAACAAAACTTTAAAGTTGGTCAAGGTATTTATCTGATAAAATTATTTGGCACAAAAAAAGCCAAACTACCGCTACAGGTTTATTATACTATGCAAAAAAAAAAAAAAAAGCCTACAACATAATCACCAGTTATTAATATTTCATTGGTTCTCTTGTTTGTGCATGTGTTCATAATATCGTAAATGATTTCCACACAATTTGGCATGTTTCATTGAGTTCAAAAATAAAACAATTTACTTCAAGCACAACTATGCAATATGCTTACAAAATCATGAACACATTTTTCAAAATATTGAAGGGTGTCAAAGATGTAATTTTTCATGGTTAGAAATCATATATATATATCATTTTTTCTTTTTAAATTTTTTTTTTTATATTTTACATGGCTTTCCGTGCAAAAACATTATTTTTTAATCAGGATAAAGTGGGCCAAATAGTGTAGGAAAAGCAGCCAAAAATTAACCAATGAACTTCAATATTGTTTGAAAAGCATCCCAGGATTGGGAAGTTGGTTGAGCAAATGATTTTTCTCAACATATGTATCTCAGTATTTTGATTACTGTGCTTCAAAAATACGGATAATAATCAAACGAAAAGAGTAGGTGTGTCCAAACTTTTGACAGGTGGTGTTCCTACAATCTCAAAACATTGCAACTTTCAACCACACCACCCACATAAAAATCCTCACAACATTCCAAACGATCAACTTTAGCTCTAAACCTCATAATCTCAGGCCTGTTGAGACTCACAGCATGTCCATTTCTTACAGAGGCCTGATACAAGCCACTAAGCCTTGTTACTTTAATTACAGTCCTGCTTTGTATTCTTCCATAGGTGTGAGATCGGTTATCACGTGTATCGTTTCAGAGTTTAATTTCAGGCGGGAGGTGAAGCACGCTAAGCTAGTGAAGTCGAACCTGCAGATATCTTTAAT
The DNA here is from genome assembly GCA_030578275.1 of Meda fulgida. Lineage (NCBI taxonomy): Eukaryota > Metazoa > Chordata > Actinopteri > Cypriniformes > Leuciscidae > Meda > Meda fulgida. Next base: position 6,535,870 of record CM060639.1, on the reverse strand, counting down.
AAGGTTACACTATGGATGGGCTTTAGGTTGGTTTAAATAGCCGCCTATGAAATGTACCCACATCAGTGGCTCGCTGATAGAGGCTTAGCAATCTATTTAAAAACCAATTTATTTCCACAGTATTGGAGCTGGTGCAGATTGAACGCCAGAGTGAGATCCTCCACTTCCAAATTCTCAGTGGACACCTCTCATCCCATTCTGGTGCAATCGCTCTCTCTCTCTCTCTCTTCATCTCCTCGCCTTTATCGCTCTTCTCTTCACAAACTCTGGTGACTTATATTTCTCCAAGAGTGTTCAGTAAAAACCCTGTCGGCCTGAAAAATCCCCAACGATGTCAAGATCACAGACTATACTAGAAAACACAGTTAAGGGCTTTCACTGACAGTAGGAAATTAAATATTAGACACAAAAGGTGTCCGTTTGTCTGTTCTGAATCAGTATTTTTGTCTTGTTTTATAGTAAAAAAATCGATATAGTATCGATTTTTCTTTAATGCCAAAAATCATTAGGATATTAAGTAAAGATCATGTTCCATGAAGATATTTTGTAAATTTCCTACCATAAATATATAAAACATTTATTTTTGTGAGTGAATGGAGCACAGTCGCGAACATAAATGGACAACTTTAAAGGAGATTTTCAGATTCCAGATTTTCAAATAGTTGTATCTCGGCCAAATATTGTCCTATCCTAACAAACCATACATCAATGGAAAGCTTATTTATTCAACTTTCAGATGACGCATGTATATCAATTTAAAAAAATGGACCCATGTGACTGGTTTTGTGGTCCATGGTCACATTTGAGTACTTAATATAAATACCCTGCAATACTTTTGTTATGCTTAATTGATTTACTTAAAGTCTGCTAAATTGGAACAGCTAATTTTGTACTTAATGTACTTCAGTTATCCGGAAATAGTGCTGAGGTGCAACTAAAGATATACTTAAGTATGTTTGATTGTGCTAAAGTGACTATTGCAAGTATAATTTAGGTACACTTTAAATATCTTGCATGTAAAGACAGAGATCACACCATCCTTACTAATAGTGATATTAAAACACATTTTAGGCTTAATATTAAGAAATGTGCATTGTGCAATAAAGAAGTACTCCAAATAAAGTTTAATTATATTTATATCAGTAAGTCAAAAGTGATTTATGTCAGTAAATATGTTACTGGATTTGTAGTAGCCAATACTTCATTAATATATTTTTGTTTTAATTAACTAATTATAATATAATGTATTTTAAATGCATTTTGGTATAGGTTTTTTCCACAAGGAAACATATCGTTAAAACCAGAAAAATGTACTTGAAGCAACATTGTATATGATATTTACACTTTGACAGATAGTTTTCTTTTAAAATAGTTTTAAAGGTAATAACAAAAGAAATTATTATCACAAGAAAATGTGGGCAACAAAACAATAATCCTAATATTCTATACAACTTTGACTCAAAAGTAAATTTACTTCCTCCTAAAAGTTTGTGATTTTTTGAACATTTCTTAAAGTCTCATGCTCACAAAGGCTGCATTTATTTGATCAAAAATACAGTAACATGAGTAATATTGTGCAATGTTATTACAATTAATTTTTTCCCAATTTTAAATATTTGAAAGTGTAATATTTCAGTATCATTACTCCAGTCTTCAGTGTCACATGACACTTCAGAAATATGCTAATATGCATTCTAATAGGCTGATTTAATGCTCAAAATTCTTACTTATCAATCAGTTGAGCTACTTTTACCAATATAAAAAAAATCAGGATTCTTTGATGAATAGAACGTTCAAAAGAACAGCATTTATTTGAAACAGAAATCTTTTGAAACATAAATGTCTTTACTGTCACTTTTGATGCATCCTTGCTGAAAAAAATTGTATATATTTCAGTCTTGATGTATCTTGTTTTGGGGATTTACTTGATTGAAATAACATCCATAAAACAAGTTAAATATTAGATATAATATATTACTAAAAAGACAAAGACAAAAAACCCGTAATAATTTTTGCAGTGAGTGTGTGTGGTCTGTTTCCAGTGGTGAAGAGGGTGATAATTGATTATTTCACCGTGCCGTTCATTCATCTCTCCTGCTCACATGCAGCTCTGTAAACTGCTGTCTCTCCCCGGACGCACACGTAACGAGGGCCAGGCCTCCTGCTTTCTCTGAGCTACCACCTCAGAGAGAGAGAGAGAGAGAGAGAGAGAGACTATGATTAATCAGATCTTCTAAATGCTGGCTACCCCCAGGAGAGGCCCCTTCAGAGTGAAGCTCTCAGGTCCCCACCTCCTGTAAACGCAGGGCGTTCAATCTTCACAGAGAGCTTCATTGTCAAAAGCAAAGAGAGAGGGGAAGAAAAATAACACTTTCATTTTAGGTTCAAGCTGAGCGCAGGAAAGCATCTACTGTCTGCTTGCCTCGGTACAAATTCACAGAGCACTCAGTGTTCAATTCAAGACTCCTGCTCTCTGTCGATCAGCATTAGCAGCGCTAGTGCTTGTGTTTTGTCTCGTGTTTCATTTCATTGTGTTTATGCTTGGTTGTTTGTTTAATTCTGTCCAGTCTTAAATGAGTGTCTCTGAAAATATATTTGAAGGTTTATATTTAGAACTCAAATGCATTGTCATTCTTATACGTGGCATGTAAAAGGACAGAATGAAAAACATTTCCTACATTTTTTTTGATAATTTTTTTTATACTAACTGTTGTTGAAATTGTCTGATAGATAGATAGATAGATAGATAGATAGATAGATAGATAGATAGATAGATAGATAGATAGATAGATAGATAGATAGATAGGGTCAGCAGAACATCACCCTTCCGAATAGAGTTTACAGCTACCTCATGTAACATGATATTTCATTGATACATATTTAATGCAAATACAATTGCTTTTGAATGGTCTCTCCACTGTCCCTCTCACTGCTTCTTGGCTCCTACGACCAAAGCCAATAACACACACTGGTGTGTCATTCACATGCTAAACAGGGGCATCCAGACACTTGTCCCCAGACTTACTAATCTATTGAGTCTCAAGACACAACCTTTCCTCCACGCCGACTGAATGTGTGAGCAGCACCTCCATCTACAAATACCAATAGGAGAATATCAAGTATTCTTTGAGGCCGCATTAGACCCACTTTGAAGAAAGAGGGGCTGTTTTTTTTCCCTATTTTCAAGGCCCTGCGATAAGCAACTGACTGTGATATCCGGCTGTCTGTCGGAATGATCTTCACTGGACTCAGAGGTGTTATTCTGAACGTCTGTCCTCCATCTGACCCTGCGAGATCTCACTCCATCTGCACTCGTCCCTTTTATCAGTGCTATATTTGTTATTCTGTCGCCTTTTTGTTACGACAGTTCTCAAATAATTAAAGAATGTTTCAATAAATAGGAAATAAATGAATGAAAAAACACTCCACTAATGTGAAAAAGACATTTGGATTAAATTTTGTTCGGAACACCAACTCCTGAATTTTTAACTTTATATAGTTGGATGGATATATAGATAGATGGATGGATTGATGGATATACAGATAGATGGATGGATAGATGTATGAATGGATGATAGATGGATGGATGGATGGATTGATGGATGATATATAAATAGATAGATGGACGGATGGATGAATGAATCTATAGATAGGTAAATCAAAGTATAGATAGATGGACGAATGGATATAGACAGATGGATGGATAAATATATGAATGGACGGACGAACGGACGGACACATAGATAGATAGACAGAAGGATGGATGGATAGATATACAGATCGTTAGATGGACAGATGGATGAATATATAGATAGGTAAATGGATGTATAGATACTGTAGACTATAGACTGTAAAAAGTGATCAGTTCACTTAACTTAAAAAAGTGAGGAACTTATTAAATAATAAACTTTCAATAAACTAAGTAATAAACTTTAATTTAAAAATGTTTATTTATATGAACTTGACAATTCCAGTTACTTATTTTTTTCAATTGGACGATGGATGTATGTATAGATAGATGGATGAATGGATGGATATAAAGATAGATAGACAGATAGATGGATATATAGGTAATAGATATACAGAGAGCACCTCTTTATCCTAGATTTTGTGCTTTATATTGATGGATGGATGGACGGACGGACGGACAGACAGACAGATATATAGATAGATCACTTATAAGATCTTGTTTCTCTCCGAGGCTTTAGAGACGTACACAGACACAAAGCGGAGTGTTTTATGTGTTCTGGTTCTATACTCTACTGAGCAGAGACTGTCATTGTGACTCTTAACTTGAATAAACTCTAATGGCAGCCCTTTCTCTCTCTCTCTCTCTCACACACACACACACACACACACACACACACACACACACACACACACACACACACACACACACACACACACACACACACACACACACACACACACACACACACACACACACACACACACACACACACACACACAGCCTCCACCCTGAACCCTTTCCTTTTTCTTCCTTCCTCTCTCTCTCTCTCGATCTAAATCTTTCTCTATTTCTCAGCCTAATCCGTGCATGAGTCATGCTGTCTGAACACCCCGGCCCATCCCGGAGCTGGACAGACAGTGGGATGCACTTAATGATGGCCTTGTTTAGTAATTCATTATTGATGATGCCTGTTTTCTCAGACAGAAGCATTATGAGGGCTGATTTCCCTCTTCTGAAAGACCGTGTGCCCACACGACTAACCCCACATATGATTAGGTCTTAATTAAATGACCAGCCCTCATTTAGAGTCAACATGAAATTTAAAATGAACCGATTAACTTTAATAATTGTTCCTTTATGTTCCATGATTATGTCTGACTGTGCATGATTCCTTTGTGCATTATTATTCAAAAGAATAATTTATAATTCCGCTTTTGTAAACTGAACAAAAAACGGTGCAGACCATTTTTTTTTTTTTTTTAGAAAAATGTATGCTTTTTTCAGAAATGTTGTAGTCTTTTCTGCTGTTGTAACGAAGGCCTTGTGGGCAGAAAAAAAAAGATATTAACCAATAAAATCATAGCCTAATGTTCATAATGCGATAAAATCCTATACCATTTCCAGCTGAATTTTTCACTTTGAATACAGTATTCAAATATGGCATGGAAGCTGTTTCATGGTGTTTTTAAGAAACATTATAGGGGGAAACTAAGGCTAGTTGACACACACTCACACAAACACACACACACACACACACACACACACACACACACACACACACACACACACACACACACACACACACACACACACAATATATATATATATATATATATATATATATATATATATATATATATATATATATATATATATATATATGCCAGGACTGTGATATCCCCTAAATAAGAAAACAGTGTAACATGCAAGAATGTGCATCAGTGTTCCTTGTTCATCGTTCAAGTCATAATCGCAGACTAGCACTCTATCATAATAAGAGCATGACAATCCAACATGCCACTCCTTTCCAGGTTAATACGCAGCAGATGGAGATTGTCTCTGGCTTCATTTGTGAGCAGAATTAATTAGCAGTCACAGCAGCTGACACACCAGTTTTACACTGACCTGCAATTAAGAATAACACTTATTTTTGGAGTGTGTGCATAGAACGGCCGTTTCATTGGCAACAGCCCGTGCTGCTTGATTTGTAATTAAAGTTTCTTTGGTCTCTGAGGCATTATGGGAGTAAAGTGTAAACCTGGGGAACCCATGAAGCTCCAAGACAAATATTCATAACTGGTACATTTAATCCACATAATAGCTTTGTTCCGAAACTGAGTTAGCTGTGTTGTTGTCTACATAGACAGCTGCTTTAAAGGCCCGTTCACACAAATCATGTTTTTACATTCCACTGTGCCACTTTTCATTATGCTTTCAATGTAAACACGCTACAGACATCTTTAACCGCTCGCGTCTTTTGCAGCGCCTCGCACATGACACAGTAAACGTTGTTCAATAAAGAAAAAAAAACGCATCTCTTGACCTTGCACTTTATTTTCATTCTACTGGCTGGCGTCTCGTGTTTTAACAGCAATAAAGCATTCTGTGTGAACCGGCCCTAAGGCGGCATCCTAATTTGATTTTACTAGCGTGTTGCACTTTTAAGCACAAAAATACATTATTTTGAATCGTTTGTATTAATACTTTTTATATTAAATATAATATAATTATATTTAGGCTATAATCAGAATTTCTATGTTCCATAATATATATTTTTTTAACACCAAGCTTATTGCAATGCATTTTGGGATTGTGCCATCTACAAGGGATTTGTGCAATTCTACCTTATTTTGCATTCTGTTTAAAAGTTGGAATATCCTAGTGCAACAGAATGCCATTTGCAACTTGGAAACTAGTGTAGAAAAATAAAAATTAAAGGAATAGTTCACTTCAAAATAACCCTCAAGTTGTTTAAAACCTGTATGATTTTCTTTCTTCTGCCGAACACAAAAGAAGATATTTTGAAGAATGTTGGTAACCAGACAGTTTATGTAGCCTACCCCATTGACTTCCATAGTAAAGAAATACTATGGAAGTCATTGGGGTCCATCAACTGTTTGGTTACCGACATTCTTCAAAATATCTTATAAATGATGACAGAATTTTAATTTTGAAGTAAACTATAATCCTTATAGTTGTAAAAACAAAAAAATCCTTATAGTTGTAAAAAACTTATAAAAAATGCATTAACTGTTTAGTAAATCATATACTTTTAGCTTAACATAAAAGGGGTTCAAAAAGGGGGTTTTCAGAGTGATGACATAGAACAACAATTATTGGTTCTCCAAAGAACCTTTCAGTGAACAGAACATTTTAAAGAACCCTTTTCCACAATAAAGAACCTTTTGTAGCCTACAATAGAAAGGTTCTATGGATGTTAAAGTTTCACCATCGATGCCAACAAAGAACCTTTATTTATGAGAGTGAATAAAATGTTTTGTTGCTAAGCATCTGCATATTTAACATTAGCATTATGATTTTGTGCCTTTTTACACCAAAATTAGGTCTTAATAGAAACTCAAAATGCTTTCTAGGTATGCAGCTCTCTAGGTTTTAGAGAATGGGCTGTGACATCTTTATAAAAGGATAAAGCTAGACTGAAACTCTTGTTTGTGCCTTTTGTCACCCAAACCCCCAGAATGCACTGGGGCAAGAGAGTGCAGCGATGAGTGCGAGGCAAAGATGCATTTGCTCCGCAGCAGTGTCCACGGTGCAGATGTTGCAGGTTATTTCCGTGAAGTTTCATCATGATGCTGGGACACTGAATTCTGGTAATCTGACTGCTGCTCTTCTCTGCAGTGGTGTTTGCTTTGGCAAGGGAACATTTCAGCAAGCGACTCTCTCTCTCTCTCTCTCTCTCTCTCTCTCTCTCTCTCTCTCTCTCTCTCTCTCTCTCTCTCTCTCTCTCTCTCTTTCTCTGTGTGTGTGTATGTGTGTGTGTGTGCATGAATTAATATTTGCATGAATTAATATTTGCTTGAGAGTGTTAAAATGTGTTGTATTGGTTTGTAAATGTTAATTGTGTGGTAATTTGATGTTTGTGCTGATGGGTTTTGAAATCAAATAATATTTCCATATGGATCTGATACATTTTAGGAGAATTTCAAATAGGAAATACTATTTTTGTTTATGTTTATTTTGTTTGGTCTTTGTTTTTGTATGATATGCAAACTACACATGTCCATAAAATGAATGAAGTCAATGTGTGTATGAAAGTGTCAGGAATGTAGAACAGGCCCAAGACAGGTTGTACTCACTACAGTGTGATGATTGTTGATTAGATGCCACACTCTGGGATCCTTGGGGAATTTCCTCAGTGACACCTGATTCCTAAAAGAACACATTTACACCCACAATTATAATGCTGATTGACTTCCATTATAGATATTTAAAATAAATTAAAATAAAAAAATGTCAGTGGTTGTTGTTCATAATCTGATAACCAGAAACAGCCAATGCAAAAGCACATGCGAATACTTGTGAAAATACGGTAGTTTTAGGCTACATCGTAAGATACTGAAGTACATTATAGTCTTCACCTAATTACATTCATAATAACTTTACTATTTTTTTTTTTAAACATAAAAACGTAATAAAAAAGTAATAGGCCTAGACCTTATTCAGAGCAGCGTGTTTTTTTTAACCGTGTTTTCAATGGCATCGGCTGTAAAAAAAAATGAATAAAACTCCCTGGTTAGCACTTATAAATAATTTATAAACAGCTTATATTGTCTGGAGTTATTTGTCTTCTGAAATTTCTTGGAAATATATTTTTGCAGTGTTTCGTCAGCAGAACAATCCAAAAAACACAGTATTGGAGATGCGTATCCCTCACAACCTCCCTTTCATTTCCGTTAAAAATCAATTACGCTGCAGTGAATAAGGTCTATAACGTCCGATGCTAACGATTTTTTCGATTAACGTCCGTTTAAGAGCAAACTTAGCTCACACTACAGGTCTGTGAGACAACAGGAATTGCCATGATGTGACTTACAGTACACAACAAGTTTTCTTGTCATCTTCTTGTCTGGTGCACAAACTAAGATCTTTGGCCAAGCGTCAACCCTGAACCTGACCATCAACAACAACAAAACGTTTTCTCACATGAATTCACGCGAGACATTGGACAGTGCTGAGATGTTTATCTAGTATTGCTAATGCATGAGCATACTCTGTCCAAGTCATATGTACAGAAAAAAGAAAATTGTGTAGACACACACGTGGGCTGGCTGTCCATGTCTGCTCAGCAAAAACCGATGGTAAATAAAATAAATCATAATGTTAAGTATAGTGTACCATTTATTTAGATTTTAAATTTCTTGTTTGTTTATTAGTGTAAATCAATCGATCAAATTGTCACCTTGCATCCATGTACATTCACCCAAACATAAAAAAATAGCCCATGATTTACTCACCCTGAAGCCATCCTATGACATTCTTCTTTCAGACGAATACAATCGGAGTTAGGCTATATTAAAAAAATGTGTCATGGCTCTTCAGCTTTATAATGGGAGTGAATGGGTCTATGTCTTTGGAAGTCCATCTAAAGTGCTCTACGTGCCTCCTGAGGTTAATAAAGGCCTTATGAAGTGAAGCGATGCGTTCATGTAAGAAAAATATCCGCATTTAAAACTTTATCGACTAAAATAACTAGCTTCCGGCTAATTTTAATAATATGTAGGGGCAGTTTTTAAATTGTATATGTTTACTCTAACTCACATCTAATCTTTTTTTAAAATACTGTATGGTATATTTTGTTGTTTTTATTTGGTTTCCCAAAATTATTTTAGTAACTTTTGATGCTTTGAGCTAACCTTAACTCTGCCTTGTTTTTCAGAATTGTTCATGCTGTTGATTTCAAACCATTATTTGGCTATCTTCAGATTCTCAAACAGCCCGGCAAGAGCTCATGCCTTCCTCCTAAAGACTTTAAAGCTTCCAGCTGTCATTACTTTCCCTAAAACCATGCAATGGACCGTTGTGAGCCAAGCCAGCACTAACCGGTATTTTTGGATGGGAGAAGCTCAAAGTAGCCGCTGAATGAGGGGAAACCTTTCCAAAAACACAGAAGATGTTCTTATTTTGTATTGAATCCTAAATCTATTGTTTGATCTAATTATTCTGCCTCTGAGGCCCTTTTATCCAGGCACTGCTGATGAAACCGAAGCGAAAGAGCAGGAAGAGTGTGTCTTCTGGTTGTTTGAGAGATGCTAGGGCATCCATAGCGCAGAGAGAGAGAGAGAGAGAGAGAGAGAGAGAGAGAGAGAGAGAGAGAGAGAGAGACAGAGAGAGAGAGAGAGAGAGACAGAGAGAGAGAGAGAGAGACAGAGATAGAGAGAGAGAGAGAGAGAGAGAGAGAGAGAGAGAGAGAGAGAGAGAGAGAGAGAGAGAGAGAGAGAGAGAGAGAGAGAATAAAAGACTACAGAGTGATTCAGTCACGTACAGCCCTGGCATTATCTAGCCAACAATAAAATATTACATCATATCAGCTGGCATAATTTCTTCAAGGTCTTTTATTGATTCTTTGAATGGTGAGTGCAGCTGTGGAAAGTGTACAAAAGAAAGCCATTGAATTTACGGATCACATCAGGATTTTATAGGCACACAGAAATGATTTGACGACTCAGCTTTCATTCTGAGGATTTTTAACAGGTAGTAACAGGTACACAGCACTCCAATAATGTTTGATTCCTCTTTGCATGCAAGATGAGCCAGCACAGTTACAAATTCAAAGTAAAACAAGAATTTTAATTACAATTTTACAAAACTACCTGTAAAATAAATATAGTAGCTGTGAGTCTGGGGTGAAATTGGGTGCAATGGCATAAAGGGGACGCTGTTGAGCACTCTTCTTACAAATAGTAAAATGACAAAAAGGACTATGGAAGCTTATTTCCGCCACAGAATAAAACAATTTAAAAGATAATTCTTTTATCTCTCAATTCTGATTTTTTTCTTGCGAGTTTACATCTTGCAAATCTGACTTTTTTCAATTGCATGTTTATATCTCGCAATTCTGACTTAATACCACACAATTGCGACTTTATATCATGCAATTCTGAAGAATTACAAGGAAAGGGTGCTTTTTTATTTTTTATTCAGTGGCGGAAACAAGTTTCCATAAAGGGCATCTTAAGTTGCGGTCACATTTGAAGAAATTTCTCAGGCGAAAAGTTCCATTGTTTGTTGTCAATATATAGTGCAACGATGCATGAAGCACCACTCACATAGAAGTCACTTTCAAACCAAGCAAGCAACACTGCAAATTCATGTGACCAATTTGACACAAGCAAAATCTGCACAAGAACAATTTTGCCCTCATGCGAAACTCCCAATTACGCAGATTCCTATTGAAATGAAATTGTCAGCAAATTTTCACTGAGCAATGGTAAATGTGACCACACTTATTCAGTGTAGTGAAGCAAAGACCACAAGTCTGAATTTGGGATGGGGCTACAGTGTTGCTGTTTGAGGGTTCACATCAGCCCTATAAGGTGCTGTCGCATTAGCGAAATTTCACAGGCAAAAGGGGTCCTTTGTGACATCATTTCCCGTTTTTGGTTCGTTTACATGTCTATGGTCTGTGTTGGGTTCATATTTCATTCGAACCGCACTAGAGCTGATATTTGAAGAGGACCAAGACCCATTTTTTCAGTGGCCTCGGTCGGCTTGTTTGTTGCGCACATGTGGTTCGCACTTATTCAAATGAACCGCACTAACAGAGCAGTCACACAGGGTTTTGTTTTAATCGAACCAAACATGCCAAGTTTGAACACACCCTAAGAATCAAAACGATATTCATTTTTGGGCATGGTAAAATGCGTAATTTCTGACTGCTGTAAACTGAAATGGCGAATGTAATGTGTTAAACCCTAAGTCACAGAGTGAGAATTAGATAGGCGGAGCTACTGAGGGGGTTATTGATCCATTCGTTGGTTTCTGAGTGACTTAGGACATGGGGTCTCACACTTTGGACAGCACAAATCAAGGTAATTGTGATTGGCTCAGGCCAGGGGTCGATGACTGATTACTCCACTGAAGAGCAACATCTGTTCTCTGCCAGTTGCCGACAGATCACTTTGATAACGTTTAATTGTGCAAAGGGTCACTGGACCAATTAGATTACTGCTCATTTACTCAAGAAAATGGAATTGATAAGAGAGGACAAACACATTAATGATTTTGCGAGATTGTTGCTGTGTGGAGAGATTTATTGCCCTACGTCTACGAGGATGTAAATTTGTATGGGATGGATTTGTCCTCAGGGCACGACAAATTCATGCAAAATACACCAGCAACTAGGGATTACTCTTTCATAACAAACAGAAAAATGGTTTCATATTTTTGAACGTACTTGAATATAAATGTTGGAAATGAATAAACATGATATATGTAAGAAAAACAAGAATAATTTGGTCGAATGTATTGCTTGAGAACTGTTTGAACTGATGGTGATGAATATTGTACATGAAAAATAGTTAACTCCCACGTACACCCTAGATGTTGAATATATGAATTCATGTAAAGTCTTTTACAACTATTATGAAGTATTTTATTTTCCAAGGTTGCATTCCTGTCTTTCGACAGAACAAAGCAGCAAGTACACACACACGTGCACACACACACACACACACACACACACACACACACACACACACACACACACACACACACACACACACACACACACACACACACACACACACACACACACACACACACACACACACACACACACCTCAGCACTACTTGTGTTGTTTTGCTGCACTCAGGATGGATAAAGCATGTGGAGGGGATGCTGTCCTGGTGGGACAGGAAGTAGAGACGCCAAGGAGAGCAACTTCACCTGCTGATCACCTTCAGCCTGACCAATGGAACAGTTTTCTGATTGGACGTGTCTGATAGCCCATCCAATTGATGAGAATGGGAGAGAAAGAAAGGAAGAGGAACCTGATGACAGTTCCCTGCAGAGATGAAACTCCTCAGAAGCGCTCAGAGAGAAGATGACACTTCATACCACATCATTTGATAGGATTCAGAGAGGGTTATGGATCCTGTCACACAGCCAAATGAAGTCGAGGGGAAAACTACGTCCCTGGGCTCTTCCATGCCCAACACCAGCCTGTAAATATCATGCATTATTGATGGGATGAAATTTTCAGTGTTGTTAGTTTTAAAGCTGACAATTTGCCATGCAAATTAAATGCGTGATGTTTGATGCCATGTATGGTAAACGCATCTTCTAGATCAAGTATGCCATAATGAATACAAAAGAATCACAAACGAGATTACTTTAATTTCTCTTTATTACTTTAATGTTTCTCATATAAAGCGTAGCAATTAAACCCTAACAGAAAAAACACACATGTGAAACCGTTTCCACAGACGTTGTTTTGGAACAGTTTTTTTTTTCGTTGTTTTGGAATCCCTTTTTTTGGGAGAAATATTTGAGTTAAAGTTGATACTTATATGAAACAACTTTGATACCGCAATAAAATGTCCCTCTGAGTAATATAAATATTCAATCTAAATGTTAAGCACAACGGTTTAATAATCCTAATAATAATAATTGTCATTAACAATCATTATGATCGTGCATGTATTATTATCATGTATGTATAATTTTAATCCAAAATGATTAGAAAGCATTTTCCTTTTTCAAGCAAAGTTTAATTCTTTATGTGTGTTTGTGTGTGTGTGTGTGTGCAACAGATGGCAATATGACTAAGAAATCTTAAAGCGAGAACAAGGGCATTAAATCAAGGATTATTCTTGACGTGTGAAACGGTCATTGGGGAATTGGATTTGACATGGTCATACATGAAGTAAATCCCATTTGAAGCTAATCTTTTTAAACACACTCCCAAGCCAAAACCTGACAATGTAGTCTCCCACACACTGCGTTCAGAATAATGTTGTCGAGAAAATAAAGGATGCATTACTCAGCTGATTGTGAATGCTCTTTTATTTACAGAATAAATGACAGCATTTATCCAACACCCTGTCTGTCTCTATGTGGACAGAGACATACCCATATGCACACTCACAGTAAATGTTGCTGAGGCCCATTATGAACCATCTAGATCATCATAACATTATATTACCAAGCAGTCTTTCACCTCATGACCAGAAATGGCCCGAGCAGTGAATAATCATCAGTATAATACTGAGATCTGCTCTCTACTGCCGATGTGAGGTTGACAGGCATTAGTTTATACAAGTTTATGCAGCAAAATATAAATCATATTTGAATTTCCATCTAAAATAGTGAGTATGATTATTCATATTGTGATGTTTTAGTTATACCACCCACCAATATCTTTAGGTCAAAAACTGTTGCAATGAGTCATGAGATATTCTTCACAAAGACAAATGACCATTGCTGTGATCAATTACGTTTTAGACTAAAATGGATTTCATTGGCTGAAAAAGTTCAATAAAATTGTCTGGAGTGTATTAGGCTTGTCAGCTATAGAAAGTTTTACAAAAAGAGAAAATATTTACTTTGAAAGGCTAAATGTAATTGCAAGGAGTAAAGAAATATGTTTCTTGACCTGGAAATGTAATTGAGTAATAGTATAAATCTGAAAAGATTCTATAGGATTTCATTTTGTGGTTTCTTCTCGCTCAAGGGACAGTTCACCCAAAAATGAACTGCTGTCAACATTTACTCATCCTCATGTCATTCCAAACCTGTGTGACTTTCTTTCTTATGTGGAACACAAAAGATTTTGTAAAAAATTAAAGTTAAAGTTTTTTTGTGTGGATACAATGAAAGTCAATGGGGTCAAAAACAACATTGGACCCCACTGACTTTCATTGCATAGACAACAGTTTGGACAGCTTTGTAATGACATGAGGGTGACTAAAGAATTTTCATTTTTGGGTGAACTATCCCTTTGAATCAGTTTGAATCTTGCGACACTGAGATCTTCTTATTTTTATTTTATTTAAATAAAACATTAAAATGACATGTTTGTCAGTATCAGCAACTGAGGCAAATTTGGTTCCATTTTTTTTTTGTGATTTCTTGAAAATTAAGATGTTCTAGGTTTTGGGGAACCTATAAAAATAGTTTCTGAGGTATTCAGTTTTAATAGTACCCGAGAAGGTGAGGTGGGCGATGAATTCATTTCTTACCTGATCTTTAACCATGGCCGAAAAAAAGAAAAAATAAAAGAAAACACAACCACAAACATGGCAGTCCTGTTTAAAATGCCAAGTCACTCTGGACTTGCAGTTAACTGTCTCACTGCTGCAGTATCGACCCCAATAACTGCGCTGCTTTTCAGAGCCGCAGTCACAAATTCTAATTATTTGCCAATAAACACACATATTGTCAAGATAAAAGCCCAGAGAACAAAAGATGTCTGAGATGATCAATATAAACAACCTCTGTAAAGACATTCATTTTTAGCATGATTTTAAACAGCATCTCAAATCGGTGATGTTACTTCACCTTAAAGCAGCCGATACTTACAGTACAGGTTAGTCACTAGTGTTTCTGTTTTGGAAAATATACAAAGCCTTTAAAATGTCACAATAATGAGCTACATATCAAAATGATCAAATGCTTTGAAGGGCATACATACAAAATGACACAATTTTCAATAATTTCTCTCTCTGCAAACATCAAGTCACTGTACAAATGAAGGTTAACATCCTCTGCTGCTTTCATTACAAAGAACTGCATCACCATTGAAACACTATCGGACATGCAGAAGCTTCTGTCACAAGATGATCAATACAAGATGTGTGTGTTGTACTAGATATAACAAACCCAGCCTTTAGGGATCATCTGCATTTTACAGGTCAGTCTGAGGGATAAAAATACATTTGTGTAAGCAGACTAAACACATGTATTGTATTTTACATACATGCATAATTAGTGTGAAAGCATATGCTTGTAATTTTCTGAACTTTTGATAATTTTAAAGGTTACTTAAGCTAACTAGCTAACTGTAGGAAAGCACCTATCTATCTATCTATCTATCTATCTATCTATCTATCTATCTATCTATCTATCTATCTATCTATCTATCTATCTATCTATCTATCTATCTATCTATCTATCTATCTATCTATCTATCTATCTATCTATCTATCTATCTATCTATCTATCTATCTATCTATCTCCCCCCTTCTCTCTCTGTCTCTCTCTCTCTCTCTCTCTCTCTCTCTCTCTCTCTCTCTCTCTCTCTCTCTCTCTCTCAGACAATTTCAACAACAGTGAATATAAAAAAAATGATCTTACTAGTTTCTCTGGATTTTTTTTTTTTTTTTTTATAATTGAGAGAAATCACTTATTGAAATGATATAGACATTTAAAAGGCAAAATGTATCAGAATATCGGAATCAAAGTTACCCGTGTGTTTACATTCGTCTTGACCGAGACCTGCTGGCAAGCACGCGCCGTGCAGAAAGTTAGCGTCAACAAAGTTTATCCGTCTGCTGAAAGACCCTAGCCCTTCGTGACTCTAGACATGCGGTTGCTTTAACTGTGAAATTCGATGTCGCTGTGGACGATTTTCAGCCATTCTCACTATATACGTGAAAGGATCCTGTAGTTTGCCAAGAAAGACGACGCATAAACTCTGGAAGTAAACCTGTGCGGCTGGAAAGCGGATTATATCGTCGGAATACGAACACTTTTATTGCTCTGGCGTTATTTCATCTTCCTTCGTTTTGCTTTGAAGGAAATATGGCACGAATGCTGAGCAAGGAGCTGCCTGACATCGAGGTATAAACCCTCTCTATCATAACATAAATGAAATGAACCCGTAATGTATATTATTGCCTGTCTGATGTGCGTTAGGATGATCTGAGATATGAAACAGTAATGCTGTGGTGAAAGATACATTCAATCATTTCTTAGATTTAAATCGCCGCATTTTCGTGTGAAAATCTTCAACTTTTTATTTTTCCTTCTTGATTAATGTCCATACTTTCTGTTATAACCATAGTCTTGTGTTTACATTGTTTCTTTTCTGGAAGTATGAAAGTTCAGTCAGTAGTTGGGTGTTTCAGGTCAAAGTTTCTTCTTAAGTCACTTGTTGAAATATATTTCGGTTATCTTGCCTTCTTATACCAGTCTTTCATGAAAATGAACGTAGGCAGTTCAAACAAACCACAACAGACTGTTTTTATAATGCAATATTCTTGCTGTTATTGTGTGTGTATGGCTGTGTCTAAATACTGGAGTATGCATACTCTGCAGTAGGCTATAGGCAGACAGTAAAGGCTATAAGCCTACACTATATTTTGCAATACTTTTTAAACCATGAGTATGTTAATCTAAATATCTAAATATTTGTGTTGCAATGTTATTTTGTTAATTACTTTGCATGTTATGTTTAGCAAGTGACATACATTTCTGACAAAAATTGAATTTTTAATGAACATTTTTAATCCACTTTTTATAGTGATGGTTATGTTTAAATTTTTGATAAATTGTAGCATGTTGCCAAAATTCCCTCGCTGATATTGATAACAGTAACATTTTTACAAAACCAAAGCAAAAACTAATATAGGCTACTGTTGGACACCCTCATTAATTAGCTAAATAATAATAATAATAATATTAATAATAATAATAATAAAAACTATGTATATATTAAGAAATTAAAGTAACAAACAATGGCCAATGTAATCTTTTCAACTATTTAACTTTGCTGTAAGTTTTTCATGTAAATGTTAAAGTGAACAATCAGAAACAAAGAAGTGTATTGTTAAAATAGGGGCTTGATTAATATGAACATAATTACAGACAGAATCAGGTCTATAGGCTACATTTACACTTCAAGGCCTAATGCACATTTCTGAAGTTTGAAACAAATGTGACTTCCCCCCCAGAAGGCATCAACCATTCTTTACAGAATATGCAGGCAAGTATGCACACAAATTCAAGTCACCTGTCAGTTAGTTTGACGAATGCAGTTAAGTCAATTCTGTGCAGAAAGTTCACTTGCTGTGCACAGTAGGCATACTTGAAAAATAAGTATGCTAGTATGCTGTTTTGAACATATGTGTGTGTGTGTGTGTGTGTGTGTGTGTGTGGATACTGGTTGTTAGGATCAGGAAAGTGTTCTTGGAATGCTGCCATATAAAAATAATTTCCACTTGTTAAATACAAATGCCGTGTGTTATGGAAAAGTGTTGAAGCATATCAGAATAGTTGCCAATCATTTCAGTGGTATATAGGATTCATTTTAAAACTATTTTGAAGTGTTTTAATGATATATGCATGCCTTAAGGGTTGTGCTATAGACAGCTGCATTCATTTGGCATTCAGCTCTCATTTTTGTAAAAGAGTATTGTGATGCACGAAGCAGTGAACACACAGGAATTAATGGCATGTCCAGATAATCCAATTTCCCAGTTATTATATGGTTAGTTAGGTCTGAGTTGCAGAGTGCAGTGCTGTAATGCATCTCACAACCATGTGGTTAATAAGCTGTACTAGCCATGTGAGAATCACATGTCAGTTTATACCGTTTACTATTACCAGGAGGATCTACAGTACAAGAAAGGGAAGCTTTCACTGTATTTCACTGTTACCTGTTCTAGCGGTTTAGTGAGATTCCCATTATTTCTACTGATTTTAACTTTATCTTTTATCTTTCTTTCATCAAGTTACAATAGGATATCTGACAATGAATGGTGACAGAGCTAAAATAGCAAATATGATTTTATAGAAAAGTCTCTAAAGCTTATGATGATAAATATCAACTCAAAATGTGGTTGTATTGTAAGTCATTGTTTATGAGGTTAGGATTTACAAATACGTTTTAAAGGCCTGTGTGCCAAGTGATAATGTTTATCGGTGGCATAACATTGGCTCTTACACTTAGATTTAAGAATTGGGACAAAGGCTGAACATGACTTGATTAAACATCTAGGAGATTGAGTGAACTTTTACAATATCTACTATAAATGATTGATAACACATCCAATGAGAATAGGAGAATTATTACTATTACAAGTTTAAACTGAAATGTTATAAACTAACTTTTTAAGATATTCTCTAATTGTCTGATTTGACAAAATTTGAATGAATGAATGATTCAATGACTCATTCATAAATACTTCACTTGTTTCTTTACTGGATGAATCAGCGTTTTTTGAATGAATCTCTTGAATGAATGATTCAGTGACAAATAAAATTTTTTTACAGTCACTTGTCACCACCTGGTGGTGGCTTAATGATGTAATCAATATAATCATTTTTTGAAGGGCCATGTTACTTTCTAAAGGTGATTTACTCTATTTTGTACGGTGGCGCATTGCTGCCACATACTATTTTGTCCACAAAATTTTGTCTTAATAACGAGAAGTTGTCGTTTTAACAACATTTTTTCCCATTATAACGAGATGTCATGTCATTAAAACGATATATTTTCTTGTAATAACGAGATATGTCTTTAAAACAACATATATTTCTCGATAAAACTACATATTTTCTCCTAATAAGGACATATGTTTTATGTATAGGGATGTGTACAAAATATGCCTTTATCCACATTAGAGAATTTAAATAGCCTATCATACCTTTATCACACTTCCATGCTCGAAAAGCAAAAAGAAATACTGTTGCATAGCTTAAAATACCTTCCGCTGCTGTATCAATGGCAGTGCTCATAGCACGAGATCGTTGTTATTTATTGATGTACTGTTCATCAAACTTTTTTAGCAATTAGCAATAGCACAAATAAATACAACTGAACAAATTTCTGGTGCAGAAATCAAAATCAAATGTAATCAAATATAAAAAAACACTGCACAGTCTTTTTATAAATAAAATATAGATTCATCCTCATTAAAGTTACAAAAGTTATTCAGTCAAGATCAGTGAGTGATTTTCTTTTTCTTTTGTTGTTTGATCAACATGACAGACAGCAGCAGGTTTATTAGGCTCCTGTCACTTTAAGAGAAGACCGAATGCACTGATCCAATACTGATACACATGTGTTTTCTTTCTTCACTTAAGACAAAGCAGACTGTGTTCACAAGGATATTTTGACTTAATTTTGTGTGAATTTGTCCATTCAAACATAAGAAGCCAAATAGAGCTTTATTCAGTATTCACACGTTCTATGAGAGGCGGCATTCCATGTGCGTAACACTGAAGCAGCGTACATATACCGAATTCAGTTCTCTTTCACGTCTTCGTGCGCCTGAATGATTTAAAATAACATTCAAATTTGCACACAAGAAGCTATAAGTGGAATCGATTCCTAACCTTAAGTGTAGGTTCCAGAATCGGAATCGATTTTTTTTTTATTCCCAACCTTTGATAAGATATATCCCTATTTCAGTTTTATCTAGATTAATTACACAGCCCCATTTTGTTTATTTTAATGTCTTATTCGATTTACTTAATCAGCTTTTGATTAACTCATGAACCCCCAGGGCTTCTAGAACCCCTCTTGCAAAACCCTGGCCTACTCACCTCTTCTTAATAACTGCTATAGCCCTTTTTTCTGTCTTAGTAGTATTTCACTCACAGTATGTAGAAGCACTGCTGAATTTCATATTTCTGTAATGTTAAGAAAATTTAAAGGGCATAGGGTTCATTTACTTTAGCCATGGTAAATTAGCCTTTGGCAAGGATGTGTCTAATATAGAGGATATATCTCCAATTATTGAGTAGAAGTTTTGTTTTTGTGTGTTTTACAGTATTGAGGGACAATCTTGCACTGAAATCTTAAGTGTTTAACGTTTTTTTGTGGAGGAAGGTGACAGGGGTAGATCTTGACCTACAAAGTATATCTAAATGTACATTCAAATTGTAAATTTAAATTCTACTATGTAAAATTGTACTTTGTAATATGTACTATGTAAAATTGTATATAAATATATTTATAGTAAAACATTAAATAAACCATTTTTTCAGACCTTATCTTTATAGGACCCAATCATGGCTACAGCCGAATTTAAAGGGATAGTTCACCCAAAAATGAAAATTCTGTCATTATTAGTCACCCTCATGGTGTTCCAAACCCGTAAGACTTTCTTTCATCTTTGGAACACAAGTGAAGATCTTTTTGTTGAAATCTGAGAGATTTATGTCCCTCCATTGACAGCTTCGCAACTACCACTTTGAAGCTTCAAAAAGTTCATAAAGAGATCATAAAAAAAATCCACATGAATTGAGCGGTTTAGTCCAAATTTTATGAAGAGACACGATTATATGACGAACAGATTTAATTTAAGCTTTTATTCACCTTCATCAACTCACACATCAGTTGTGTTAAACAGAAGCTCAAGCATGTTAGCTTGACGTGAGAACCAATCAGGTTAATTCTCGTGTTATGCTGCATGTTTGAGCTTCCACGAGAACCAATGAGGCTCATTCTTGTTACGCAGCACGTTTCAGCTTCTGCAAGAACCAATGTGGTTCATTCGCGTTACACAGCATGTTTGAGCTTCGTTTGAAACTCATCGCATGTTAATAAGAGTAAAGATGGCCATGTCTTCATGCCGGCTGACACTAATGCAACCTTTATGGAGAGCAGAGGAGAGTAAGTCAAGCCCTTCATTAGCATCTTTATTCAGGCCGTAATGACAACACTGACGTGACCTTCGGTTCTTCGCTGCACTTAAGACTGGGACTAAATGACTCCTGTCTGCCATTGAAAATGGCTTTCTAAATCTCATAATAATTGCCATCTCTAGAGCAATTAAATCCTCAATTTTTCTGCAGTTCTGTCAGATGTCTTTTTTTAATATCCATCCGCACTTCTGAAAGCGCTAAATGTGGGGCCCTTTTGTGCGCACATGTTGATTAATTAAAATCCTCCTGGACTGCTATTAGAGTTCATTAAAAAACCCACAGCAATACAGCATTTAAACAAAGAGGTATGACTCCGCTGGCAGACCTCTGCGCCTCTGCCGCCCTGCGTTCTCATCAGATGTCTGGAACGCTGACAGGGGATTGCTCCAAAATAAAATGCAAATGAAATTTTATGGAAATAGTTGGCCACTCGAAAAGCTTGCATGTTATTGCAAACCACTGAGGCTGCAAGCTCTCTGCTTTTTAAACATAAGACTGTAGCTGCAAAACATTTCACATCTTCCTCTCTGTTTATCCCCTGCACGATGCAGATGGAAATTTTGCATCAAGAATGAATGTTGGATGTTTTGAGTACAATTTGCACCAGTTTACCACGCAGACGCATCAGCTGCGTCCCTGCTGTGCGAGGTGAGGTCGCCCACAGGCAGACATTAGTCCAAAAATCATGCTTCCGTTATTTTATCAGCTAGTGCGTGTGCAACTGGTATTAGCGCCATTTATCAGAACATATGATGAACTGAAATCCTGTTACAAGTCTATAGCATAAAAAATTATTAAAGGTGACATATTATGCCCCTTTTCACAAGATGTAATATAAATCCATGGTGTCCCCAGAATGTGTCTGTGAAATTTCACCTAAAAAAAACCCCCAGATCATTTATTATAGCTTGTCAAATTTGCCCCTTTTTGGGTGTAAGCAAAAACGCAGTTTTTGTGTGTGTCCCTTTAAATGCAAATGAGCTGCTGCTCCCAGCCCCCGTTCAGAACAGGGCCGATCCTTTACATCCTGCGGCAATAACAAAACAAGCAAATCTCAAGCATCCAAAATCTCCGAAATAACCAGTAGTGGAGTGCAGCCTTACTGCAGCCTTACGGAGAGACTTAGGAAGAGGTTGCAGCTTTTAGACACACCTGGACGTTTCTGAATGGTTAGTGGATACATTAATGTAGTTGTTGTGGAGTTACATTGATTCATTTCATCGACTTGCATGTACTGTTATGTTTAACCGTTACACCAGTTGACAGTTCCCTGAGGTCTTTATGAGAGCTGTGTCATTTAGAACTGGTTACACTGTTGTCGCTTACGAAAACCAAATGGCGGCACTGTGGATGGAAACGTGCTTTAACATTTGCAGCAAAGGTTGCCACAAAGATGCTATATTCCTCCAGAGACAAGGGTGTCCAAATTCAGTCCTAGAGAGCCACTGTCCTGCAGAGTTTAGCTCTAGCCTGCCTCAACACTCCTGCCTGGAAGTTTTTAGTATACATAGTAAGACCTTGATTAGTTGGTTCTGGTGTGTTTAATTGGGTTTGTAGCTAAACTCTAAACCCAGGAGCAGGGTTGGACACCCCTGGTCTAAGGGTAGGGATAAAAGTGAATAGATATGACTCAATGCATGCTACGCTCATTCTTTAAGTTACTGAAAAATAATCTTCCCACAGTTTTGGAGATTTTCATATTTGAATTTGTATGCGGCCGAGTGAACTGACTGGCCTCAAAGGGACTTTGTTTCAACCCTGCTGTGTATTGTATTTTGATTGCTGTCTCTGTTTCAAATGCAGGCAGGCCTGTGCGGTGTGTGTTGTTTGGTGCAGTGGTGGATCAGTTATTGCACCTCTGCCAGGGTTGGGTCAGACTGCTCTTGTAATCAATCAGTACAGCAGAGATGGTACGGAGGGGTTTGTCACAGAGCCATCGTCCATTGAATGCAAGTAGAGAACCTTCTGCAAGCCAGCACTTACCTGGCCACCCCTCCATCTCACAATTCAGCCCACCTCCCCCTCTTCCTCCTATCCCCTGGAGGGGGGCCGTACGCGTTCACCTGATCACATGTGACCCCTCTGTCTGCTGCAATCTCTGTCTGCAAACTCAATCCCCCTCAGTGGAGTTCATCGCCCAGGCTCCCTCAGGCCAGCCGGCTCGTTTACACAACCGAGAAGCATGTGGTATACTCAACCTTTTTTTTTTTTTTTAAATCCCCCTCCTCTCTCTCTCTCTGTTTCTCCTCCACTGAGAGCAGATAAAGCCTCGGTCATCAAGCCCTGATTCTTTACAGTTCATTTCCCTTCTGTTTCTCTGCTAATTGTTTTTCGAGCCTCAACATGGCCAGGGACCATTTCAAATGCTGCATAATGAGGCTCTGGCGCATATTGGCCATTACCGAATTAAACCGCCTCACAGGGGGAGTGGACCAGACGTGCCTGATGCTGCTCTGTGAGTGGCTGAGGGTGTTGATTGACAGGATGAGGGGAGGGTTTATTGTTTTTTAGGCTGGCAGGTTGGACTAGCTGGCGCAGAGAGAGGGAGAGTAAACAATTCATATGCTATTGACTGGCACCTAAAGACGCCCTCTGCAGGACAGATAGGAGAGAAACAAATAGCTCTGATTGCCTTAAAGGAATAGTTCACCTTTAAAAATAAAAATTCTGTCATCATTTACTTAATTCTGTATGACTATTTTCATGGGGCAAAATGGGGGAAGTTTAGAGCATAATTTGATCATAGTTAAAGCGGATTTAACGGATGGCTGTTATGTAAGATATCAGATTATTTCAGAAGACTATGATTACTCCTTTTTGGAGCTTGACAGCCTGTTACCATCCATTTTTATTGTATAGAAAAAGTAGCTTACATAATGCAATTTTTTTTGTAGCACAGAAGAAACACATTATACAAGGTTGGTACAACATCTGGGTATATTTATATATTTATTATTAAATATATTAATTTTAAAAATGAATCTCAATATCCACTTGTTTAATGGCTGGTGAGATACATAGAGGAAAGAAAACATTTGATTATGTTTGTATCATCCATTCGGAATCTGTATTTTGTTCAGTCCCACATATCCCTTGCTGTCCATCCACATTTCCCAGCAAGCAAAGTTTACAGCCTTCACTACCTCGCCAATGGGGAAGGATTGAGTGATCTGTATGTGTTTTTTTGTTTTGTCCTCAGTGGAGAAAGTCAGTCAAACAGGCTTTTTCTTTCTCTGCCTGACTCCAATATAATTTCCTACTCTAAAGTTTCTGACTTGAAGTCCAGATGACCATTTTTTATGAATTGAAATGTATTGTTTTGAAAGGTCCAAGGTTATGAGAGTCCCTCTGATGTAGACATGCATAACCTGAAGACGTGACCATTTTAAAAATGCTAATAACTCACAAGCTCCTTTATTTAACTGAATTGATCCAATCTTCAGTCGTTTTATTGACAGATGTAATACACATGAAGGATAACAGTTCTTTATTACTTTCAGTGATTCATTCTGAATTTTAGCATAGATATGATTTGTAAACAGTCCAACGACAGTACATTAATTAGTTAATTAAAAAGATGTTAAAATGTGTTGAAATTAAGTCTTTGAAGCCCCCCAAAGATCTGGATTTTAAAATTATTATTATTTGTCTGAAAACATTATTTCTCAAATTTAAAGAAATCATATTTTTAAAATGACATAATTCTCAGGAAATAGTGCAATTTGTGCCAAAACATTTCTATAACTTAGTGTAGTGTAGTATTATTAATTCTGTTATATACAAGTATACAATGACAATAAAGAAATTACATTTTCTGTGTCAAGACATGTTTTGTGCCAACCCTACATTTTAAATGTTTTTGGGTGGTTGAATGCTCACTGCAGAAATATCTAGAATTCTTTTTTTTACTATGAAAGCAAATGTAAAAATAAAACTGTTTTTTATTTGATTTATTTAGCATTAAACACTAAGCAAAGTTCAGTCAAATAATGTGCAGTTCAGTACATATCAGTACTACATTCATTGTGGCTACACACTTGGCAACTAAATGATTCCTGAAAATCTATACGACATGTATTATGTATTATAAAGTGCACAGTGTACTATGGCTCTATCTCTGCCAGCGATATTTGATTATTTTCAAGTTTTCAAGTGGAGTAAATATTTTGTTTCTTTGTACTTCAGCCCAATTGAGAATTTGATGTGTTATGCGTATCCTTGTCTCATATACTGTTCTGAATCTTATGGGAGAGCAAATTATATTCAAAGCCATGTGTTTGATACTGCTGATCTTTATTTCGCTAACGGTAGATCAATATGTGGAAATTCCCCTATTGATCCAAGCCAAAGACAGAACAGGGAGGCTGATGTTTAGTTATTCTCCATCTTTTTTAGCTTTAAATTATTTCCTGTTCAAGAGGATTAAGGTGTTATAGAGTTAAATTTTAGCTGCATGTTCGCACCATACGCTAAGTACAGGAGCGCCTCATGCATACTGAGGCATTGGAGGTTGTCTGGTGTGCAGCAAGAGGACGGTGAATGTAATTTATTGCACAATATGGTGCTGTTATTGATTAGACGGCAAAAGGGCAGTACCAGCTGCTCTGCTAATAGCCATATAAATGTTTCAAGCATGTGTCACCTCATTCAAACCAGCACTAGAAGGGGGAAAAAGCAGGATACATGCACCCAGCCAAATGGTAGATTAATATTTTGCCAGTCCATCAGTGTGTTTAAGGAATAGCTACTTTGAACAAAAAATCTTTAATTTATTCACCTTTATGTCATTCTAAACCCATATGATTTAATTTTTTTAGAATTTTTATTAGAATATTAATGCTGCCTTTGTGCATACATACAATGTATGTGAATGTTGACCGGGGGGTTTTCATGCTCCAAAAATGACAAAATCATAGTCCATTTGACGCATGCGCTATATTCCATGTCTTCTGAAGCCATATGATTGTTTTTTAAATAATACTGAAAATAAGTGTCATGGTTTTCTCAAAAATACTAAGCAACACAACTGTCTTCAACTTTGTTAATAATAAGAAATGTTTCTTGAGCAGTTTCTTGAAAGTCCAACCGAGTGGGACTCTTGTCCGGTTTCTCACGCGGTCAGACTCTTTTCCTTTTCCTAGTCTCTTCCGACCGCGTTTTCTTTGCTTTTTCAATTGTCGAGTATCACGTCTGAAACGCGCGCAAGTGTCTTCGTGCTTTATGTTGTTGTTGATGTGTGTGACGTCGTTGCCGTAAAGCATGCCGTGATTCTCGCGAGATTTGTCAGGGGCGCTCCTCTCAAACTTGCATTGCTGGTTCTCCAGCGGCGTCCCCCCCAAGCTTTACTACCAGGATGATTCGCCCTACTATGAGTTTGTTTACCACCAAAATGACTTTGAAGCTGTTATATTAAGGTACAATTCTTGCATAGTGTGCCTTTAATTTGTTATATACAATAGGGCAACACAATTAAATGAGTCAAACTTTATAAAATTATTTATTTATGAGTTATGCATGCAGCTTGTGTAAAAGTAAAGCTGGTATATTGACTAATGATTATCCACACGTACGACAGAAAAAAGCTTTTGCCATTGTGTAGGCTAATTGTGGCTTTTTGTCGGAACATCCCAAGTGCATTTGTATTACAGGAAGTAGTTTGCTCCATATGCACTTTGGTGGAGAATACAACCCAGGCCTGACTGAGCCCCACATTAATTAGCACTTGCAGCTGAGTTTGATTTGCCATTTCCCGTTGTCCATCACAGAGACTCCTATCTGATTTTCTCAGAGGGGCTGCAGTTTGCCTGATGTGGCTGGGCAGTTATTGATCTTCCATCTGTTTGGGCTGCGTGATCAGCGGAGAGTGATAAAAACAGACGCAGCGGCTCCCCCGCGGAACCGTCCAAGATATGCAGATGGGCCCTGCGCGGAAAGGCCTGTCAGCGCTGCCATGGTTGCGGCCCTCTCCAACTGCAAAGGTCATGCATACGACGGGGGAATGCGGTCGGTTTTTGTTTTAAATATTGTTTGATAACACACTTAGCCCCTGTTTGGCTTCAGATCCTCAAGGACTGCTGAATAACTGCAAAAATCCATGCCTGACTCAGACTGTCTGCGTCTCTGGCATTTATCAGCTGCGTTGCGGAGAGCGTTTTGTCTGGGGAGCGACAAGCCTCCTGGATGTTTGTGCGAGCGAGCGAGCGAGTGAACTCCCAGTGCTTAGCTTTTACAGTATTTGTGTTTATACTCTAAATCTGAATGGTGTTTTCCTTCTGAGCCCTAAAGATACATCTGCTCTCTTGTGGAAGGATGTTTTAAGATGCGAATGCTGCCCTGCAGTGTGTACTGTAGTATTGATTGGGATGTATGAATGCATGTTTCATTTAATGCGTGGCGTCGATCTCATTGGCGTCTTGACATCACAGAGAAGAGTCCCTCTGACGTTTGGCGAAAGATGTCAAATCTTTAAAAGTATAGTTTACAGAGATATTAGTCATCCTCATTCCAAAACTGATTTTATTTCTGTGGAACACAAAAATTCGAAGTTTAGCAGAATGTTCATGCTGTTGTTTTCTGTGCAAACAAAGTAGACTTTTGTGTGAGGAACACATTTTCATTTTTCGACTGTCAGACTAAGATCAGGGAACTCTTTTAGTATGAATCAGGTGGTTGCCTGTTGTGTCCACTACACAGGTAGTGTCTTCTCTTTCTTGATCTAAACGTTCTGTGGAGAGACAGAATAAACATCTGTCAGACATCATTAGTGTTTTCCTTAGCCCAGTCCCAGCATACATCTGTTTCTCTTGTACATTTTCCACTTGAGGAGAGGGTCAATATCATGTTGGAAACAAGGATTTGGTCTCAAAATAGCTTCTTTGCTTACTATATTTAGTTGAATCTTCCAAAGCAAATTTAAGAAGGCGTGAATGTTTTTTTTTTAACACAATTTTATTTTTTTCTATTTGTATATTTTAACCACAGCATGTCAACTCTATTTTTTTCTGAGAATATTTATTTAATTTTATTGTCTTATTCTATTTTGAGAGACAAAGACAAAACAAATAAAATAAGACAATAAAATAAATAAGACATAAAATAAACAAACAAGAACATTGTTGATATGCTGTGGTTAAAATATAACATTCAAATAAGGCATTCAAGAAGATAAAATTAGACAAAATACATTTACAATGTCTTATTTTGTGTCTATTTATAAGTCTTTTTGTACTATTTTATTTTATCTTCTTTAATTTCTTACTTAATTTTCTCTTAATATATTTTGTTTATTTTGTCTTTTATTCAATTATTCAATTATTTTATTTTGTCTTGTCATTTTTGGCTAATTTTATTTTATTTTGCCTTATTTTATTTTTACTGTCTTGTTTGTTTATTTTGTCTTTTTAATTTGATTGTCTTATTTTATTTGTATTTTTTTATTTTGTCTTGTCTTTTTTGTCTTATTTTATTGTATTTTTATTTTAAAGATACAAATATTTCTGTATTAAAATAATAATAAAAAACATTCACATCATCTGGAGAAAAAAAGTTAAAGTAATGACTGGCTAAAAAGTAAATTTTGGAAATAATTTTTTTTTTAAGCTTCTGGGAATAGCATTGCCATAATTAATTACATTTATCTGTTATGCAAATGTTCTTAGATGTACTTTTCTAACATCACTGTTTAAGCTCTTCTAATAGCTGTTTGTTTATTGACCGCCTCTGGTTGATCTGATCACCGTTGTTAGCACTCACGTTGTTTTGTGCGGAGAACGTTTCTTAATTAATAAAGTAAAGACTTTCCCATGTCCTGTCCTCCCATTGGGCAGCAGCTCCTAATTATGTTTGATCATTTCTAATCCTTCATTCGACCTCAAACAAATGGTGTGTTTCTATCGCAGGCCTTGTATTAAGTCCTGCTTATGAACTTGGCGACTTTGCCACAGAACGAACATGGAGGACAAACTGAAATAGTTCGAGATGTGGAGGTTAGTTGGTTTGCTGCTGCCCCGGGCTGATCAAAGTCGCCGAATCCCGTTAGGATTTCTTTTCCGACGAATGACCTTGTTATTAGCTCCCGGTTTACCCATAGGCTTGGCCCCAAAGAACATATTAGCTTTCCTTCTGCACACTATATGAAAATGGATAAGTAACGTTGTCCGTAACACACAATAAAACCCGAAGAGGTGGATTTTTATTGTTTTGGCCTGTATTTCACACTGTGCTTTAACTACATTTTATTAGGTGTGAAATTAAAATATTAATAGGCTGATGTCTGGCTTTAGGAAGAGCGGGACATTTGTAGAGGCAGTCGAGTTGAGCGCCGCGGGAGAGAGGCGGGTTCCCGAACGTCTGTGGGCCCTTTTAACATCTCATACCTCTGTATGAAATAGACTTTCATCTAGCCTACTGTGAAAATATTAAAAGACGAAGCTTCATGTGTTGTCACGTTGCCTGCGGGACACTAATTGAGGTTGGTCGCCGATGTTGTTGGGAAAGGTTGAAAAAGAAAGAAAAATATCTCAAAGTGACTGAGGACCTTAAAAAAAGAGAAGGATCCTTTATGGTGCTTTCAGAACTATTAACATGTAAGGAAATGACATCATCAATAGAGTCTTAAAACAATAAAAAGAATAGAAGCACTTAGTAATTACACATGCTAAACCAACACCATTCAAATTAATTTTGTTCATTTATATAGACACATATTTCTATATAAACCCTCCATGGCTGATACAGTGCTGATGTGCACTACCGTTCAAAAGTTTGGGGATTAATTTTTTTTTAAAAATGAATACTTTTATTCAGCAAGGATGCATTAAATTGATTAAAAAGTGTCAGTCAAGACATTCATAATGTTACAAAATATTTCTATTTCAAATAAATGCTGTTCTCTAGAACTTTCTATTTTCTTTAAAGAATCCTGAAGAAAATGTATCATGGTTTCCACAAAAATAATAAGCAGCTGTTTTTAACATTGAAAATAATAATAAGAAATGGAGGAGCAAGTCAGCGTTAGAATGATTTCTGAAGGATCACGTGACACTGAAGACTGGAGTAATGATGCTGAAAATTCAGCTTTAGTATCTCAGGAATGAATGCAAATATTTCTAAATATGACCTTTTTACTGTAGCATATTTTTGATCAAATAAAGCATAACAGAAAAAAACTAAAAAAATTATACCAGCTACAGACTTTTATGCAGGGGTGTAACAATGCATCGATATGGATCGATGCATCGATAAGGTTTGTCAGGCCTGAAGAGATTAACGTTAAGAGTGTTTTATTATGTATTATTACTTAATCAACCCAGCTGCAGTTTGATTGATATTACTTGGGATGCACAATAAAAAAGAACATTTATGAAAATTAACAAGAATGGGGTTATTTGTTTTGGCAAATTAACTCTTCTGTTTTAAATGCCCCAATTGGGAGAGGGTGTGCAATTTTCAAAGAGTTTAATTAAACGTTCATGTTATTTATTTTGGTTGCATTTGTGAGTTTATAAACGTAACTGGTTGTGTAAACAGTAAATTTGGCACATAGGCTAATATCTAAATATCGATGAATCAATCGATATAGCCCTGAAACGAATTGTAAATGTATCGCAGAATTTTTTGAGGCATTGGCAAATATCGTATCGCTGGGTGAGAGTCGATATCGTATCGTGTCGTGATGAACTGTCCGATTTACACCCCTGTGTATTTTATAATATTTATATCCATTATAATATTTTATTTTTAAATTTGAAAACAATGTGATTTATCTCAGTTTAATTTTTTATTTTATTTCATATGCCGAACTGTTTATGATTGCCTTGCAACTTGCTGCATTAATTATGTACAGTAATTCAACCATTGTGCATTCACATGCCATTTATTTTACAAAGGCTAAAATCTGCTCTTCCAGTCAAAAACACAAAGGCTGTGTTTTCGTTCAGGCACCTGAATGAATGTGTTGAAACGGGACGTGATTACGGATTGGTTTGGCTGCTAGCCTGCAGGAGCACTTGGGCTCTGGCGCTGAGTGGGTCACTCCTGATTGTAATGGAGAGGTGTGAGCCTGTGTGTTTGTTGTCAGGACGAGAGGGGAGGGGTCGATAACGGCGCGGTGCTGGAGAGGGGCACAGACAGACACTCAGGTTTGATTAAAGGGAAGTGGCCTCAGGTAGACCCCAGGCACTCTGAGAGCCTGAACTACACCTGTGATCTACAGGAAAGAGCTAGAGAAAAAATATTTACATTATTGTCTGTCTTTTTTTTCCCTCATGTGCCACACACTATTTTGTAACAGCATTTGTTAAAGGGATAGTTCACCCCCAAATTAAAATTCTGCAATTATTTACTCACCATCATTTCGTTTTTAACCCGTAACCTGTAAGACTTTCGTTCATCTTCTGAACTCAAATGAAAATCTTTTTGTTTAAAAGATCTTCATTGACAGCTACCGCTACGCAACTACCACTTTGACGCGTCAAAAAGTTCATAATGAGATCGTTAAACTAATCCATATGAATTGAGTGGATTAGTCCAAATTTTCTTAAGAGACTCGATCACTTTATATGATGAACAGATTGAATTTAGGCTTTTATTCACATAAACATTCATCAAATCACACATCAGTTGTGGTAAACAGAAGCTGAAACATGTTCGGTTGATGCGCGAGAACCAATGCGGGTCATTCTCGTGTTACGCAGCACGTGAGGTTTGTTCTCGCGCGTTAAGCATGTACAGTTGAGCTTCCGTTTATGTACACTGATCAATGATTATATATAAATAAAAGCCTAAATTAAATCTGTTCATCATAGAAAGTGATCGAGTCTCTTAAAAAAAATTGGACTGAACCGCTCAATACGGATTAGTTGTACTAAGGCTATCTCTTTATGAACTTTTTGAAGCGTCAAAGTGGTAGTTGCGTTTACGGTCAATGGAGGGACAGAAAGCTCTCAGATTTCATCAAAAATATCTTCATTTGTGTTCAGAAGATGAAAGACAGTCTTACAGGTTTGGAACGATGTGAGGGTGAGTAATGACATAATCTTTGGGTGAACTATCCCTTTAAGTTATTGAGTGAATATTCCTCCTGCTATGGGGTTGCTAGTGTGCCGTGGGGGAGTTGCAATAACATTGCTATTGGTGGATAATATGTTCTAAATGTTTTATTGTGTTACTATGAGGTTGTTTGGGTGATGTGAATGGTTGCAATGCTGTTGTTAAACATTTTGCTAGATTGCTACAATGTCCTGGGTGTTCTTTTTTTTACAGCTTTTTTGGTATTTATGGTATTTTAGTTAATATTCTGGTGTCTACAGGTCCCTCCTTCAGGTCTGTCCTTTAATTCTAAGGGTTCTTTCCTCCTGGTTTATTGTCCATCAGGTGACATAACACATATTGCGCATGAGGAATTATGCACCAATTTAACACAAAACATAAGTACATTAAACATAGAAATGTAATACTCGGGGTTAGGGGTTGTTCAGATTGATCCTAATGGCGATTCTGCCTTTGCAAACAAACACTAAGAGATTCTTTAAAATCCTTTCACAATGTTATATACATGGCTGCGTGGGAAGCTGACATTGTCTGAATGGTTGTGCAAGTTTTTGCTGAAGAATTGCGTATTTTGAGAGTGATTGAGTTTGAAGGTCAGCTGTCTGCATCTCTCCAGTGTAAAGCGATGTTAGTTTAGGAATGACAAGCATCTGCTAACACACTCTTGATTCTTTAAAGAAAGCCTGTTGGCATGTTTTTTGATTTGTCCTCAGAACTCCCTTAATTGTTCAGCTGTGAAACTTAAAGTGTGCTATTTTCCCAGAGTGCTGGAAATGTCCTTGCAGAGATTCACAATTCACATTTGTTCAAGGACTAAAATGTTAGTGGGAGTGCTCTCTCTCTCTCACACACACACACACACACACACACACACACACACACACACACACACACACACACACACACACACACAGCAAAAGCCGCTGTGTATCGCAAGTTGTGCATAACATGAAACTACCTTAGCGTATCTTGACTATTTCTCTCTCTTCATCTATTCAGAGTATCCTGGCCTTGAACCCTCGGGTCCAGACTCATGCTGCGCTCCTCTCTACTGCGACGAAGAAAATGGAGAAAAAACACTGGAAAAGAAACGCAGAGAAGGGTGTGAGGTGCGTCTCCTCCATCACCCTCAACCCTCATCTTTTCACCTGCCCTTCCATAGGGCTCTCTCACTGACCAATCAGCCGGAGAAAAGAGGAACTTAGTGTTGTTTCCAGATTTAGATGGGCTCTTTCCTGGCACTGGACCCATCTGTTTAGCTTTCTTCGGTTTTCCTGCTTTTTAACCTTTCATTTGGCCTTCGACAGAAATCGACAGCTGTGTTCAGCACCACCAGCGCATAAACTCAAGTTGTATTTGCCCACATACATGGTCTTAAACTAACAAACTCAGAAAGCCTGCGGGAAGTGAAAATGCTTTAATATAATTGAACATATTTAATACATATTTAATACCTATATATATTATTTTATATTTTATGTTGTATTTTCTTTAAAATTATATTATCAGCAACAATTTGAGTAAAAACGCCAAGTACTGCCAATGCTAGTATTGTCATTATCAATACTGATGACTGTAGAATGAAAGTTTTTGTCATTTTGTTTTTGTCAAATGACTTTTAAATGATTAATTAGGCATTTTCCATTATATTATCACATTAAATGTCACATTAAGTCATTATTTAAAACATTTAATAGATCTATGTGGCAAAATTATCAAAATTATTATTGGTTGATCATTTATTAACACCAACCTTTTAATTTAAATCAATTTAAGCCAATAAAATTGACTAAATGTCACACAAACGCATTATGATAAATGTCAAATAGATTTGTTATTTAATGTGAAATAACTCAGAACAAGCAGAATCAAAAATATTTTCTCTCCTACTATTTGCTAGTTTTTCCATTTCAAAGTTTATGAATATAAAATTGCTAGTTAAAAAAAGCCTGTTTCCATCTAAAGTAAGAACATAAAGTAATTTGGAGATACATTTAATTAATTTAATAAAAATGAAAGTCACATTGTGAGAGATAAAATAAGTTATGTTATGATAAATAAGGTCACAATAATTTTTTTGACTCTCCTTCCATAGATTTCACTGTTTGCGTGACAGATATAGATACTCGCTCGTTGCTTTTTGCGATCTGAGCTGGTAAGAACTAACTATATTAACATAGATTAACATATAAATATTAAATGTGCAAAGCATGTTCTGCTGTTACCACAGAATGCACATTATGAAAACTGAACACCTGCATTTAAGCCTTGTGTAGAATACATTTCTTGTCTATCTCGTTCACCTTAATTCTGTGTATATCAAAAAATAGAACTACTAAAATTAACATCCGGCTCACACATACACAAGCTCAATTGACTTCCTGGGAGTGAGCAGGTATTTCATCATTAGACAAGAACGTGTTGGTGAGCTACACTCGCTAACACGCATGCTCAGACAGTCACTCAAATGTAATTATCTTACGATTCCAGGCACATGCCATCAAAGTCTCACGAATATCTCCCCAGACCAGCGTGCGGCGGGAAGGGTTTGTGTTTTTTGGCAGGTGGCCGCTATGCCTCGTCTGTCCTTTTTAAAGGCAACTGAGCCTCCTGCTTGTTTGATGTGGAGACACAACAAGATGGAGGTGTTTTGTAGGGGAGATTATCTACTCCCTGCTGACAGCACTGTTGCTAAGTACAGCTGCCTAATTCATCATTCTAATCAATGGGGATGGATCGCAGGCCTGATTTAATTCATAAAGGCTGTGTGTGCTATAGATTGAACATATGGCGTGTGATTTTACTCTATCAGGAGTATACATGTATCTTTTGCGTGCTACGCTTGTGCAAATATGAGGTACCTTTTTCAAGACACGTCCCTGAAAATAGATATGTACGCCAAGGGATGAAATGGAAATTTGTGTTGTCCTTTATATACTGTTAATCAGAATTTGCTGCAAAATCAACCTTAATGCTTCCGCATGCTTCCTGCCTGTCTATTTACTCATGCGATGCATTTCTCACTGTCAATTCACCAATAAATGTAAGAGGTGCAGAGAGTCTGTGAAGCTGCTCGTGATTTTCCTTATGGATCTTCTGCCACAGATTTTATCCTCTTCGTAAAGAAAAAGCAATGAACGTTTTAGTGATCCTTAAAATAACTTTTGTAGGGCCCTGAAAGTGGGATCATAATTGTCCTGTGGAATTGTGCCGGATGCCAGAGGGGCTGTAAACTTAGTTTTTACTGGGAATCCATGAGTGCTGGGTGTCTATAGTTTCCAAATGAGTTCTTGGGAAAATATGGTGGCATGTAGCCAGCGGTTATCTCACTCCGTCAGGACTCAGGTGCCCGCACATTTTCCTTCCCCTCCCCCTCAGGGCACCCGTAGTACACTGTCCGCAGGCCCGGATTACCCATTGAGCAATATGGGCACGGGCCCAGTGGCCCATTCGCATTTGGGGCCCAAGCGAGGGGAAGAATTTTATTTTTCTTTTCTTTTTTTAACATTTACGATAACGGAGCATATATTTGCACTACGTGCCTGTCTTTTGAACGAAAAGACGCTTATTGTTAAACAGCTACTGTGGCGTAGGGCGTAAGGCGAGAGGTGCATGAAGCTTTTGACGCGTTCGACCCGAGTTCGAATCCGCCTTTTGCCGAACTCGCTCTTCTCCCTTTTCCCAACACATGCAGGTACTGGTGACACGTACGCGTGCATTTGAGCAACACTGGCAACAAAACTTGCACAATACTAGTGTAATTGCTAAATAAGTTAATTGCCATTATGAAACGTTTTAGAAAAGTATGAATTAGCAGAGAACTATAATGCATTCTTTAATTCCCTGTCTTATTCTGCTCTCTGGCATATCGAAATTAATACAAACCTTAAGACATTACAAGGCCCTACAAGACATTGTGCCCAGGGTCCTCTGAATTCTTAATCCGGGCCTGACTGTCCGTGAGATTTCGCTACACTTCCCTGCAGGCGACGTCCTGTATGGGAACGCTGACGGTTCAAGCCAACGCTATTAGCTGACCGGAGCCTTAACAATATTTGTCTTTCTGCTTCAATAGCACAGGTTGAGGCTGGAGATAATCTACCAAACAAAACACAAGTCTGAGTTTTGCAGCATCTGCGGAGATAGAAGTGGAAACACACTTAAAGTGCCCTTGGTTTTTTGCAGATAACGGCACTGTTTACTGATGGTTTTCTTTTAATAATCTGTCTGTACGGTCTAATCCAATTTAATGAGTCTCCAGATTGCATTATGATCCCCAGGTCCTCTGAAGGGCAGGTATATCTGCCAGAAGCAAAAGCTATTTTTCCCCCCCATCGGTTTTAGGCAAGACAAGGAGGGAGAGTGGAGGTAGAAACAGGCTTTTCAGATATGAGTTGCCTCAGTAGGTGCGTTCACTTGGTATTTATTGTAAATGTATTAGCATTTTTCCGTTTAGAGGTCATGTGTGAACACAACTCGTTGTCGAAATGCTGGGTTAGGGTTACAAATCAGCTTAGGGGCTAGCATTTTTTTAGGGTGCAAAAAGTTTCAGTATACTCAAAAGGTCCTTGCACACTGAGACCAACATTTCCGTATACATTTTTTTGTATTCGTGATTCGGTGGTTATGAATGGTGAATACACCATTCAAAATGCTTGCTACGGATGCAAAAAATGCAAAAAATCTAACCCGATCCGAATTTTTTTTATGACGGACAAAAGTTTCGGAGGCAGTGTGTTTGCGTGATTGACGAAACATGAGGTTGTATTTATTTTTTAACGTGCGAAAATTTCGGATGCGAAATTGAAACCAAGCTCCCAAAATGACTTGGGTTCAGATTTTGCCTCAGCGTGATGTCATAGTGTGATGAAATTCTCATTTGCATAAGATCAATGCCTACCATCATTGTCTCTTTAGCCCCACCCACCAATTGCCGCATGTCCTGTAGTAGTAAATACGAGAGAGACGCAACCACAGGATTACTCGAACAAAAAAACTAAAAAGATAGAGATGCCTCTGAGGATTACAAGATGTTCTACAGTTTCAAGTTGTGGAAAAACAGTCTTTGCATTGCCTTCCTTGTGATCCTAAGTGTGGATTAGCTTTATTTAAAAAAAAATTCAGATTGCGTCAGTAAAACACTGTAAAACAGGGTACGCTTACTCAACAATGACATGCTTAAAACTGCAAAGTTTTTCCTTTGAGTTTACTGCATACAGACATGCGTAAACGACTAAAAACGCTGTATTCTGCTGCCAGGCCATTAGATGGCGATGAAACACTATAGACTGAACACGTAATATGCATGTGCATGACGTCAACATCTTCAGATATTCGTGGTTTTGTTGATTACACGGAGACTGTTTTCAAAAACGTGCACTTTGAAACCCGTTTTCAAAAACGCCGTTGTCGTGTGAATGAACGGCCAAAACGCATAAAAAGTTTTATGTTTTTTGTTGAAAACGGTGTAGTGTAAACAGCCCCTTGATCTGTTTGCTTCATTTTATACACAGAGATGCTGTGCAGAGACCCCCTGATATGCTTGTAAAGAGCTTTGGGTGTACAGTAGGAAAGCGCTATAAATGCTTAATTTATTCATTCATGCGTTCATATTGTGACCTTCTTTCTCGTAGTCAGCTCTTTTCTCTGTCATTGGCTGGGACTTTATAGTTGGGACTGCTTCTAGTTTTTTAGGCATCAGAGCTAATTGCTTTAATGAGACATGATGAAAGGGAAAGGAGGCAGAGGAAAAAAAAGCTTAATTTGAATCCTTTCTGGAATTCCTTAAGTAATTCAAATTGGCTTTCATAATTCCTGTTCCGCGCCAGGTCACCGCTGAGGTCCAAAGATGGAATGTAAACTGAATATCTTAAATAGATTTTCCTTTATAGCACAATCATCTTGCGTCTTCCTTGAATCTAGTCTCGACCTCACACTCATTAGATGAATAAATTATGGACAAATTACCACAATTTGGGTGCTAACCATTTTTTCTAAGCGATAT